>BMAO01002396.1:0-369874 GCA_019973975.1 Trichonephila clavata
AGTTTTTTAGGGGGTGGAATAGGAGGTTCATGGGTACTTTTTTTTTAGTTTATTCTTTTATGTTTTCTTATTTTGCTGTTTTTTTAATATTTATTTTTTTATCATCGTGTTTTATTTTTTGTTCTTTTAGATTTTGTTAGTTGAAAACAAAGGAAAATAATTATATTTACACATTCCATTGTAATTTCTTTCTATTACATCTTTCTACAGCTTCAGGGTTTGAGACTGGTTGCCACTGAAGATCCGCTGTGTAAAGGAGGGAGGAGGGGACGATCCACGTTAAATCTGTCGAAGTTCAATGTCCTCCCATTGGTGTGGGGGTGGTAGTTAGAAGAGGGAGGTGTCATCCCAGTCACCTGACCAAGGCTCAAAATTATGAGGTATGCCGCCAGTAGCACTCGTGGTGTTTTTCGTGCGATGTCTATATTTTGTTAGTTTATATTTTGTTTTCAGATTTATGTTTTGTTATTAAACAAAAAAAATATGTTGTTGTTGTTGCTAATGCCACCTGTCTGACGTAGTCAGATCAAGACCCACAAAATTCATCATGGCATCGGGCTATATTGTACGCCTGTCGTTAGCCGTAGCTTTGAGCACCATGCAGGTGACGTGACAGTACGATTTGGCTCTGTTCCATCCCAATTTTGAGGAGAACACCCTGGGAGTGGTCAGGGGTTTCCCACCTCTCTTCCCCTTCCACCAACCACACGAGAGGTCTTGGGGCTCGACGGTTATTTAGAGTACCCCCCATGCCGCTAAGGCATATACATTTACAAACATCCATGTCTTCTCCGGGATTCGAACCCAGGCCCTACGGCGCAGCAATCAGCAAAAAAAATACATATAAAGAGGTTTTATGATTTTGATTCAAGGTATGAAAGTTTAATATAAATCCATCGGAGTATTATTGAAAAGTTGAAGTAATAATATAAAAATAGGGGCTTTGCTTGGAATGGTCCCCCCCCCTTTCAAATGAAATGTTACGGATTGTAATTACATTGCAGGCCTAGCACATTCCCCGAGATCTGGAATCACTTTTTAGTGAAGCGCCATATATAGGTGGATACCAATTGCCACAATCTAAATTTAACGCACAATATATCCTCCTCAGAGGGAGGCATCCGAGTTCTGACGATGTTAAATTGTACTAAAAGTAAAATTTTGACGTTGGCATTTAAGCCAAACAGGCACTCTGGGGATATTTTACATGTAGCTTAATCATACAAAATGGACGCTGTTGATTTCTTGAATCGTGAAAATCCACCTAGTTAGTCCGAGGTCTAAGCTGCAAACTTGAGCACACAAGTCCAGCGTCTAACCAACTACACTAACCAGCCGGTTGAAGTCTTAATGTAGTAAATTTAGTTAATATTAAGGTATCCGACTACTTGCGAAAACTTAAGAAAAAATGGAGACATGGGGATTTTTTTTATGGTTTTTAGAGCTTTTAGTATTTTTTTAAGAAAAATATCCTAACATTAGGAAGAGAAAGATAAATTACTACTAAAATGGGGAAAAATTGGTAAAAATTAACCAAAAATAATATAAACGGGGCCCATTCTGAACCAAAAATTTATAAGCAAATTTTCAAACTTGATGTGTTGCTATGTTATTCATTTTTGAAATGACCTCAGATAAAACATATTTTAATTTTTACAAAAACTAGATCTATTTACCTCAGTTATTATAAGAAATTGCCTAAAGAAACAGTGATTATATTCACACAAGGAACTGTAAATTTTGTAATAAAACAGTGATTGATAAATCTGATGGTTAAAACACTTCTGCTATTATACAGAACTTACACAAAGAATTTCAGTTCATTATTTTCAATGTTTTTTGAGCAATCGTTGTCCCCATTTGATCATTTTCAAAAAACGCATTTCGAGTCAAACGCGTTTTAAAGTAGGACATCTTGCTTAAAGTAATGACATCTGCTTTTACTAAAACACTCGTAGTTTTTGTTCTAGTAAACGGAAAATAATAAACTTGGTATTTTTATAAAGCTAATAAGATGGCTTATAAAAAAATCACAAAAAAATTGTCAATTTTTTGCAAAATTCACAATTTTAAAGTAGTCGGATACTTTAAGAAGGAAAAAAATTATTATTCAAATTATTTTCCATTACTTTTTTCCCCGAATATTTTTTAGAAACAAGAAGATTGAGCTGAAGGTAAATATTTCCAGAGCCCAAAGTATCAATATTTATGTACTATATTTCGAGACACTTTAAATTCAACTTTGAATGAGTTAAATCTATCGATCTCTCCAAGAGTCAAACTACCCCCTCCCCCTTAAAAAAAAAGAAATGTCATCTTATTATTTTAGGTTTAGCGTTCTACAGGGTCGACCAGGCAAACCAATTGCATCGGTCGGCTCTATCTTTTTTTTTATAGAGTCTTATAGATTTTTTCCCCATTCTTTTTTTGTCTTTCTAAAAGAATGAAGAAAAATAGCATCTAAGCTAAGACGGTTTTGCTGCTCCTCTAACCCCTCTACTTTTTCATACCTTCTTCTCGAAATAAGGGTTTAAACTCATGTTCCATTTCGGAGAAAGGGGAGTAGTTTATCGTTGAGTGAAATATAGGGATGGTCGAACGAAGAAAAAAGACGTGATAAATTGGATATAGACACAACAAAGTAAGTTATTTATTTTAAAGTTAAGAGACAGTGGTGTTGGTGTTTGAATTTGTAGTGTTATAAATTTCTATCCAACCTAAGAAAGCAAAATAATATATTGTGAGAGAGACTTTAGAAAAAAATTGAAGGGCTGCAACATTGTTTTAAACAGAATCTATATCCTGTATTGGGAAACCAGAAATATATAAAGTATTGACATTCACTGCGTAGTACGAATATGATTGTTTACTTAGTATTTGTCTGCATTATATTCGAATGCATTGTTATATATTTCATATTTCACGATTGAAATGAAGACTAGAACTTTATCATAACAATAAGTTGTTGCCCAAATATTATTTTAAAACTTATTGAAATTTATATATTTCATTAATAGTTAGGAAATTGTTTAATATCAATTGTGTAATAATATGTGGGAACAACAGTTGGATATCAGTGGTATATCATTATGGGTTGCCAATAATGTCTGGACATTTCATATATTGAAGCTTTATAATTTTTAATATAATTTGAATCTAATATGCATTGCACATTGATGAATAATATTCCATCTGATTATAGTTGCTTTGTTATTCTTGTAATAGTTTTGTCAATTTTTTTTTGTACAAAATGTTTCAAGAAAAGGCACATTTTTTTAAAAAAATGTAACTGAATACCAGACTTAATAAAAAAAAGAAAATAGATAAATAAAATTTGAATTTTAAATTTTAAAATTTTTTTACCGTTTTTTATTTTACAATTGTGGAATGCAAAAACTCTTAAATGTTTGCTTTTTGTAAATACATTCTTCATGCTTTGAAGAGTTTTTCTTATGTCTTAGAAAACTATTTTGTATTCTTACTTTTCCAAACATTTGACGGCTTTGTGTTTGTTTGTGTGTGTTTCCTCTGAAGAACAAGCCAATACATATAGAAAAACCCAATACACTTAAAAATATTTTAAAAATGTTGTATGAAAGTACAGGTGCGAGTAATACACCAGAATACGGGTATTCTCAGAAATTTGAAGGATTTATGTAATTCTAGATTTATCTAGTTAAATTCATATAATGTTTATATAAAATAAAGTTTCATTTTGCATATTTTTTTCTATTTGTGAAATGTGATAATAATTTTAAACTTGTAAATTCCCAATGAGAACAACGGAACAAACATATACTTTTTTTTTCTTTTATAACATATATTGCTAAAGCATATATTTTTTTCCAAAATTTAATAAATTTCTTTTTTAATAAAATTTATTATATATTAATAAATAAAATAATAAATATGCAATGAACCATAAATAAATATATTTTTCTTCAGTTTAATAACACGAAATTGAATTCAGAAATTAAATATTTTTGAAAACCTCTTTTAATCTTTCGAAAGGAAAGATAAGTCATGGCCATAAATGAAATGCATTGTCGAAATTCTCGATTTTAAGTAGTCGAAATAACTCTCAAAATTCACAACTGAAGCATTTCGCAAATGTCTTAACATTAAAATTCGTTAATTTCCTCGTTAGTCTGTAACAGAAGCTATTATTCATTGGATCTCTCTCGTAAATTTCCAATAAAACACTCCTCGGAAAGTTATCAATGATTACCAGATACTTTATTTCTATTTCAAATACAATTTCGGAGAGATGAAGCTGATAATTGTGAAATATTTCTTGGAATAACCTATCGTAAAATAGCTCTAGAATTCATTCCAATTCTTCTGAAACGCTAACCCCGTGCCTACATAAATCCTATACATTCGTCGTAATTATTTTCAGACGAACCACCGAAAATCAAAGCTCCAATGGCATTTATTTCCAGACGCGATGTCACTATAATCCATTAACTTTAGAACAATATTTCTGAATATTTCAAAATATCCAATAGATTTATTGATGGAAAATCGAATACGACCAGGAGCTAAACATCGAAACTTTTGATTCTGCGAGATTACGAGGGCTCTGAATTGTGTGAGCCAAACTCATAAAATCTGCAACGGAGTTATCTACACAAATGGTCATTGAATATTTATTTCCCATTAAAGTTGTGCCCCGTTTCATTGGATCGAATTTCTGTCTGATTGGCTTTTTCCACAAAACTCCGCGGAGCCATTCCACTGAAACTTCTTCATAATTATTAGGTTTAGTACTCTTCGTCCAGATAACAAACTGTCACTTTGACAATAATTTGGGAAAAACCACTTTTCACTTTGAAAATTCCTTGCGATTGCTTTGCCGATATAGCCCGGATGCTTCATACACTAAGCCATACCGAAATTTCCCAATAACATAAAATTAATCTTTTGGGGAAAATAAGGCCAGGACTTTAAGTATTGATCTCAATTCACCCCAAGAGTTTTCTAAAATCTATATCGATATCCCAGATTTTTCCTCACTTATGTTCCTTTGTCCTTAGGATAAAAGTGTCCCTCTAAAACTTGAAATCGATCGGCTGAAGGTATAAGAACCGTCATCGATACCATCGGCGAATCACCGTGAGAAGCCAAGTTGCCTAAAAGTCAGATAAGAATCTAGCTGAATTATTCAATTTGTGAAAGGAAGAAGGTTTTTGGTCCGCAAGCAAATATCCAATAATTCATTATTAGAGTGGTGGCAACGTGAAGGGAATTTTGTCACGTATTTCATAACTGTTGCCAACCTCTCCAATCCAATTTCAACTAGAAGTTCGAATAAATCATTTCACTATGAGTCGATTTCTGTCGTCCAATAAACTTCCCTCCTGGAAGATTTTCCATAAAATAAAGTTGGTCGAAGAATTTTACTCTTGTTACCAAATAGAGGGCAAAAAAAAAAATTATGTTTTTCAAAAAAAAATTTTTTTTCTTTTGGTTTAAAATTTTTTTTAGTCATTTGGGGCAGAAAATGCTCTTTGAACATATTAAGATGAATTGTTTGCATCAGATAAGTTATTGAAATCCATCTCTCAATTTCAGCAATATTTTGTAACTCTAAATTTATGACTAATTTGTTTCTTAAAATAATTTTGAAAAAAACTGTGGATATTTTTTTTTCTTTTAATGTTATGTTAAAACGTTTTTGGAATTTGCATAGATATATGTAAGGAAATTAATTTAGCTTATCATTTAAAATTTGATTTTCAAAATCATTTACTTTGGTAGAAAGTGTGTTTCCCACCACCTTAGCTGGTACACTCGTTCGTCGCAGGGGTGAATTGAGAAATTAAACAATTCAGATTGAAGGATAAAAGAAGTTTTTAATGAGTTAATTTTAAATAAATTGCAAATTAAACACACACAAAAAAAGATTTTTGCATATCTCAGCCGAACAAAAAACCCATATTTGTTAAATTTTAGGTCTGAAGGTCTAATAGCTAAGAAAAAGGATTTGATTTTTTTTTATTCATAACTCCCTTTAACTCTGCTGTGGGTCGATTTTTAATAAAACCTTCCTAAGCTAATCTCTACTCACCTTAAGTAACACATTGTTACAAATTTTGTGTAATGAACGCTTAAAATAGTATAAATAAATTATATCTGAGTGTGTAATACGTTAATATTACTTTCTGTTGTATTTATTTTATGTTAAAGTGTAATATTCACAAACAACGACGTTCCTTGCATTATAGTGGCGATTCAATGGAAACATAGCGAAATGTTGGCGATAGAGCCAAGTTGGCATCATTTTTGGCGACCATATTGGCAACATGGCGATTGATTGAACGGTGCAGAAGTTGATATGCTGTAGTGCCACCTGGTGGGGAGCTGCAACAAAGAGGATAGCACAAAAACCTTCTCCACAAAAATACATGAACATGCCAATTTTCATAGTGATCAGTTGGACGGTGTTGGAGGGAAGCGGTTTCATATTACAAACATCCATTTATATATATATATAGATTGCATGATATAAAGAAATTATGTATTGATGCTAAAATATACTGAAGGAATTATAAATTAGATGCAATTTGTATTTAAAAATTTAAGAATTCATGCATATAACTTTCCCTGAAATTTCAGAAAACAAGGAGTAATACATAATGGGGCATTGCAAGCTGTAGAAACATACCTTGTAATCGTGAGCATTAGCAGAATCCAAATGGCAACGTCTACATATTTTTTTGTCATATGGTCACCAAATTTAGTCAATTGTACGTCATCTGAAGCAGTTTTCTTATTGCTCAGTAAATTTACAGGTTTTGCGTTAGCGAATTGAAAATCCAGATATCAGTTGTGTTAGCAAAAGTTCTAACAGCACAAATCATAGGTTAAAAATAACTTCCTTATAAAATTTAAAAACTAATGAGATTGGTGGTCAGTAAACTTACCATGGCCTTATGAAGGGTTACAGGAACTTCAGTTTTTGAAATAAACTGGAAATAAAGTTGCTAAGAACAGTACAAAGTGATTCATAAAGAAGTATACATTTTCCAGATGTTCTAAAACAGTAACACAACCTCAGTGAACCCTAAGGTAGATGTACTTTTAAAGTTTGTATCTCGACCCTTACGGAAGTGACGTAGGCATAGCATGTGTGCATATCACTTGACAAGTCAGTCAAGATAACTGCATTTGCAGTGGAAAAGGCATTTTGTGTTCTTGAATTAAACAAAATGTCACGGGGAACACTTTTTTGGATGTGTCAATTCTTTGGCTGATGCCTCAGTTGCAAGACGACATTGACAATTTCATTCTCCAATTGATCGCCACACTGGCTAGCTAACGTACGAGACTATCTCAATAAACATCTATCTCCCTCACCGATGGATAGGAAGAATCATGCCCCTTATCCGATGATCATTCAGAAGTCCTGACTCTACACTTTGGGATTTCTTCCTGTAGGAGTACATCTCTCTTCCTGTTGATTTAGCGGAGCTGAAACAGTGTATTACAGCCGTTATCGATGGATTTGATTCAGGTACCGTAACACGCGTTTGGGCGGAAAGGGATTACTGACGCAATGTGTGTTATGCGACTTAGTGTTCGCACTCAGAACATCTGAGACTGTTTCTACCAAAACTTTAAATAATCACATCTGTTACAAGTAGCATAAAATATCTAAAATTTTTCTTGATTTATAATATATTAAAACTGTCTACTTCTTTATGCATCACCCTGTACTATTAAAAATTAACATTTCTTAATAAATGTTTAATTTAATATTATACGTGATATACATCAAATTTAGTGCTTATGAAATAGACGTAATTTAAAAACCAATCATTCGTTCACGATTCGTCTTGATAATACCGATTTTTTTCTTCTAAATTCTTTGTTTGAAAACATTTTGCGTGCACTATATAAAACTATAGATCAGGGGTGGCGAACTTTTACGGATCAACGTGCCATCTTTTTTAAAAGAGTGATTACTGAGGTATAGATTTGCCATCAAATAATTTTGACTTGTGATATATTATTGGGAAAATAATAACTATTGGGGAAACTAAATACTAACAACACAAAACTCTATTTACTACGAAAATATACCTTTTACATTGTATAGTTATTCATATACCTTAACATTGTATACCTTAACATATAATAAAAACCTTATCTATAGTTTATATCGAAACCTTACCTATAGAAAATATGCCTTAACATTGTATAGTTTAGCAGCATTAGTGTTGTGACGGATCTATTTGCGTCATTTTCCTACTAATCCTCTTGGGAAAACTTTAGGGCATTCACATTAATTCACAGCCTTTTAAGAAGAAACCATGATATTTATATAAATTAGTTTGATTATAAAATCTAGGGGTTTTGTAGATGTAAGGTAGAAGGAGAAAGAGAGCTGTTGCGATGTTACGTAAGTGCGAATGTTAGAATATTTCATTCACAAACATAGCGCGGGTCAAGGAAGTAATTGCTAAGAGAGTAAATTATTAGATTGAGGATCTAAGATAGTTGAAATTAGAATTAGTTATCGGTTCATTAGCGCTTGCTCTCCTTATCTAGTTCACGTAGTCGGGTTTACTTAGAGTTAGTTATTGAAATTAGATAACGCTTTATATGTCACTCCTAGGTTTCCTTTTCTAGCTTCACTTGTGATTGCTTAAGTGTTTGAAGATAAATAAAACTAACTGTTATTATGGAATTGCTGGTGATGCTTTGTTTCCCCCCACACCTTTAGCCAGGCAAGACGGAGAGCGAGGGGTGCCGATTAGGCCGACACCCCCACAGTGTGACTTCTCTTGTTACAGATTGGATGATAAATATTTTATATTAGGACTGTAAGATGTTACTTTTAGTAGAATGCATGCTCAATATGAGTCATTTGTCAAACGGTTTCTAAGCAATTAATTATTTTTACTGTGGTTCACTTTTTTTTTTGACAACAGGATTTGTGATTTGTTGCAAAATACCGTTTTATAGATAATGTTCTGCTACTACTATTCCAAATCATAAAACGCACTCCGGTTTGTCGCCTTTACTAATAATGTCATGTTTCTCTGTCCACCAAGTTTGAAATTCTCTGTTGCACTTACTATCTTGCACTTTCCGTTCTTTTGCTGAACTATCCATGTTAAATAACACAATTAAAAATTATAAATATAACACAAATAAACTTTAAAATACATTTGCGTCAATGATATTGACTATTTTATTCGTAGACAAACTTTACTTCATAGGCAAAGCTACGACGTAACTAATGTAAAGCAGTAACAAACGAGTGTGCTCCCCGTCGCCCCTCGGCCGATCTCTCTTGTTTGTTCGTAATACTTAATTGTGAACTTTGTTATTTTGCAATAAAATGCAAACCATTTTTATCACTAGCGTGCCCAAAATATTGTGTCACGTGCCACTGCTTCGTCATCCCTGCTATAGATCATGCTTCCGTCCATGTCACATGATATCCAAATATTCTACTACCTCATTTTTCTAAGGGATACAATAATATCCTGATTTACAAGGAGTAGGTACTATTAACAGACTTTTTCCAATCTTTCTTGGGAAAAAAAAACTTAAGAGGTAGAATTACAGATTCTGTAATTAGTAGCCTTAATACGAGTTTCTTTTTTTCTTTCTGTTTCCCCCTTGAAACATGATTTGTTCATAGAAGAAGGAAATTCTTAATTTATCTCGTCGTGGCTGATTGGTAAGTACCTTTATCAAAGACAATTAAATTCATTGTGCTTCCCTTTTTATTTCTTAAGCAATGACGCAAGCGTATGATGATAATTGCTATTAGGAATTAAAAATCACTAAGTAAAATCACCTTGTATTTAACTCTCTGGCTTAGAGTATCAGGTCTTGATTTCTCTGTGAGAGTTTTGAATATCATTCAGTAAATAAATGTTCTGATAATCTCTTTTTTTAATATCATTTCAGTTTTAGACTCTCCACTTTGGATACTTGTACGGAAGTTTTGAAATTCAATTTATCAATAAGTGTTATACAATAACATTTAAAACTCCACGACCTTTCTCTTAAAATTCCTTCTCTTTTAATTCTTTTTTACAATTTAGTATATATATATATATGTAATAACTTAATATTTACTTAAAATTCAAATATCTTATTTGTTTATAATGTCTAAATCCTAATTATGAATACCCTATTTTGAAACACGTCTCATTTTATTCAGCACTAAGGGATTAAAACCTATAATTTGACAGATTTATTCATGAATCCTCATTAAAAGGATTAGACGAATTTTTAAAATGTTCATTTGCGATTCCTAGCTGAAGCATATCGAAAAAAATACACGTGCCTTACTGAGTGCCTCCCGAAGACACTGGCGTTTTTTTCTAAAAATAACTTCTATTTCCCTTCACTTGAACACGTGGCTATATTTATTATTACGTCTTACCAAATTTTTCCTTGTATATTTAAACGTAGAAAGTGAATAATTCCCTCCCTTGTCTTTTTGTACTTGGGATTTCATTAAAAAGCATCGTTCGCCTCAAGGATGCCTTCAAACGGTGTCAACGCTCAGTCGGGCAATTTTTAACAGCGGAAAATGAGAGTGCTAGTGAAATCTATCTTCGAATGTAAAATGTGAGTAGGTTTCAGACTGGTATTCCGATAGTGTAGTTGTTTTCATAGTGGAAAAAGCAGAGTTCGGTCAACATCACCCCTACAGCCCGGACCTCTCACCATATGACTACCATATGCTCTGTTCCCTCAAGAAAGATCTGAAGGGATGGAAATTTGCCGATAACAATGAAGTCCAAGCTGCTGTAGAAAATTGGTTCCATAACCAACCCCGGTTCTTCTCCCACCAGGGTTATTCGTCATTTTGTGGAGTGCTGGGACACTTGTTTCAACCTACAAGGTGACTTTGTCTAGCCTGTCTGTTACCTCTATATTTCTTCTTTCCTTTATATACTATTTTAAATTAATACCATTAAACAATATATCAAATCAACTGTAGTGCAGCTTTTATTTGGGTGACCCTTATATAAATCAAACGATTGAAATAATTATTTATGCGTCATACTCCTCCTTAAAAAGCTTTTAAATTGAAACATTGAAAACTAATCTTTTTCTTTCCATAATGCCCTCCTAAACACTCCATTCCTTTTCGCCTCACCGACCCCCCCCCCCCCAAACAATCAAACCTTTTAGTTAAAGTCGCATTATCATCCAAAAGGGTGGGATAGTAATGGGAGAAAAAAAATTCCCTACAAAATCCAGGATATAAATCAACTAGTGCGAAGATCTTTTTTGAACGCTTTGTATAGTACGGCGTCCCTTTTCCCACCATTACACACTACCATAAAATCACCACTCCGTATGAATTATTCATGGATGAAAAGTGTTCCACTGTACAGAAATTCTTTCTCTACCTTCCTCATTCACTTTTCCCGGAATAAATACAGGGGAAAAAAAGATGGAAAAGTTTCATCGATTCCGGGTTATATCCGGGGAGATTTCGCATCGTTATCAGATGAAGGGGGGCACGGAAGATTTGATCCTGGAATCAGTTTGTGGGTGGTATATTTCACCATTCTGGAGCTGGGATTATTATTTTTGATTTTGATTCTATTTCCCAAAGCGGGCAGTTGAGTGACCCCTGGAGTTGATGAACTGCTGTGTGTTTCGCAAGAATAAAGTAGATTTAATCGTAGGATTCCTAAAGGATATTTCGATGGAATTATAAGAGTTTTAAATTTGATTCTTATTTAAGGCTATCTTCGCCAAATGTGCGAGAGCCTGAAATAAATGCAGAGCGCATTTTGAGACAGAAAAATGTTTCGATTTTGGTGAAAATTTGCAACGTTATATGCGTTTTTATGTAACATTTTTAAATTTTCAAAAAAAATTCTATAAATATTTTTTTTTATTTGAACACCTAAAGGCCGGGGTAGGCATTAAGTCGATCGCGATCGACCGGTGGACCACCAAGACATTTTGGGGTGACCGCCTTCACTAAGACAGTGCTTCTCAGAATTTCACTATTTACGACCCAATGTTCCATCATAATTTTCATTGCGCCCCTCTCCATGCAACAACTATTCATTGAATTCAATAATACTACACTTTGACGCAAAAGCTACAACACAAATTTTACCTCTTAAGTACCACCGACGTATATAAACGCCACGCTGAATCAAAGCGATAATTGCCCCAGACGTATACATACGTCTTTCCGAAGTACGATCTTTTCTGTGCTCCGCTATCCATAAAATTATTCTGAAGGCTTTGTGTCAAGGTACTTTTATGGCATTCCAGTGTTTGTGAAGGATTTAATTATTTCAGAGGATTTGCTTATTTATTTCTTTTCTTCCCCAATACATCACATACCCAACCCTTCGTAGAAAACGGTGGTAGTGGGGAGCGAATCTTGTAACTTTTAATAGGCAGTTAAGGGATTAAATATAAACCTTATAAATTATCAAGATAAATATTAATTTTTGGACATAATTTTATGTGACGTCCACACATGAGGTCACTGGTAATTATTAAACTTGTTCTTTACTTTGTATTTTATAATTAACTTAACAATACTTAGAGCAGGACTAATACTTTATAAGTGTATTATATCAGTGTAAATGCGCATTTTATTTTTTATTATGTCATAATGTATGTTATTTGTTTACTTTCCATAAATTAATAATTTCTTAAATAATATTTTGTTTTCGACTTTTCAATATGCTCGCGCCCAGCCTCGTAGAGTTATCACGCCCCCCTGAGGGGACGCGCCCCACAGTTTGAGAAACGCTGCACTAAGACCTAATAATCATTCCATCATACGAAGGTCTAGAAATACCTTATTTAATCGAACCTAATCCACCGTTGATTCTAAGCCCCGCCCCAAATTCTCAACAAGATTTTGTGAAAATTGAAAAATAGTCTATAAAATGTGGTTTATCGATAGCCAATTTTACGAAATTAAAGTAAATTTAAAAGAAAAACTAATAAAAAGGGAGTTTTATTCCAATTAGCTATTTTATCAGTATATTAAAACTTTTAAATACGTGCATAAAGCTGTAATTGCTCTAAACACCCAATCCAACACACACACACACACCTTGATTCTAAGCCGCGCCCGATTTTCAGTAGCATTAGCATTGGGTAAAAAGTGCGGCTTAGATTCGAGTAAGTACGGTATTTTAAAAAAAAATAAGGAGGAAAAGTAATCGAATCATAAGAGAAAATTTCGTTGAATAGAAAACACTTCGCTATTTGGAGGCTTTTTTACGAAGAAAATCGTAAAATGTTCTTGGTTCCTGGAAAAAGTTCGCGAAATAGAGAAATTTGTAAAATAGAGGTCCGTAAAATAGAAGTTCATAAAGTAGAGGTTCGTAAAATGGAAGTCCTACTGTATTGAAAACTTTCTTTTAGCTCACTACACCTACGCCACTGGGTGGACCGCAACACCTTGAAAAAATTAGAAGTAGCCCGTACCCTGGAAAAGTCTGCCCACCCCTGCCTAAAGGAATAGCTCATTTAGCGTACGATATCCCTTTCGTGACGAAGGACGCAAACACGTGCGCACCGCCAAGGCCGGAGGTTTCTATCGCGAATGTCACTCTTACAGGCCGGAGGGTTTTGTATATTTAAGCCTAAATCCATAAAAACACCAAAATATAAACGCATTGTTCAATATTGTTCTGTATATATTATACGAACGGCACATATGCTTAATATATTTCGTATCAATACACTTTATTTACTTCAGCCACTTTCTGCTAAAGTACAAGTTCTTAAAATTTTATTGTAAGCATTTGTAAAAGTCGATCTTGTAAAAAAAGTAAGAAAAAAAAAGACACATTTTATCTACCAGATCTAATTATCCATAAAAAACTAGACTGAAAACCCAAATCAAATGCTGTAACGAAAATGAATCTCTCATCTTCACTATAAACAAAAACCTCATGTTCATTTCAAGAGCATTCGTAAAGCTCTCAATTCGGAAACATTCCTTTCCCCTTATGTTTATAAAACAAAAACCATGCGAAAATGAGTAATATTTCTCTCATTTCGAGTAGAAGGTCAGATCTCCATGTATCTCAACTTTTATGGACATAGAATGCCATCTATTGCCAAAAAACTGAGCTTAAAAAACGTTCCAGGTGCCTGGCGCACCGGTGAGTCACTAGGCCAGTGAGGAAGAAACACACTGGCTCACGGGTGAGACACTCGTCTCCTGATGCTGTTTCATGCCGGCGTGTGGGTGAGACGTTCGTCTCGAAGGAGATATACCATGATACTCGTTTAGCATTATAGTCTACGACAAAGGCTCTTAAACTGTGATTCATGGATCCCTGAGAGTCACCTTCCCTTTACCTAGGATCCGCGAAGGTCCCTCATTTAATGTTAAGGTTTCGCTCTTTTACAGACTCTGAAAAGCCTCGTGAAAAAAATTAATTAAGTGTCATCCTAAACTAGATCACTCGATTGTCCTCACAGAAAAAACTATTTTAAATCATGTACTTCGGTCTAAGACAATGATTCCCAAAGTGATCCCTACAGACCCCCAGGGATTCTCGGTATTATTCAGGGGTTCCGTGGAAAATTAAATTAATTGGGGGGGGGGGGTCCTGAACAATGTCAGGGAATCCGCGCTCGGTTTAATATAAAATTTAAAAATTTTGTACCATTTTTATTTTTATGGAAACTTGAACAATAATTCATTTGGATATTCCCGACTGGGTATTGAACCCTTTTGCGCTTGGACTAACTCAGATCCCTGAAATAGATGAATCCATATTAATACAGGAGCATTATATTCAAATATCCACAAATGAGGGACTTTAACCAATGTTCGAACAAGGATACCACTCATTCTAGTTATAAAAAACGTATCCCAAATTTGTATTCTGCATTATAGGTTATTGTAAAGAAGTTGTTGACTGCTTTCTCGTCTTCCAATTTGGTAGAACGTAGATTCAATGCCGTATAAAAACCTTCATCACACATACACACAAAAAAGAAACCGACTAAAAACTAGTGCTCGTGGGGATTTGCAGTTGATACTCACAAACATTGAGATGGATATAAATACTCTCATAACATCTCATCATCCAAGTCATTATTTTTTAAATTTTATTTTAAACAAAGTTATGATTTCAATAAATAACTTTTCAACAAAATGTTTTTTTAAATTTGTAATTTTCATACTATGCATTTATATATCTTTTTCATTTTGGGGTCTAAGGGAAAGTTTTGATTTTTAAAAAGATGTCCGTGGACGAATTTTGACTATAAAAAGAGGTCTATGGATTAAAAAAGTTTGGGAACCACTGGTCTAAAATATTAATTTAGTTTTAATTAGATTTTAAATTATAAATTTACTGTTTTCTTAAAGAGAAAAATATGTGTTAAAAAGTCTGTGTAAGTTGTAGAGGCAATCTAAGGATTATTGAGGAACCTTTAAATAACGCAGCCACGGGTTGTGAGTCGGAAACAAGTGTTCAAAATCTTGGGGGTCCGCGATGTCAGTTTGAAACATTAAGGGGGTTCTGAAGATCGAAAGTTTAAGAACCACTAGTCTAGGAAATTTTGTTTCCCTAATTCTTTAAGGTGGTGGGCAATCATATAGATACAAAATGGAGTTGACCAAAATGGAGCTGCTAGGTGCCTCAGTATGTGTCGTATGTGTTAGTACGAAGAAACACCAACTTCCGCTACTAATGACTCACCGTACTCCCATACAGTTTTACTCCACAGTCGCTACTGCCCTTCCATCTAAACGGCTCAACCTAATTAACATGACATCAAATAAGACTGATGCCATTCCTGACGAGTTAAAATCCTGCTCTCTGGAAACGATCGAACAAAGATATCAAGCAAAGGAGTGGCTCCATATCTACACTGACGTCTCATGCCTAACAAAAACAAACAGAACCGGCGTGGGATCGTTCTGTCGACTGTTTGAGGGTTCATTAGCAGTGGGAAAAAATGCTACCAACTATGATGGTGAGGTCTTGGCTGTCTGTGAAGATACAATGCAGTTACTAGCTGCTGGCCTAGCTCCTGCCAAATTTGTCTTCTTTATAGACTCCCAAACTGCAATTTTAGCTTTAAGCAGCAATACACCAACTGACTGCCTTAGAACAACTCAGTGCCAAACTAAAATTGCAGAGCTAATCTCATATGGCTGGACCATGGCCTTACAGTAGGTCCCAAGTCATGTTGACCCCGGAAATGAGAGCCGACCAAAGAGCCAACCAGGAAGCTGAGTCGTCTCAACTGGAAGTCCCCTTGACTCTCAGAAGATAAAAGAGCATTATTTCCATATTCATTGACAAATATACTACCATTACCCAAAAAACAAGAACCTTGGAAGGCCACGGGAGACTCTGGCCATTGTGGGTCCAATCTCGAGGTCCCTCGAGAGAGCCGAGGCTGTTGCCCGCTTTCGCCCAACCACCCGACATGACTGTTCGGGAGTATGCCTCCACTGACTTGGCCTGGCTGCTGACGAGGCCTGTCCCCTCTGCGGTCATGCCAGAATAGATGGTGACCAACTGCTCCAATACACTGTACTCCATGAATACCCGACTGACCATATCATCAGTCGTTACTGGGAGGCTCTACGTCAAATGGTCAAGAAGCCTACACCAGGGTATTGGATAAATTAATAAATAGTATGTGTCGCAGTGCGGTTCAAAGAATCTGTAATTAATCTATGTAAGATTCAGGATCGAGAACATCTCTTTCAAGCTGCGTATAGGTTTTAACTTTTGCACAAGATCATTTCTAGCGTTTTTGACTTGGAGGAAAAGGGGAAAATTACCATGTATTTTGGAGGATCACTGATTACTATGAAAAGATATCAAGACAAAATTTTTACTTCACGCATCACATCAATGGCACTGAATTCTACTGAAGAATTATAATGTCCAATTTCGCTAAGCTAAACTCTTCAGAAAATATGTTCATGATCGAGGTTTGGGTAAAGGGGATGATAGGCTTGATTTTCTGATCTTAATTCGATAGAAAATTTTTGAGAATGTTTAAGTAGACAGGTGGCTGTCATATGTCCTCCTTTTAGGAGTTGTTAAAGGAGCTAGCAGAAGATTACGCCATATATGGGCGTTACTTTCATTTCCATTGGTCGACAACTTAATTGACAGTATAGGAAGTCGATGCCAACATTGCATTTCAAGTAGGGGCAGACACATTAAAAACCATTTACTTAATTTTTTGCTTAAAATTATGAGATATAAGTTTTTGACATTTGAAAAAAAAAATTTCTTAATTGTTAATCCTGCTTGATATTAAAATTATGCCAAAAACCATAAATAATTGTTTAAAACACATTTGTTCTAAATTTTGTGGTTTTATGTTTGTTTTCAAGTTAAACACAAAGTAGGGCTGTACCTTAATTTTGGAATTTGGAGTTTTTGCATAAAACTACAAAAAAAAAAAATGTGAAAGATTATTGAATCAAACACAATATTGTATTTATTATAATGTTATTTAGTTTAATAAATCCTTATCACTAACATAAGAAAATTTATCAAAAATTTATATTAAAATCTTTGTGCGTTTTAAAAAGGCAGGACTTTTAACTGCTGTTTTTATTTTTATTATGATACTAACAATCCAATTTTTTCTGGATATTTCTCTGATTGTAAGAGACTGGCTAGTATTGAGGAAGTTTAAATAAATAAAATATTGCATTTTATAAAAAATATAATTCTGTAAGAAATTCTAAACGTATCAATGAATTTCATTGTTGGGCCCTTTTGTTCAATATATGAAGAAAGTTTCCAAATATAATAAAGATTAATAGCAATTAATATACAAGGTGTACACAGAAATCATACTAGTAGTGTATTTTTTTTAGCGAAAACGCTTAGATATATGATGTATTACACTTCGCACAAATGCTGTCTATCTAAATACTACGATAGGTGTGCATTCTATAGTTGTTAGACTATACACACTGAAAGATGTGCTACAATTTGCCTATTTATACAAATGCTCTCTCAACAGTTACATTCGACAGTTGTTAACAATACATAACACAAATTGTGCTACAACTTACACAAATGTTTTCTCACAATCGAAATACACTACCAGGTTTAGCATTCTATAACTCATGCTTTGAAACTACAGGATTTCAGAGCAATACATTTTGCTGACTCAAACTGTCAGGTAGGTGGTGAGAGTGGTGAGAATCATTAACGTCACTGATTAACCTTGGGGCTTTGGCGACGGTTCAGCAATTTGAACCAGGTCAAGTGACGCGGACGACACTGGGCCAGCACCCCCTCTCTACTTTACCACCACCAACGGGAGGACGTTGAGCTCTCGACAGATTTAACGTGCGTCCCAGCTCCCACTACACATGGTCTTTGTGGTACTGGGATCAGACTCTCGCGTACGCTGTGATCGTCCACCTGGAATACTCAGCCACCATGACCGCCTTATGCTTTCATCCAGCGTAATAAGTTCTTCCAATGTTAAAATATACATTATTATCTTGTTGTATAGGTACTATCATGTATGCGACTTTTCATGAATATTACCATTTGAAAATTAAATTTTTCTAGGATAAAAATATGCTTTATATTTTCTTCTGTAATCCCCCTTTTTGCATTACTTTGAAACTGTATGTTTAGATATTTCTGAATTTCAAGGACACAGACCTGACTGGCTTCGTGGAAGAATGAAAACTAACCCATTTACAATAAATAGTCAGTTTGCGAGTATTGTTCATGCTAATTATTTCGTTTCTTAACAATTTTACTTGAACTTCTTTGATATTATATTTCCCGTAAAAGTTTATGCAATCTTCAACTGCATTTTGTTAATAGGATTCAGAAAATTTAAGAAAAGTTGCTTGTAGTTTAAACCGTGTCTTGCAGATGATATTATCGCAAATTATCATTACTGCTCATGGGATAGTGCTAATTTCTTTTATGGCGTTAATTAAAATTTCTATCACATGACTGATATCAGCATACGATAACTGTAGATTTATGATTATATCTAGCTTAGATAAGGTTATTATAATTAATATTACAATCGAATTATATTTATTCGTTGGTTTATAATATTAATTAGGCATTGAATTATGATTTTATATTATTTTTATAAGGATATATGGAAACACATGGTGTGTTATTTCTCCCTCAATGGTACTCTCCTTGAATTAATAGTTTGCAGGCAAAATTCGCTTCCCAGCGTGAATTGAACAATAAGATGTCACCATAGTTACCAGATTGGCACTAAATTTGGCAAAAATTCCAATCTTGCCAAGGAATCATCGACTGTAGGATCTACCCTTCTAGAAATTACCATGAAAGGCTGTACAAAGGACCTTTGAAAGAAAGGCAAGTTCATTTCAGAAGAGAGTTTTCAGTCGAGATTAGAAACTGTACTCGTGCGTTGACTGTGATCCGTCTGAGTTCTTGCTACTGAAACTGTTATGGACAGCCGTTTCTGAAACTTTGTAAGTTCCGTTTACAACAAGTGCGTTTTCTCCACTATTGTATATAGCTTATTATAACATTTCTTTGTGTATAATCGTTGATTCGTCTTCGTGTAGTCATCTGTTTGTGCTTGTCCACCAATAAATTTGTTATTGTTCAAATAATTGGAGACTTCGGCTGCCTCTTCCCCACTTAAATTTGAAACAGCTTAATTATTTAATAGCTTAAGGAATATAATTAATCGCACAATTTCTTCTATTGTGTTTAATTATCCTACCTACCTCTAAGGCTTACAAAGAGAATGCAAGAACCAAGGGGCACGGATTTAGTTCAAATTTTAGTAGGATGGTAGGTATAGTTTCCTTGTTGATGAAGATATAAGGTAATAGGTACCAGTACTCAATAATTTTTTTTAGATATTTGCAATTGAAGAAGCAATTCACTCGTTAAATTCAGTTCTGTAGCAAACAAGCACACGTAAATATTTTAGCGTAGAAGCAACGGATCGGTGTTCCTCGTCAATAGGAGCCGAGTTCGAGTCCGTGGAGGGTGAATAACTTTCTTTTTGTTTTATGTGTACTTTTACATATAAAGATGCATAATGGAGTTATAAATAAATTGGAAATGAAACGTCTTTAATATTTAGAAATCAGAAGCATTTTATTTGTCATTATCATTCAAATAAGTACAAAATAATATTTATTACAAAATAATAAAAGCATTTCGCAAGAAGAGCAGGAGAAAAACCCTTTAACTGTCAGTTAATCGTGCCAGGAAACAATGCATTGTGAAAGGAAACCATAAATAAAACATTTATCAGATTAACAGAATTAGTATAAAAGTATAACTACGCTTCTTATCCCTCATTGTGCGTACAATGGTGAAACTTTTCTTGAAAGCAAATTAAACAATTTCGAAAAGCATCTCGCGCATCGAATTAGTGCAGTATTGTTACACTGAATTCAACGAGCAAATTGTATCTTCAATTACAAATATCAAAAAAAAGAAATTATTGAGTAGTGGCCCCTACAACCATATATCTTCATCAAAAGGGAAACTAAATCTACCATCCAACAAAATTTAAATTAAATCCGTGACCCCAAGACCGTGTACTATCCTTGTTAGTGTTTTTTAAGAGGACATGGTACGATTTACACAAAAATTTTTGATTTAAGGATTTTCAAAAAAATTTTTGATTGCCTTCTATGTGTGTATAGTATGTAAAACAGATTTTGTGCTCAAAATTTCATAAAAAGCTAGCCATTTAATTTTTTAAGGAAAAAACATAAAATTTGTGAAGTGATTTTAAAATGCTACTCCTCCTACAAAAAAGGACGCACATATATGAAATTTGATTTACAAGTATGACAAACTATGTATAACAAAAGTTGGTATGGGTTTTGAGATAACATAATTGGTATTTGTACAATACTTCATTTTATGAATGCTTATTGAAAATTTCCTTAAAAAAATGTACAAATTTTTAGTTTAATTATTCTTAAAAAAAATAAGTATTGCTTTGATTCAAAAATGTATACCAACTTTTGTTACATGTACTATTAGCAATAGGTAAAAAATTCAAAGCATTAGGTGCAATAGAAAAAAAAACCTAAGCACTTTAAATGAAGACAAACTAGTTATTTTATCTTTCTGAAATAATTCAGTTTAAAGTTTTGATTTGCCATTAGGATGTGAATAAAAACAAACGAAAAAGCTATAGTAATTCTGCTTTTTTTCAGTTTAGAGCTTTCAAATTCTGTGATGTTATAGAAAAGTATATAAAGAATAATTTAAGCTAAAAAATTATCTTTGACTTTTTTGACCGATTTTTGTCAATTGAATCGTACTGTGTCCTCTTAACCTATCAGACTAAGAATCTTACGAATTTATGTACCTTTAATACCTTTTTTTCTTAGTATGTCTTTAATGAATTTAGCTCTATTGTTTTCGAGAATGCAAGTTGTTCAAATTAAAGTAATGCATTTTTACTTAAAAACTACTCACAATTTGGGCTTTGTATTGTAAAAAAAAACTTAGGTCTTAATTAAATATAATAAATAATTTTATATAATGCATTTCCCCTATACGAATAACTATACCAGTTATTGTACACTCAAACATCCTTCTGTATTTATTCCTAAGAAATAGACAGAATAGAAATCGAATAGTTATTCTATCCAGCATTAAATAAAAAAAAAGGATCTGCAACTCAGGAAATACATGAGCTGTAATGAAGTTCCCCAGAACACAACAGTCGTTATGGCGGCACGTTGCAGCAACGGGAAAAACAATAAAAATATTTTATTAATAAAGACGGACAGGTTTGCCAAAACAGCTCCCCTTTTTCTTCTTTCCTACAGTCAAAATCCTTGGTACACTCAAAGGCCCCTTTATTCTTAAAACAAACCCCAGTCTTTTATGTAAGCCTAATACCAGTAATAAAAATGCGTGTAAAGTTTAGTTTGGCTTCAATTAGTAAAAAAACAGTTTTAGTTACTGCCTTTTTACTGCTTTAATTAGGAATTATCTGTTCTAGAGATCCAATCTTTATCAGAAAGTAGATAATTATTACTATTTATTGTTGAAACAAGTGTATAAACTGTGTAATAAACGTGCTGAAATTAAATGTTGTACTTATTTGTATGTTGTAAGCTGTAACAAAGCAGCTTACTGTAAAAAAAGTTTTGGGAATTTCAAGACATGTTCGTGTATTGTTAGCGAGAAAAAAAAATATATTTAAGTTTATTGTATTTCATTTTTAGATGAATTCCAGAGGAAGAGGTTTAAGAGAGAACAGTTTTAAATAAATATAAATTTTCTTTTCTGATTTATTATAATTTAAAGTTCGCATGTGTATCTTTCAAAACGCATTCACACTTTTATTTAAATTTAATATATTTGTTATTTTGTTCATCATTGTGAACTAATTTTATCAGAGTTTTTAAATAAATGCTCTTGTATCTAAAATAATAACGTTCTGATAAGAAGATATGATAGACATAACGTGCACATTTATTTGGAAACAAACTTCATTACTCGTATGTATTTATTAAAATATTTATTTTGGTTTAAGGAGGATTCTTAAATATGATCTAAATAGTTTATCAAAAAAATCAAATAAAACTATTGTATATTTAAGCCTTTAATAATTGAAAAAAAATGCTGCAAAATATTGTTAGCATATTATATATGTGGATTTTATCTTAACACAGCACAATGTATTTTAATGTATTAATGTACTAATAGTTCCAAAACTTGAAAATAAAAATCTAATTTTTTAAAAAAATTTATTCTTTTTATAATTTATTAAACATAGATGCAAATTTAATACTTTATTTATCATGAAACGAAATTTACTGCCGCTTTCTGTGCTATGAGATACTTTATTCTTTATAATATTTATTAAAGGTATCTATCTAACTACCCTAAAATTGTAAATTTTGACAAAAATTGACAAATTTTTTTATGATTTTATTTTGTATGCCATCTTATAAGCTTTATAAAAATACTAAGTTTGTTATTTTCCGCTCACTAGAACAAAAACTATACGTGTTTTAGTAAAAGCAGATGCCATTACTTTAAGCAAGATGTCATACTTTAAAACGCGCTTTATTCGAAATATGTTTTTTTTTTAAATGTTCAAACGTGGAAAGCAATTGTTGAAAAATTTTGAAAATAATTAACTGAAATTTTTTGTTTATGTTCTGTATAATAGTAGTAATGTTTTAATCTTCAGATTTGTCAATCACTGTCCTATTTTAAAATTTACAGCCCCTTATGTGAATATAACTAGTTTTCTTAAGCAATTTCATGTAATAACAAATATAAAGTACTCTAGTTTTTGTAAAAATTAAAATATATCTTATCCTGAAGGTCATTTCAAAAATGAATAACATAGCATTACATCTCAGAATTGAAAAATTGAAAATTTGTTCATAAATTTTTGGTACAGAATGGGCCCCGTTTATGTTATTTTTTGTAAATATTTGTCTATTTTTTCCCATTTTAGTAATAATAATCTCCTTTTCGCTTCTTAATTTTAGCATACATTTCTTAAAATGTACTGAACAA
Organism: Trichonephila clavata; assembly: GCA_019973975.1. Taxonomy (NCBI): domain Eukaryota; kingdom Metazoa; phylum Arthropoda; class Arachnida; order Araneae; family Nephilidae; genus Trichonephila; species Trichonephila clavata. The sequence continues at coordinate 23,502 of BMAO01002396.1, forward strand.
ATCTAAAAACCAGAAAAAAATCTCCATGTCTTCATTTTTTAAAAAAAAAACAGTTGCCTCAAGTAGTTGGATACCTTAATACGTCAAATGTACATTTAAAGTTAAACAATACATATGAAAAGCTCATCATAACTTAGAACCCAGATGGAATGTAAAAAAAAGAAACGTTCTAAAGCATATCTTTCGTTCGCGAATTTCACTTTCTTTATATCAATATCTCAAAATGCAAAATTTCCGGTTTGTGTGCGTTTACAGATCAATTTTTAACAGGATCTTAAGTATAACTCTATGCATATGCACTGAAAGTCGTATGACACGAAACTGAGGGGACTGAAATAATTTTCGTGTTAATAGAATTTCAGGCTAAAGGATATTGCGGGGAATAAAAGAAAGAAAAACATATATTCAACACAATTAAGTTTATTAGAGTACAATTTATTTACATAGATATTCATTTATGTATGTGAATAGCAAAAATCAACGAAACAAAACATTCACAATGAAATTTAATACAAAATTTTCAAAGTTTTGAAGGGGAAAAAAAACATTTATTGAGTTTCTGGAAAATAATTTGAAATTTTTCTTTGTATTGCTTTTCCTTACCATCATATTGTTAATAAATTGTTCGATGTCGTCTATTTTGTTAGCCATTTCAACATTGGAAAGTGTATCTAAATAGCTGCGCATAATTTTCATAATGTTCCTCATTTCGGTTAACGTGGGATTAGGAACTGCATTATCCCTTTCCTTTTCGTTGCCAGAATCTGAATCAGTGATATTTTTTGAGTTTTAAATATACAACAAAATGTTTTTGTGCGCCATAACTGGGCCTGCACACACATTGTCATCATCTACTACAAAGAATTCTTCCGATGATGAACCTGCGTGGCTGGTATTTTCCTTATTTTGTCCGTTACTGGAAAGGAAATCTTTTCCTGTTAAGTGATTTTCATTTCACGTTAAGACAAAAAAATTGCTTGAAAATACATAGTAGTTTGTCGGGACCGTTGTATTATTTCATGTTAACCGATATTTTCTTTTAAGCGTTTTCGAGTTAAACGTATTTAATTGTATTAAATTTCCTGAAATCTGATTTAAAGTGGAACTATAAAAGAAGTACAACAAGACAGTACAGGAATTACAAAGTTAAATAGTCCCAGGGGTATAGTAGCAAACTTAACCTTATGAATTAAGATTGTAGGCTAGACATAATCTTAAGGCCATCCAACCTTTTTCCTATTTTTGCCCATAACACTTGGATGAATGAAAGAAAAAATGGTGTAAGAGAAAAAGTTTCTAAAAGTACTCTAAGTTTATTAACATAATACTATAAATAACTAAAACCAAAATACTATACGGTAGTTTCCAAAACCAAATACGTGTGGAGGGGGGGGGCATTAATTCTACATTCCAAAACAAGAAAAAACAATGTATGTGAGAGTGTGTGTCCCTGATTTTAAAAACATAGTTTTTTGTGGATAAAATTTGAGTGAAAAAATTCAAATTTTTATCAAAAGCAGAGCAACATATTTTGTATGTCAAGCGATCGAATTCATTTATTTTATTTTAGGATACCCCTAGTAACCCTCTAAGATTTGTTTCAGTTGTAAGATTACTATATTGCAACGGTCGCAGCAAATAATTTTCCACAAGTTTGCTATCCTACACAAAACGTAAAAGAGAAAATTTGACGCAAAAATACACACACACACACACACAAAACGCCAAGTGGCGATCAAACAGTTCTTGATATAAACATTAACTCCCCTCACCCCAACTGTTTTAAAATTAATCATAATTTGATTATTTTTCCATTCCTTTTTCGAATTCCTGACTACGTTTAAATTACTATAGTATATTGATCGATTTATAAAATGTTGCTTAATATTTACACGATTTTTGCTTTCAGAATATCAGAACATCATACACATTCAAAAAATAGGTTTTTCAAGTTTTGTATTAAAAAATAGTGCATATTTTTCCGAATCTAAAAATGTATAACACTTGTTTGTGCGTTGATAAAATAACCCGAACATGATAAACCAATTGACAAAAATGTAAACAAATGACCATGCCTCCTTTGACACATATTAAAAGATATTTCCTCATGTATTTAATGTATGTAAACCACACAAATCTGTACTTACTAGAAAGGGAAAATAATATTTTTCTCTTTTTAATGTCTATTTTTTTTATAAACAAAACTATAGTTTCTACAAAAAAAAAAATAATTAAGATTTTAAAAATTTCAAAGTTTTATGGTTTTTTTCAAAGAAATTTTAAAATTATTTTCTAAATAAAAACTATTTGACTATGTTTTGTTCATTGTTTTATATATGTGTGTAGGATATTTGTATATTCTAGAAATATTTATATAAAAAATGGTACCTAAATGAAAATATATTTGATAAAATTATATTCATGTTCAGTTATAACAAATGAAAAAATCTTTTAAACTTAAAATTACCTTTGTAATTCTAGAGAATGTTTAAAGTACCATTTCAAAATATATAAAAATAGGTAGGAAAAAAATATTGTGATGAAAAAATATGTGAAAACATTGCTCTACTTCTAGTTTCTTCACTTTTTCTCCATAGTTTTTTTTTTATCTTAGATACACTTTTTTAAAAAAATTGCACTATAGGGTCCCGAATTTTATATAACTCTATACAGGATATTTGTGCAGTTAGTGAACCTAATTTTTTTTAGTCTAAGTGGTACATAGTTCCTTAAAAAATAGTTTTGTGTGTCAAAAGGGGGGGGGATATAAATTTTCAAAATTACAAAGTTTTATAATTTTTAAAAAGAATTTTAAAAATTTTACTAAAAAAAATAGGTTTACTATATTTGATGTATTATTATACATATGTGCTAAAATATTTAATCTATTCAAGAGATATTTTTTAAAAATATGGTACCTAATCATAATTATGCATCATGGGATCTCGAAAATTATGTTCAGCATAAATTAAACTGAAAAAAAAAATTTTGAACAAAAAAATTACTTTTGTATTTCTACAGAATGAATAAGGTATCTTTATTAAGCACACAAAAAAAATCTAAGCTCTATTAGAAATTTCATAAGATATATGCCCCATAAACAAAGAGTCTTAATTTTGACCTTTTACTATTTCAAGCATGTCCTATTTCCCTTAATCCAATAGAAACTATAAAAGTTTATTATTGTTATAATACAATTTCTTAAAATTATTTTTATTATTAGTGAAAGCAAGCATCTGAAAAGAATAGTCATTTATAATTTATTAGCTACTAAGTTGATAGCCCCCTGGTGGCTAGAAAAGAGTAACTTTAATGAATAAGTTACTGAAAATTTCCCATTTAGCCTGCTCAGCAATTTAATTACTGAGCAACGTCCAAATATTTTTGATCATCAAATTATTCGATTGTCTAATGCAAAAATAAGTATAATACATTAAACAAGATGAAATCTCTTGGAAAAGAGTGCTAATAATAATCCTTAGAGATAATTAAACAAAAAAAGATATCTTCGAATCTTCAAGAATTTTAGAGTTAATCTATAAAAAGAAGCAATTCCCTGGTAAAACAAAAATTACACATTACACATATTACTTCCATATGAATCCCTATACTGGATTTTATCAGTTTCTGGACTTTTAAAGTGTTAGACATTTCAAAATCTCTTTTCTGAGTACTAGTATTGTAAATTACGAATAAATATTTTCTTTTAAAGTATTAAGATTTTTGGGAACTCCATTCAGAAAAATTGCGGCATTTTGATGTTAAGTACAGATATTGACCGCTTTAACAGGAATTAATTTCAAAACTCTTACTATTATTTATTTTTCGAAGTCAAAATATCTTTTCATACGATCGTAAAAATAGAACTTCACATTGCAGATATACTTCGTTAGGAATAATAATCCTTTAATGGAATTATAAATTAAATTTATAAAAAAATTTAAAAATTACTAATTACTACTTAGAATTTTTAATGGATGAAAATGTCCTTCCAGAAAAAGGAAATTCTAAAAATTTATTACTGCACAGAGCACAATTAATCCGATTACATAACATCAAAAGTCAACATAAAAGTATAATCAGTAGATGTGAATTTAAAAATCGCTTGATTCTGTATAGCGTGAAAAACTTAATTATGAAAGATTTCTAAGAACTCTTGTCCATTTCTATTTGACATTAAATTACAGATGGCGTTTCTAATCATATATATATATATATATATTTAAATATATTTAAAATACTTCACACTAATATAACCAAGCAAATATTCAAATCATATTAAACCTAGAGTACAACATCACATTTCAAAATTTCAATGGCGAATAAAAATAATGAAGATAAACGTTTTCAAGCGAAATTAAAATTGTATAAGATAAAAATGATAAAATATCCAAGTGCAACCTCGGACTTAGGACCGATAAGTGGGGCTAAACTAGTTTGATGGCGCCAACCTTCCCCCTATTGCAACTTGGTAAACTAATCTAGAAATATCCAAATTCACAAAAATTTAAAATTTAAAAATTTAAAATTTAAAAAAACACTTTCTTTTAAAATTTAAAATTTAAAAAATGTTTCTCTTTTCAATACCTAAAAAAATTAAACTATTTGCCATTGCATTCTGAAAGATATAACATAAAAATGTTAAAATGCAAAAACACCTTAGTGCATAATAAAACAACCATAAAAAAATCAAAGAATATGCACCGATCCTTGAAATGGTTGTATAGAATGAAAAAACCTTAAAAGTTTGAAAATTCAAAACAAGAGTGTAGTATATTCAAAAATTAAATACTTAACAACATCAAAACAAATTACATAAATCATCCAAAAAAAACACTCACCCCAAATTATCCTATTAATAAATGAAATCGATGAACGGTATTCCAATTTCTCAACAATTTTTCATTTCTCCTACATCAAACACAACTCCTACATTATTCATCACTCCCACTAATGCCACTCTATAACCCAAAAGATCAATATTCTTACTTTCGAGTTTAAATATGTAATATTAGATGAAAGCCAGATTGCATTCAAAAAGTTTTTTGATTGGTCATAGAAATTTTGGTTGGTCACTAATAATTTTAAAGTATAGTCGTGTAAACGTTGGTATGTGTGTGTATCAAAATGTAACCTGTGTGTGGAATGAACATATTCTTCACAGCTGGACCACTAACAAACTGACTTTGTGGACGTAATGTTGTGTGGTGGATCTGTGCATTTCGCAAAACCTATCGTGGAATCTGTCGCAAGTTGCCAATTTTTATGAGTTTAAAAAGATTTTTAAGAATTGTTTTTGATCTATGTATGATTTCAAGAAGTTGATGGGATAATCACTCTGTATGCAATTAAATAAAAATTTCTGAATGTTCTTGAATTTATCAATATTATGTGTAGTTAAATTATTATTTCTCATCAAGAAATTTAAAATTATGTTTCTAAATATTGATATGTGTATGCAACTATTGAAGTTTGGGATCTTTATAACATTAAAGTTAAATGCATCCCTTTTATCATAAATATTGCTATATAGTTTGTTGTCAATGATATGTAAATCTAAATCTAAGAATTCAACTTTGTTCGAGTTAAAATTTGTCTGTATCAATTTTAAATAATCCGGATAAAAATCAATGTTAGGTTTAAATTCCCTGTCTCGACCAATAACAATTAAATCATCTATGTATCTCAACAAAAGGCATGATGGATCATTTCTTCGACCTGATTCATAATGGTGTAAATATAAGTTAGCAAGACTATTACTTGTAGGGCCACCCTGAGGCAAGCCCTTTATTTGTTTGTAAAGTTTATATATATATATATATATATATATATATATATATATATACAGAGAGAGAGGTGAGAGAATAATGTACTTTTTTTCTTTTTCTCCCTTTCATTTGCATATTCAAACTCCCTTCCGTAAATGCTGAGTTTAACATTTCTGAAGTTATAACTTCTTTAGGCGCATTTGTTGAAGACTGAACTTAAATGAAGCCGCAGGTTCGGGTGCGTTAGGGTCATTCGATTCCAGTCGGAAATTTTCTCGGCTCGGGTCAGCAACGTGCGTTTAGTTTTGAATTGAAAACTTTTTTTTTAAGTAAAAATTTCATGCATAATTTTTTAAGTGAAATCTTATTTTCTTTATTTAAATATTACTGTCATACAACTAGCTCACTTCCACTCAACTCCAGCGAGTGAACGAGAGCAGACAAAGCGATAAAAAAGGTGATTCTTGTGAGGGAGATTGAAGATGTTTAACGAAACGGATCTATTTTTTATTATTATTACTTAATAGAAAGAGCATTTAAGCCTAAAACTGTGCCATAAAAATTAAAATATGAATTTTTTATGCAGTTAATTGGCTAGAATGTTGCTAATATGTTGGTTTACATTAATGATGACATCAAAGAGAGATTATGGAAAAATAAAAGCATTAACTGTGAAAAAGTACGACGATGCCTCCTTTAGTTTGCTTAGAGATTTTAAGAAAAGTAAATGGCTATCAAGGCAAATGTTTTCTTAGCCTAGATAGTTTCTGGCTTTATATAAATTATATAAACGGTACTTACACATTATCGCATCGGTATTGGCGACGTTATATGAAAGGAAGCACACGTTGCCAATTCATTGCGTACGACACATGGGGAATCAGGAGGGTGAGTTACCTTGAAAGTTGGCATTGTTGCTGTAGTACGTAAGTACCAAATGAACATATATATTATATAAAAATGATCTACATAAGTAATTAACATATAAATATTTTTAATAGTTAGACTAATTGACATTTTAATCGTATATATATATATATATATATATGTAGGAAAGGAGTGCAAGTTTTCTTTTACTTCTTTTGATTTTTATTGTAAGAGATGGCACCACTAATCGAAACCACGTGAGATTTAGCTGCGCAATACGATGAGGTCATGTATTTATAAAGGGGGCAGAAAAGAAAAACCGGGAGTTGCACCAAAGCTTGAACGAAGGCAGGTCAGAGGAAATTGGTCTCTCCGTTGTTTTGAGAAAGAGTACGTGTTTTCGGAATTAGTATGGTGCTATCTCGAATTATTTAAAACTCCTTGTAAATAGTAAATGTTTTAGTTGTGTTATTAATAAATTAAGTTATTTTAACTCTGCGTGCTTATTTTAACATAAAAATCGAACCTTCCCCTAGACGCCGTCCCACACACACACATATATATATGTATGTATATATATATATAAAGTATAATAAAATGAAAAAATAACAAGACAAAATTACGCAATCAATAAAGCTAAAAGATAGAAACCAGATTCTAAGAAACATAACTGTAAAATGAATGGTGGAAATGAATATTGTTCTAGATTTGAAAAAAAAACGTATGTATAACAGGAAACAGAGTTAGAGCATTAAAATGGAAGAAACCAAAAGAGTCTATGGACTAAAATGGAGACCTATTATGATTTCTAAAGCTTCTGAATTACGACCAGCAAAATTAGGGTATGCATTTATATATATATATAAATGCATAATTGTTTTAACACTGAACAAAACATATTTAACGTTTTTCAGCTACTCCACACGGCAGAATTTCATGGATAGCTCGACTCGAACTCGAATCTTCGACCCCTTCTCTAAACTACCACATTAAGCCAATGGGAGGATTTTAAACCTCGACTAATTCAACGTGCACCAGCTTGTCAACACGGCAGGTCTTCATTCAGCTCGAACACATAACACACCAGCCATAAGTTCGTGACAAAGAAAGTAGAATGAATTCCCACTAGGCTACCACGGCCAGAATGTATTTATTAGTCTGCAGTTCTTCCGAAAACTTTCTTTCGGTTTTAAGTGAAAAACAGAAAGAATAAAATTTTATATTAAAGAAATTCCCACAACAATATATTGAAAAAAAATTCAAAATTTTTTCAAACAAAATGTAATTTTATCGTGAAATATCAAGATTAAAAGTCAAAATTCTCACGCGAACAATGAAAGAACAATACTTCAGACTTTAATTTTTATCGAAATTTCTACAGATTTCCCAGACATTTGAAATAAATCAACGTTTACTGCGTTCTATACATATTCCCAAGGAACAAGGCTGTTTAATTCTTCTTCTTTTCCAGTCTACAAATCCAAATGCATACCTACAATAAATCAAGACCCATATAATTTCCCAAAAGTATTGAAAGGGTAGAAAACAAAATTCGGATTTTTCTCACAGATCGTTTTCTCAGAGATAGATAATACCTACCAGACATTCAACATCTTTGCTTACATGGAAGCATTAGTGAAAAAACATGAATCATTTCTCTACCAAATCAAAGAAATTCCAAAAACATAAAAGAAACAGTACTGAAGCTGCAAAACAGAAGGTTGCTGTTGTCTTGCTACCCGATCCAATTTTCTACAAACAAATAAATTTCCGAGACAAGCTAAGATGTTTATCCGATATTTTCTCTTCTGTATTCTGCTGCTTCTGTGTTTCTCTATTCGTTGCAATCGATAAGGAGGATAAATTTTGAAACAAAATCTTTGTCTCTTCCTCTGAATATTCATCCAATAGCATTTCCTGTGCCTTTATTTATTTGTGTTATCTATATTGTTTTTTGCCACACTCTATTTTAGGCTCTGGCTCTGAGAGTAAAAGAGAAAAAAAAATGTTTATATTTCCTCGGGGCGTCAGTATCTTTCGATTCCGATTTCCCAGAAATTCGATTGGCGATATATTACCGCCGAAGTAAAGTGTCTTGAACGTCAGGTGTCTCTTTCAGCGTTTGTCATGAAGAAGGCAGATGGGATCGTAAAGGCTGGATTGTTGGTGCTGGGATTTTTTAGGCCATGTGATTTTTCCAAAAAGTTATAAGTTTCTGAGAAGCCCAGTGGCTGAGTGGTAGCGTATCATGCTTCCACACCCCAGGTCCGTGGTTCAAATCCCAGGCTGGGCAAGGTCGATTCAGCCTTTCGTCCCTTCAGTGGGTCGATTAATGTACCAACCTTGCTTGGGAACTGAACACTGGGAATTTCGTGACAGACTGACCACTTGACCGAAACATCTGTACATGCACCCCAGGGCCTAAAATCATGAAAGTTGAGATAGGCACAGTAGGCCTTGGCCCTTATGGGCTATTGCGCCACTCAATTCAGCTTTATCAAGTTTCTGAAGATGAGTATTGCCTTTGATTCTTCGAAGGCTTGAGAGGCCGTGGTAGCGTAGTGGCTATGGTCACGAACTCGTGGCCGGAGTGTCATGAGTTCAAGTCCTAGTACTATTGAAAAACACGGTGTGTAGAGGAGTTGATGCACGCTAAATTTGTAGAGGCTTGTTGGCCATCCATTACAGTCGTTTTCATTATTTGACCATGATCCAAAATTACGAGGTCCGCCGCCAATAACCTTCATACTGCTTCATAGTGCGGCGTTAAAATTCTCACTTCGAAGGTTTGACTCTATATTCCACAAATTTAGGTTTGTGTGTGATGCTTCATTAATATCCTTTGTTTATTTGTGTTATCTATATTGTTTTAGATTTTTTTTTTTTTGCACACTCTATTTTGGGTTCTGGCTCTGAGAGAAAGAAATGTTTATATTTCCTCGGGGCGTCAGTATCTTTCGATTCCGATTTCCTAGAAATTCGATTGGCGATATATTACCGCCGAAGTCGGGTATCCGTTTCAGCGTTTGTCATGAAGTTGGGATCATAAAGGCTGGATTGTTGGTGCTGGGATATTTGCAGTCCTTGTGATTTTTTAGAGAAGTTATCAAGTTTCTGAAGATGAGACCTTGACTGAAGATGATGCCTTTGACTCTTCGAAGGTTTACTTGAAGTAGTTTACTTTACAGAGATTGGAGCATTACAACATTTAACAAACCTACATTAAATTTCTTATGACAGCAGACATCATTTCTTATCCCAGCTAGGGGTCCAGATATGAATAGTTGAAGGTACTATTACAGTTACAGCTAATCCGCTCAAAATATTGTGTCTCGTGGTTTTTCAAGAGGTGCTGGCTAAGCAATTCAATAATAAAGCTTCAGAAGTAGATAGAGATATTTGAAACATTCACCAGAATGTATATGGATTGTTTAAACCGTTGTTACAAAAGTTCCCGTGCATTGTATTCATGTGAGCAACTAGCATTTAAACCTTAATTTTGATTTTCATTGAAGCGAGTGAATGACTGTTCATTTACTTCGTACTTAAAAGAACACGAGGGACTCTGGAAACTGACTTCATTATTTTGAGCCCCTGTCAAGTGACGAGAATGACACCTGAGCCATAACCCCACTGTCCTAACTTCCACACCACACCCTTGTGAGGCCATAAGTTCGTAACCATGACCATTAGGCTACCGCGTCACCAAATAAATATTCTTTGTAAATTGAAAGAGTAAAAAACATTAATAATAATTATTTAAAATATCGTCTAATATTGTAATATTAATGTGTAAATATATAATAGTATGCATATTATTATGATATGCATTCAATTAAAGTAACTACCCAACTAAAGCAAATTCATTTTAATCTACTCTAATATTTGCTCATTAGTAGAACTCTGCCCAACAATACTAGTCAAGATTGACGTACGGAGGACAAAGTTTCCCAGATGGGACATTGTATTTCCCAAAAAGACCAGCTATTCTTTTCTCATGCCAAGGGCATAACACATGGGAACCTATTCGAAAAATGGCTTTGATGTCACCACACCTTTTCTTTCTGCGACATTCAGACGATCTTTAGTTTCGACGTTCAATAGGAAGAAAACTCCGGTGAACAGTGTCTATTGTGTTGGGTTCCCCTAGCACATGTGGGCCGCATATGACTTGAATACAGAGGAATGTTGGCCTGTCGTAACAAAGCGATTTATAGCCCTCCAGATGATGAACAAGACAACTCATTAGAGTTAGGATCAGACTTGCAGGCTTATTGTCTTCCAAGCACCAATGGAGTGGGTCTAAAGAGAGTGTTCAGATCTGTTACACGTGCCAAGGAGATGTAATTGAGGGCGTGAAAGTGGCCCGCCCAGGGAGTTTGTTGGGTCGGCTTACAAGGACTCTCGATCTCCTTCAATATCTTCTGAATTACTTCGCTCTTCAGTTTTGATTTTGCGTGGGCAGCCGCACCTCGAGGACCAACGGAATTAACTTTGCAAACTGGTGAAAGAGGGAGTGCCGGAGTCGGTGTTGCAACGACTGGAATGAACTAAATTGAAACTAGAACATTTCTGCAGCGAAATGCTGTGAACTTTATCAATTTAATAATGAATATGTGGTTATGTTTATTAAATTGATAAAGTTCACAGTATTTCATGTGAAATAAAATGTCTTTTGACCAAAAGCTTTATGATCACTCACGCTAACATGCTATGAAGTAACTCAAAGGGATCACGATGCCACACTAACAAATAGGTTGAGGTGTTTTTATTGGGGGGGGGGGGCATGAATCATGAAACTAGAAGCCATTGACACATAAATATTCATAGCTGTTTAGCGATGTCTGTTTAAACATATATTTAAAACCTTAAAATCTACAAATAAAAATTAACCACCAAATAATTTATATTCTAAACATTTGTGTTTTGAGCTTAGTAGTATAAATTCATATTTTTAGTAAAAGCTAACTTTAATTCGTGTAAGAAAACGTCCCTTGGAATAATTCTAAACTCTCCTACTCTGAATGCATTAACACATGCATTTCTCCCTTGATATACATAACAAAATTTTCATGATGCTGTTATAAATTTATTTATACATAAGGTATAGTTAATAAAAACAACTACATCTTCACAATATAATGGAGCAAAACCCCAATTTGGACAAATTTACATAGAACTTTTCAATTACATTTCGAATTGTAATTGCATTCGAACTGCAACTATTTTACGTTTACAACTTGAGCAATGAGAAGGAACAGTTGGTTCACCTTTAGGCAACCTCCTCCAGTAAACAATTAAAATTAAAAGAATTAATATGAACTTTGATATCTACCACCTTCGTATTTTAACTGAGGTTGTTCCTCTATTGCATGGATTTTACCATTCAAAATGAATTGCTAAATTCCTGTAAGAAAAACATTTTACAAGTGAGTTTTTTAAAATTATTTTTATTGAAACTTAATTCAACATTGAAATCAATTGAATTCAAATAATCTGCTCTATAAAAATATTAATCCTTTTATACACTCCTAAAATTATTCTTTTTATAGTAATCAAACTATATCATTTGTATTAATTAAATATTTTTAAAATTTAAATAAATCAATCTCTTTTGAATTTAAATGAATTTATATCTTCTATACACGATTTAAAATATTAACTTTTATACGCAGTAGAAGTAAAACTCAATTCATGAAAATCATACTTTCATTTTTATTACCAACCGAATAAAACGTCTTGCACCAAATGGATTCATATTTTTAAGAAATGTAAAACGTCCTTATAAAAAGAGCTCTACCCCCTAATCGTTTGGTTTCTTACATCCTCCTAAAGACAATTACATGAGCATATCCATTCCACCAGAACTGCCTCACATCAATTTAAATCAACCATTCCCAATGGTAGGATAAATATTCAAACTGTAACTCCTACAACTTAATTTTTGATGTACTGTTACAACTCCGATACTCTTTTGAGCGGAGTAGAAACGTAAAAATTTTTTGAATATATATATAAGTATCCGGTATTTCCCCCGAACAGCACCCATGGAACATTTCTCCCCCCCCCCCGGTTTGAAATATATATTTCCACCATCCCGGTTATGGTTTTATTTTATTTACTGCGCAAATACCGCAAAAGCTGTGACATATGGCTTTGGTTGAATTTCTTCTCTCCCTCGGCTCAACCGATATCTCTATTTTTCTTTTTTCTTCTTTTTTTCGTTTAAATATATTTTTCTAAAAGTATACTTGGAGCCCCGTACCACACTGCACGGTCAACATGATTCTGGCAAAAAGGGAGGGGGGAAAAAGGGTGTTTTTTTAAATATGGGAGGGGGTTGGGGATATTGAAGTCTGTCGGATTTAAAAACTGTATTATTTCGGATCGTTTAGGTGAAGACTTTTTACTTTTATATGACAGTTGATGGCCTGTGATCGTATAAATGGGAGGTTTAATACAAAAGATATGGAGGGTTACTTTCTCCTGGGGGTTAGTGGTAGCCCTTTTTTTACTATTTACTTCTCTCTTTTTCAACAAAAACGTTATATTTTTGTTACTGGTTTTCTTCTGACAGATTCTAGTTGATATTAGATAGGAAAGAGTGCTTTTTGATATCATTCTTCTTATCTTAAACCTTCCAGAAATAAGAAGTCTTTTCCTGGACTTTTATTCCAGAGTCACCTTGGCTGACATTTTATTAATGTATCTCTGTATTAGGGCTAAGAATTCGTTTCAAAACAAATATTGAAATAGAATATAGTATGAAGTAAGAAGTGGCACTTCTCAAAGGAAAGTTTTTTTTCATATTACGCTTTTTCAGTAAAAGGTGTCAGAATTGGAGCATACTTAACTCCTTGACTGACACAGGCGTGTATATTCGTCTCGTTCAACCGGTGTGTTAAGTTCCCTGGACGTATATATACGTCTTTCCGAAATACTATTATTTTCTTTGCGCTGCTATCAGTAAAACTATTCCAAAGTCTTTGGAATGCAATAAAATGACCTTGAGAATATTTGCGAAAATTTTATTTGACTTCAGAGAAAAATTTACTTTTATGTGTGCCTTTCCCCTCTGATACACCGCATATACACGCCTGTGAGAAAACCAGTGGCTCTGGGGAAACGAATCACGTATATTTTAATTGGCAGTTAAGAAGTTAAGGCTGTCTTTGGCAAATGTTAAAGTTTAGGATCCAAATTCGGAAAATTTTTTCAAACATAAAAGTACTTAACCATTAATGTAATAATCTGGATTCACTATCCTGTAGAGAATCCCCTATTTTATCCTACTACTCATTTTTATCCGAGTTGGCACATTTTTTCTTTCATAAAATATGTTTCGCATTTTTTCTCCTATACCTTAATGCTAAATGAACTGTCCCTTCACATGTTCAAAAGAAAAACTAATTGCTTAAGAACTATTTTGAAATTTTAAAACCACTATATTATATGTAAACAAATACAAGAGTTACAATGTTACAAACTTTTATAAAATCGAAGCATTTTTCCGGCCGAAAATGTGTTTCGCGTTAAGTTCAAAGGAAAAAAAGAGAAGAGGAAAAAAATTATAGAGAAATCTAAAATTTCACTGATGCAGAGGCAGAAATCTTTTTGTATGCCAAAGTATTTAAAAATCTAGTATTCTTGAACATAATAGCTAAAGGAGAGAGAGCAGTAAGATTACCAACATTTCTTTAAAAGGGCGCATACCACGTGATACGTAATTAGAAATTAAGCCCATATCCCAATGGGCTCAATTCATGACGGTCATATGATAAAGACAATCGTGTGTTCGCAAAATAATTCAAAACTGGCATTAAAATAACTCGTTTTTGTTATTCTATTTGTAAAAGTTAGATGAAGTTTCAGATTTTATAATTGGATAAAAATGCTCAAATATAATTTTAAAAAAAACCCTAAAATGTTTAGGAACCGGGACGTTCTCGATGACGCAAAACAAGCAAAATTTCGATTTTCGAAGGGACATTATTTTCAAAAACAAAGAGACTCCATAAACAAAAAAAGAATCGTGTCACACAATCAGCATACTTTTCTTAATATACTATAACATAAAATTTTTAAATGTGTACAATATTTTTAGAAATATAAGGATTTGAAAAAGTACACTTCAAAAGGTGCTTTCGTATACATGGTGTTGATTAGGTACCTGTAGTTTTCCTTTTATAACATATAAAACAACAAATCATGCTATTTTAGTTACAAAATTGTACCTTTATTTAAATGCTGTAGTTTTTTTTTATATTTAATTGATTGGAAATTTTTTTTTAAGAAATTTGAATCTCGATTTTTTAAAATTTTGATAAAAATGGTAATTTTTTTTAGAAAACTGTTGAGATTTTTCTCATTTTTGAAGGCTTCCGTATATTTTGTCGAATTCAAAAT
The DNA here is from genome assembly GCA_019973975.1 of Trichonephila clavata. Taxonomy (NCBI): domain Eukaryota; kingdom Metazoa; phylum Arthropoda; class Arachnida; order Araneae; family Nephilidae; genus Trichonephila; species Trichonephila clavata. The sequence continues at coordinate 38,543 of BMAO01002396.1, forward strand.
AAAAAAAAATAAAAAATATACAAATTTCAGAAATTTAATTCAAAATACACACTTATTCATCAAATCAAATCAAATGTAATAGCTTGCCAACCAAGAAACCAATAGCAAGCTCCACGAACCTCGCAAAAACATTTATAAAACCAGAACAATAAAAAAAAAAAATCAACCCTCAATTTCTTACCTACGGAAGCAAAAACGTTGAAGACCATTAAAAGTATCGAACAAAAACTTGAATATATTACATTCTATTCCACCCCTCACGTACTTGTAGCCAAGCAAATTGATTTTCACCTCCCCATCTCATCTTAACTCGCATTCTTCTTTAAGGGAAAAAGAATGGAAAAGGGGGTGGCAAAAACTTTACTCGCTTAGATAGCCGATTTCATTTTTGAAAAATGCTTACCCTGCAAAAATCTTGTCTGTCTTAGACTTGGGATATTACCTGCTATGTTCTCTCTATCCCCGCCGTCCGTTGCCTAGGTAACCCCCACGCCTGATGCACCCCTCGGCGGCACCTTCCACCTTAGGATATTAATTTAGATCTTGCCCACCCTTCAGGCAACACAGAAAAGTTCATAACCCACCCCCTCTTTTATTTTTCTTCGAGTTGTTCCCTTGGCGTGGATTAGATTAACTTGGAGGTGTTGTATCCGGTATAGGGAAAATTTACGTTTCCTGGATGTAGAATAATTTTGAATTTTTGCGGTAGACGTTGTAAAATTTGAATTTTCTCACTTGTATAAAAAATACCGATAAAAAAATTCAACAGGAAGTTTGAAAAAATTCTTATACAAATTATTATTTTTGTTAGTACAGACAACATACATTCGGGCCCCTATTTAATGAACCCCTATTTTATAAATTTCGCGATTTAACGAATTTTACTCTTTTTTCAATTAAATGAAGGGAAAATCCCGTATTTAACGAATAATAAATCCCGAATTAACGAATTATTTCAACAGATGAAAAAAAATCTTTTTATTAGTTTGTGTTAGAAAAAAAAAGGGATATTGCTTTTTACAAATGGCATCCTTTTTGTTTGGAACAGAAAAAAGACATTTCTTGTAAGTAACCAATTTCAACAGCCAAGAGTGCAGAGCATTATTAAACTTAACAGGTGTAGATGACTCACAAGTATTATCTATCGTTTGAGTTTTGAATAGAACAAGAAAATCCTTTCTTGCCTCATTCCACTCCCCAACACAGGGTAATATTTTAAGATTTTAACGATTACGTTACATTTGATGGCGAAGTGCGTATGTGTGCAATTAAAGTTTAAGTAACTGTTGATATGTCGGAGCCATGAATAGTGATTCTGATGCAGAAATTCACAATGAAATTCTTATTGAAACTGTTACATTTTCTAATTATTTACAATATTTGGAAACTGTGAAAACATTCCTTATGTATCCGGTAGAAAGGTTAGCGGCGCTGACTGCTGTGCCGTAGGGTCTGGGTTCAAATCCCGGACAAGGCATGGAAGTCTGTAAATGTATAGTGCCTTCGCGGCACGGGGGTACTCTAAATAGCCATCGAGCCGCAAGTCTTCTCGTGGGGTTGGTGGAAGGGGAATAGAGATGGGAAGCTCCAGACCACTCCCAGGGTGTTCTCCCTCAAAATTGGGGCGGAACCGAGCCAAATCGTACTGTCACCTGCATGGTGTTCAAAGCTACGGCTAACGACAGGGGTACAATCTAGCCCAATGCCATGATGATTTTCGTGGGCCTCGATCTGACTACGTCAGACAGGTGGCATTAGCAACAACAACAGCAGGATGAAAATGACGCAGTATTTTCTTCGAAGAAAGTCGGAAAAAGAACTGTTTCGAGTTAGGAATCAAAAGGATTTTCAAACATCTATCAGTGAGTATATTAAAACTGCGAATTAACTGACGCGTAATGCACTAATAGTATTTTTAACAGTTCAACAAAAAGTGCAAAATTTGCAACTCAGGATATGTTTTGTGTAGTTGCTTGTTGTAGAAATCCGATAAGGGTAAATACAAAAAAAATTTGAATATTGTTTGAACCCTGATGTAACGAATAACCCCTATTTATTGAACAAAATGTTCAGTCACGATGAATTCGTTAAATCGGGGTCCAACTGTATAGGTTTTTCATAAAAGTAACGTTTAAATGTATACATAGTTATATTTAATGTTATTATTTTATGGATATAATATTGTGAAAATATATATAATCTTATTACTATTACTATAATTGTAGGTTTACTCAATATTAATTTAATAATTAATATTGATTAATTACTTAATTAATAATTAATTTCAATTTTAATAGTCTTTTAAAATTAACTTAATTGCTACAATCATATTTTCCTTTTTTTTTAAATGTTGAGCTTATACTGAACTTTGTCATAGGATCTTGAAACAGCCTTATTATTATTCTTTGATTTGAGCAGTAATCTAGGCATTATCGAAAGCATCTTTTATCATGTATTCTTTATTTTAATAATAAAATTCAAAACATGTAATCCTTTTATTCCTTAGGATTATGCTCAGTATTAAAAACATAAGACGGAAGATTGTTGCAAAACTAGTTCTTTAATTATATTTATAGATATTACAAAATTCATCTTTAATATTCAAATTTCAAATCTTTAGTACCTCACATTTATTAACTAACCAACATACAGTATGTTTTTGTGTGCGAATCTAGATAAAAGTACTCTATAAGCTCTATTTATAATGATATAATTATTATACATTTAATAATTGTATAATTATAATGTAAAATTGTATAATTGTATTAGCAGCCATTGTAATATTAAGAATTGTAAATGTTATATAAAATTTCAGCATATAATTCATATAATTTATAATTTTTTTTTTTTAAGTATATGATTTCAATATCGTATACAATTTTGCTATGTATGAAATCCACACCATATTATTAAAACAACCGTTTAATTCACATATGTTAAAAAATAATGTTAACAGTTATGTGTTTACTTATAATTTATAGTAAATATAATAATTATTAATATGAAACTTAATTGAGTACCTTTAAAAATACCTTTTGGAGTTTTTTTAAAGTCAATTAAATATTTTCTTACTTAGTTACTTATATAAAAATGCTTATACGTCTGAAATTACTTATGTAAGTATACCAAATCTGACTTGGATCGTCTTTATTGAAATAAGTTATTGGATGTAGTTGTGAAAATAAATTGGAAGAAGATATGCAATGCATTATGTACTTGAATAGGATTTAGCCACCACCTACTTTTACAGCCTTATACGAATTTCGTATTCAATACAACAATTTTATTATTAGGCCGATTTCTGGCTTCTCGCGAATTTATTTATTTTCAACTAACATATCTTATGATTTTCCGTTTATGTGTTTAAATTAGTCCGTACACTTCAACTTTCTCGAAACTTACTTTTGTTTTAAAATGTGTAAGCCGAGCTGTTCGGGAATCCTGAAGATAAACACGCGCTTTTAAGCGCCTTATGAAATGCCCCAGAATCGCTTGCGGAGAAATCCTTCCTGCTAAATTTTGTGGCCGCGGTAGATAAGTGGTCAAGGGATCGGATCATGGCTAACGTGACATGAGTTCGAGCCCAGTACCACTAAAGTCACGCCGCCTAATCAGTCGAAAGCTCAACCGTCCACCCGTTGGTGTGGTAGAGGGGGGTGTCATCCGCGTCACTTGACCATGGTTCAAAATCACGCGATCCGTCGCCAAAAGCCCTCGTGTAGCTGAACAGTGTGACGTTAATATTCACTAACACTGTCAAATTTTTGACGAACACGTAGATCAGAGGTTCCGAATTTTGTCTCATAGAATCTGAAAAGTAAAAAATAATTCTTAATATAAGTATAAAATGATTAACGAGAAAATTAATGTCATGGGGGTAAAAGCATGGGGTGATCGATATCAATTGTTATGATTTATTACTAGTTCTATTCCGAAATGCCGAGTTAGTGTAAAAATGTGTAGTACAAACCCCCGCACGCTTTTACCGCAATGTCATTAGTTTTGTTGTTGATCATTTTATTCTTATATTAAGAATTTTTTCTTACTTTTCGGTTTGATTAACTAAAAAAGCGTGTGTTTTAGTTTTTTTTAAACTATATTTAACAGACTCTTAAAAGGTTTTCGCTATGCATATTGGAGATATTTTTTATTTTTTACGTATAAGCTTCCCATTTTTAATATTTTACTTTTCCTTTTTTACTATTTTATAATTACAAATAATACACATTTAACATGATGCTATCTATCTAAACATTTAATCATTGTCAGAAACGGAAAGATTGAATTTGAATTAAATTGAAAGATGAAAATATGAATAATATATTATTGTATTATATGAATTTATATCATTCCTTCAATTTCTATCCTAATTTACGAATTCGGCATTTTCCCTCTTGACAACCATATAGTTCTATTTTAATTAAATCCAGAGAATTCACCTTCATAAATTATACCAAAATGGTATTTACGTATAGTCCGTCGATCAGTAAATTGGCGAAAATTTGAAGAATGAGCGCCAAGACTCCGAAAGAATTTTGAAGATATTACCCAAATATTTTAACTTATATACGGAAGGTTATTGTATTTTCCCCTACTTTATGAAAGAACTAACCGTTACCCTCCCGTTTCGCTGGGTGTTTCACGTTTTATAAATATATACTGTTTATATATATATATATAAATTATTGATATCTAAGCCCTAGCAATAAGAATACGATTATATTGAAAAATATAATTAAACTCTCGACTTTTGATATAAAAAAGGACCGGACTTCTAATTTGTATTTTCTAAAAATCTCTAAAATTGAAGTATAGAATGATGTTTGCACTTTCGTAATACTATAATGAAGTGGATTCCCACAAAACCAATTTTCGGTGGATCTCTACTCTGTAAAATAAACATGCAAGTCAAATCTAACGGAAAAAAACGAAATTTTTACTATCAATACCCCCGTAATCCTGTTGAGAGTAGTTTTCCAAAATAACCGTTCTTGGCGGATTTCAGTTCAACGAAAGAAAAATGTGAACCAAATTTTATTATTATAGTCCTTGCCGTTCGAAAAAAGGAATTCTTTTACTGTACGCCCCAGTAACCTCCTGCTAGCCCCCAGGAGTTGATTTTCGTAAAATAAATTCTTAGTAGATCCCTATAATTAAAAAAAAAAGGATTTTTTTTCTATAACTCCCTTGACTCCTCGCAACCCTCCTTAGGGGTTGATTTTAATTTTAATCTTTGTTAGAAGAACTCTGTTCCATAAAAGGAACATGCCTGCCATTTTGCAAGCAGGTAGATATAATAGTTTAAAAACGAAAATATTTATCTATTACGCCCTTAATCCCCCGAAATGAATCTTGGGGTTGATTTTCTCGAAACCCATTTTGTAGCGGTTCTCTACTCTTAGAAAGGAAGTTAAGTGGCGAATATCTTATATATATATCTATATTCGTTAAGTGGCGAAATTAAGAGGCAATTTAGTAATAAATCACTCTTTGAATATTATGTAAGAGTAGATAATGAAATTTCAGGCCTGAAAACAAAATTTGTGTCGTATACTATCTTCATTTCGAACTCTAGTAATTATTATATTTGTTCTTAATTTAGTATTGATAAATTAACTATCAAAAATACAATGTTCAGTTCTGATACATTTATGAGTATATAATATCAGTGAAAATGTGCATTTCATTTTTTAATATCACGGAATGTATATTTTTGCCTTGTTTGCTTCTTCAGTAAATTAATAATTTTTTAAAATAATCTTTTATTTTCGACTTTTTGATAAGCTAGCTCCCTCATATAGGATTATAAGGCCTCCCTTGGGGGGCGTGCCGCACAGTTTGAGATCCCTGTGTTAAGGCATAAATATATAACATTTTTTTTTTATCCAATGGGCTGTGGATTGGTATTTTTACCATTGCAGACCTAGTACATCCCCAAGAGCTGGTATCACTCTTTAGTGCGGCGCCGTATAGGCGGATACCAATCGCCGCAGGTAATTTTGACGCCCAGTTTCCTCCTCAGAGGGAGGCACCTGAGCTCTGACGATGCGAACTTGTACCAGGATTTAATTTTGCCGAGAGCGCCCAAGCCAAACAGACACTCTAGGGATCTTTTACACGCCGATACGTATTAGGAATCAAAAGTCCTCGGATTGAGTCTATAACTTAAAAAATAATACCAGTTAATTGCTGAAACACATCCTCCTTCGAAATAAGACCCTTGAGCAACAGCACACTTTTGCCATCGCTTGTAAAGTTTATTGATACATTTCTGGAATCCATTTTTAGCCATGTCCTGTTATTCAGCCTGCGATTCACTTTTAACTTCATCCGCAAACTGAAATCGACTACCCTGCAAGTGACGTGCCGGTTCAAGAAATATTCTGGGCACGAAATCAGGGGAGTAAGAAGAATGTGGGAAAACAGTTGTTTTCATTTTCACCCTGTAGTTGTTTAATGCATGTTCTTACGCACCGTCGCAGAAAATATTTCAATGTTTTCAGCAGTGTGGGAAATCTGTGGACGTCCAGAACATTCGTCGTCTTTGACACTTTCCTTGCCTTCTCTGAAGCGTCGATGCCACTCAAAATCTTGCGTTCCCGATAATGTATCACCGCCTTAAATATGCTTCAAGATTTCGTAAGTCTCCGTAGCACTCTTTTCCTAGCCAGCACAAAGTTTGATTTTATTTTTTTGCTCTACAAACGCAATTTCTTTCAATCGCCGGTCACTAAATGCATCCATCTACAAAATACGACGCCGTGGCAAACCACCGACCCCGTGATTTGGGACAAACTTTTTAGAAAAGGTGAAGAATGCAGTGACATATAAATGTTATCGTAGTCGCTCTACTGCAAAAAATTTCACGTTACAGGCTCCGTCCTGGAACATTTGAATCCTACCTCGTAAATAGAAAATAATAATATCACATAAGTACATATAAAAATGTATGGGAATAGTTAATATCTGTATACCAAAATTCATTTAAAGGGTCCGGCACGTCCATAGCCCCATGTTAATTACGTAAATTCGGTAGCGCGCACAAAAATTTTTCAAGGGGGGAGTCCATGGTCGAAAGTCCCCCAACTCGTATCGTACCTCAAGACAACACCAATTGATTCTTCTGATTTTGTTGATTTTGCTAACAAAAAACAGCAAAAAAAATTATTGAATTAATAATTAGCATTAATTAATGAAATAAATTGTTAATTACAAGTACTTAAATAAATTTTACGTTATATATGTATATGATTATCATCAATCAAAAAAACACTCAAGGGCTTTGGGGGTGTCCGGACCCCCAGGACACCTTCCTTGTGTGCGCCACTGTGTAAATTTATGTACTTTTTCCTCAGAAACTACTTCTCATGGATAACATTTTTACAGCAGGTTATGTGTACGATCAACAAAACTTTAATGAAGGGTTTTTTTTGTTTTTTGTGCTTAAAATTAAAATATTTATGAACTTGTCAAAAAATGACCAATTTTTTTCCTAAAATTTTGTTTAAAAAAGCCTTAACTAAAACCGTTTGCTAGATATGTCTAATTTCCTCCATTAAAATGTGTAAACATGTTAAAAGTATGCTCACTGAACTTTTGAGGACTATATAATTACTAGTTTTCGAGAAAAAAAGGTACATAAAATTTAAAAAAATATTACATTTTGAAAAACAGGATTTAAAGTAAAAATTTGTAATTTTTCAGCATTTATTTTTTTTAGTTCTTTCCAGAAGCCTATTAAGCCATTTATTTACCCTCTGCTCTTATACAAAGAGCACTTCATTTTTTTCTTTTGTTTCATTATTTTTGACAATTTAGCCTTTTTTTGAGGGGGGGGGAGACCTCAAGATACTTTCGTTTGGCTACACGAATCCTACGTGCATCTATTTTTTGAAGTATGGCACACAGTTATAACTTCGTTCAATATTACAATGTTGTCAAATAACTAATTTTGCTACATGACTCATATTGAACTGCGCAATATAGTTATTTTTACTCCAATCTTAAAGTTTTTAATTCTACAAATGTAGATTTTGGAATCACTGATCATATGCAGTAGCGTAATGGAGAATATTAGGGTTCCCTACAAACTCGGGTTATGGGCCCCAAGCCCAAATACATACTTAGCGTCAGTCAAACTTTGGGCCCCTAGAGTCCCTGCCCCCCTCCCAGCAATGCGGGAGTTGCGGGGTGACGTTACGCTACTGACCATAAGGTATTATTAACTGACTCATTTGAAGAAAAGATGTGTACCCATACACTTTTGGATAATCCCAATGCACTCTAATTTTTACACTTGAACATCATATGGATTTGTGCTTATCAGAAATTTATGCAAGAGAAAATACATGTGCTCTCAGCAGAGCTCATTTCATGCGTCTCACTTAGTAACATCAGTTAAAAAATAAATAAAAATACTTCTAACTATCGTATTTCCTCATATCATATATCCTTTTGAACAGAAATATTTGAACTCTTAAAAAACATTAAAAAAAATGAAAATCAATAATTTTTCGAAAATTCAAGTGGACCCTCTTAATCTCTTTGTTACGCATTCATATGAGAAATTTGTTTTTTACTACGCACTACGCTTGATATTTTCTGATATCTTTTCGAAAGCATCAAATTTTAGATGTAATGTTCAAAGAAGAAAACCTTTTCTTTCTTTTGAGGTTCAGTCATTTAGCAATACTAACATTCGCTACGACCTCCACAATGTATCTTTTAAAAATTCTCTTCCTTAAAAAATAGTTCAGTACAGTCCCTTAGGTCTATCTCAAGATAGTATACCTCTGTGCATATCATCCATCAAAGCAAGAACCATAACTCCCCGCCGACGTGCTGTGTAACTCCATTAATTTTTCAACCACTTCCACCACATCGTATTTCAGCTTCACAATCTGTCCTGAACACTCAACACCCCATTCCTCTACCCTCCCCCCACACCATCGAGAAAAATACCACTTCCTTATTAAAAGTGCTCTATTCCATAAACAAAAATTCAACCAAGGAAGCCATGTGCTGTGTTACGAAAGTCACCATGGGACACAGTTTTGTCGAAACCGTATCCACAAAGGCTGCCTTGTACCTCGAAATACAGAACAAGAGGCCCACTATGCTATTGCTCGGAGATATATCGCCTCAGTTAATGGACAGGTTTGGGCTATAAATAGCATGTGACTTTAGAAAGTCGTCGCTGGAGTTGTTTTTCGCCGTCGACGTTACTTACTTAGATTCCTATTTTGCCTGTTTCGAAGAAAGGGTATTGGTTAATAGAGGCTGGATTGGTAATGGTCTTTTGGTGTGGTCGTAATTCTATTGGATGAAAGGTAAAACGTGTTGGGGAATAAAGCTCAATTTTAGTGGTAGTCTTTTCTTTTAAGTCCTTATACAGGGCAAAAAAAAGTATTATTTATATATTATAAATTTTGATTCGTACATATTTCAAAGAAACTTAAATTATTTTTCAGGTATCTGACTAGGCTCGGAACCGTGATTTTGGAAAAGCGTACAAGAGATTTTTTTTTAATTTAGAATTTCTTAGATTAGAATACGCGTATAAAATTTTCAGAATATTATTACAGGGAAAATTATTTAAATGCAAGATTTTGGCAAGAAATGGACGTAGAATTATCAATTTTCAAAACTTTCTCTTTTTATGAAAATTACTTCAATAATAATCATAATATTTTGTCTAACCTAAGACTTCTCCTGAGGGGCGGAACTAGGATTTTTGAAATATTCACATTATTTTCAGAGTTAGTACCAATTGAAATAATAATCGATGCTGTTTTGCTAAAACAATTTTCCCTCTAACGTATTAAAAAATGGATAAATCCGCTTTTAAGTTATATATTTCAGAAATTCAAGTTCATGCTCTGTAAAGAGGTCTGAGTTATATGTAGACAAAAATTTTAATTCAATAGAAGCATTTTTAAAAAAAGGAGAATGTTTTGAAAATGGATAACTCTATGTTCATTTTTCACAAAAAGATTGTATTTAAACTATTATTAATTGTAATAATATTCTGAAAATAGTTTTGTACGTGTATTCTAATCTAAGTGACACTAAATATTAAAAAAATATTCGCTTGTACGCTTTTGTGAAACCAAAGTACCGAACGTAGTCGGATACTTTAATGATTAATTCATTCATCCTGGTATTACTGTATTTACTCAAATCTAAGACCCCCCCCCCCTCAATTCTTTACACGTTCTCGAGAAAAAATAAAAAATCGTGTGAAAGATTCGCCAATATCCGAAATTTGAGAATTTTTTAAAAAATTAATGAGAAATGTAATAATTGATTTATTTTACCAGCAATAAAAACTTACAAATATATATAGGAACCTATAATTACTGTAATCTTCAGTATCATGCTTCGAAAATGATTCGTCACAATAAGAAATTCCTCTGAAATGAGTAAATCCTTCGCAAACACTGATAAAGTTATTTTATTGCATTTCAAAGCCTTCGAAAAATCGACTTTCGGAATGACGTATACATACGTCTAGAACAATTTACACACTGGCTGAGCGAGACGTTTATATACGCCGGCGGCACTGAAGAGGTTAAAGTCGTTTTGTAGCCTAAGCATCAAAGTATCATATTTTCAAATTCAATACATTGTTATTGTATGGAGAGAGTATGGTATTGCTCGATGAAAATCATGATTGAATATTGGGTCTCAAGTCAGAAACTTTGCGAAGCACTGGCCTATAGGGATTGCGGATTACCTCCCCTATCTGTACAACCTGGACAGGTATGTTGGGAGAATACATTTCAAGTGGTTTAACTTGAGGTACTTGCTTTTGTCATCATCAATGGCCGCACTCCCGAATTTTTGGATCGTACTACGTATTTCTTCCATCTTATATTCCCCCCTTTTATTCAACTTGACATCACAACCTTCATAACTGTTTTTATGAATTACTTCAATTAAACGTGGTTTGCAACTCAGTACTCTTTGTTGATTCGTCGTTTGCATGCTGCCAAATATCAAATCTCTAAATGTGTCGGTCGAATTCGGCAATATCCTGTATAGTGGCATTAGGACTCGAATCCAAGACTTGACAACAATAACACCGATCTTGAGCTGTAGTATATGACTACTTGCCTATAGAAGCTATAGAAATTTAAAGAATAAAGACCAATTTAAGAATCATTTTTGTGACTCCTTGTCATATGCTAATGGTAAGTGTATTACGATTTCAATAAAAAATAAACATTTCGCCTTTCAAGTTGCATCTTTATTCCTGAATATTAAAGAAAAAGGTGAAAATCTTGATATTTTATACTTTAGTCCAGTTGCATAAACAGAAAATGTAATACCTCACAACTTTTCAGTCTAATATTCAGTTTCAATTTATACAATATTCGCAATACCGTTTTGAAATACAAACTTCACAAGTGTCAACATATCAAAACACTAATCAACCGTTTCCTGCGTTGACCACACACCACAATGACCCTTACCAGTTCACTTACCCCGAAAAAGTTTGATTCCTACCATAAACTAAAAATCACTGAAACACGAAATCAAATATTTTTCCTAACCCCATATTACACTTGCACATATTGAAAGACTTTCCAATATACCGAGAGCCTATATATATTGGAGGCAATAATATTTTGTTTTGTTGGGTCCACCGATGAGGAATGGTGGAGGGGGTCGTCAGCAGGTTTTGCTTGTATTTTGTTTTGGACACTTCCTCCACTTTCTCCTGAAGTATTGACAGGAAGGGTCCCCACCGTTGGACTTTGAATGATGTATCCGCTGACTTTGACCACGCATGTGTCTTTTGCATAAAAGGGGAAGACGTTTTTGACAGGTAGCTTTTTTTTTTTAAAGGAGGTTCTAGAGTGAAAAATTGAATTTTCTGGAAAACTTTTTTTTTCTTTTTCTGCAGAGTTGTGATGAAATAGAGCCTTTTCGTTTCATGCAGTTTTAGACTTAAATTCAAAAACTTTGCAGAGTCATAGCCCAGAAATGAATACCCAAAATCAGTTCCAAAGAGATATTTCCCCCTTTTAAAATAACAGAAAGATGATTAATTCACGTTCCTGTGTCATGCGAACTTGAATTTTAAAAACTATTTAGCTGTAAATATAAGGATTTAAAAAATAAAACTTAATTGAGAAACAATAATATTTCAATCAAAACGTAAAATAATACAATTCAGTGGCGTACGCAGACTGCTTTCATGCGAGGGATTATATTTTAAAAAATGTAAAAGAAAGCCCAGAAAGATGTAATATTTAGGCTAAAAATTCAAACCTCTTATGGTCTATGGGTGGGGTTGGAGTACTTTTATATCTGAGAAAATATTCCGCATTCGGGTCATATTCTTTAAGATTTACTGAAGACAGCCTTAAACAATCTTCCAATTATAGGGAGTAATCATCAATAAAAATGAACACCAAAGAGAAAGAAGTTTGAATTCACATCTGTAGTGGCATTTTATGTGTGGATAATCTTAACTAAAACCAATCTTTAATTTAATTAATTTTTCATAGAAGATATGCTCAATGTTTCTTCTATATTATAATATAACGAATTAATACTATAACGGATTTTTTTTTCTGTTTGTTCAAGTAATGAATATAAAATAGTGAAAAAGAAAAATATAGCTTTGTGTAAAAAAAAAAATGTGAAAAGTTCTAAGTTTTAAGGTATCCGACTACCCTAAAATTGTGAATTTTGCCAACAATTGACAAATTTTTTATGATTTTATTTTATAGGCCATCTTATTAGCTTCATAAAAATACAAAGTTTATTATTTTCCATTCACTAGAACAAAAACTACAAGTATTGATGCCATTACTTTAAGCAAGATGTTATACTTTAAAATGCGTTTTACTCGAAATGTGTTATTTTTCACAATGCTCAAACGGGGACAGCGATTGCTCAAAAAGGTTTGAAAATAGCTAATTGAAATTTTTTTGTGTATGTTCTGTGTAGTAGTAAAAGTGTTTTAACTTTCAGATTTATCAATCACTGTTTTATTACAAAACTTACAGTCCCTTATGTAAATATAATCACTGTTTTTTAAGCAATTTCATATAATAACTAAGATAAAGTGCTCTAGTTTTTGTAATTTTGTAAAAATTAATATGTCTCTTATCCTGAACGTCATTTCAAAAATGTATAACAAAGCAATACATCAAAATTGAAAATTTGTTTATAAACTTTTGGTACAGAATAGGTCCCGTTTATGTAATTTTTTGTAAATTTTGACCAATTTTTTCCCATTTTAATAATAATTATTTCTTTTTCTCTTCAAAATTTTAGCATTTTTTTCTTAAAACGTACTAAATAAATCTAAAAACCATGAACAAAATCTCCGTATCTCCATTTTTTTTTAAAGCTGTCAGAAGTAGTTGGATACCTTAAGGACTCAGTAGAATAATAATTGGGGGAAATATGTGATACCGTTATGAACTAATTTTATTAAAACATTTTTTTCAATCTAAAAATATTCCAAAATTTAGTGCAACACTTTGAAATCATACTAAAATAAAGGCAGCATCGAAATTAGAAACTATTTGTAAATATTGCAGCAAATCGTTACCGTATTTTATTGTACTGATATTTTCAAAGCGTTGTTCCGTGCCATCAAAATGATTTGCAACATAAGAAAAAGACAGTATTGACCAGCATGATTGAAATCTCACATCTTCCTGTTAATAGGATATCTGTTGCATGTAAGCGTTTTCGAGCACGAAAACAATTATGGATACATTATTGATAAGCTTCCGTTTCTTATTAATAAGAGGTTCCTATATTTATAGTGTATTCTTGCGCTTTTCATCGGATATTGATCTATCTAGAAGTTATCAATAAAATAGCCCATTGTTTAAATCGCATGCAGCATAAAAACTATCAATGTTGGCTTAATTATTATTGATTTAATGCATTAAAGTATAAAAATTTCGTGTATTAAAATACTAGTTGTGTGCATAAAAATGTACGCTGGGTGCATAAAAGTATAAATTCATATGAATAAACATTTTTATTTCTTTTTTCCTCAATCACCACCATTCAGTCAATGACTCACTGCGACTTTTTAAATCGGCGAAAACGTTTGGTTGGATATCGTTGGGGCTTGTTTTGTCTTGTATACAAATGAGAAAAACATGCTATGAGAAAAAAAAAGTTTGTAAATATTCTATATGTCTCTATTGTTGGGCAAAATGCCACATATTTTTAATATAAAAAACTAAAGATCTTATTCTGGGCTTTTCAAGTATTCAACTATCGTCTGATCTGCAAAAATATGTGGTAATAATCTTTTATATAAATTTGAATGTTGTAATGTTTTGGGGACGTGTAAAAATCCACACCGCGCGCGTTGATGATATTGTTCCAAAACTGTGCTGGGAGTTTCACTGATGTTTCAAAGAAGCCATAAACATGTTTCAACCAAAAAAAATATTCAAATTTATTTTTAGTGATTTTTCCCCTTAAAACTGCCTTATTTAAGTAAGAGTTTGTGTTTGTATGCTCAAAGTCGCCCTATGCCATGATATGCAGCCAATAGTAAAAAACTATACTCATGCATGTTTAAAAAACGATTACTACATCTGATAACGTCTTTTAATGTGACACGGGTCTTAAGAACGAGTTTTGAAGAAAAATCGAAAGAAGGGTCGAGGGTGTTTTAAATAAAAAATAACAGTAACACACAACATTCCATTCTGTTCGAACACGTCGCTGTACACACGTGACTGATTTAATTTCCGTTAACCAAAGTACGCACTGCATCTTTTACTGTGGAGACCACATCTTTACTACTGAAGTCAGTGTAAAAAGTTTATCGTTTGCGATTGCCGAATAATGCGCGCACGTGCGGCCGATCGGACTAGACCCAAAAAATTTCGGAGAGTTTTCCAATCCATGGGTGGGCATTTTTTTACATTATAATGGGTAGTTCCTAAAAATAAGCCATTACTTTTAGATACTTTAAGCCCGGACACCCAGTATATTAAAAGATGAATCTCTATTCGATAAATTTTCTATATAACGAGTGTTTTTTCTTCAGGATTTAGCGATTTCGTCAAATACAGGTCCGACCGATAGAATTCTGAGATAAGCAAAAATCTTGGAAATAAGAAATCCTAGGTCTTACCTCAAAAGGGCAAAAATCTGGAATGCAATTTATACTCCAGTCCCTCTATAGAGAAAACCGGGAATTCTTCAAAAGGTTCGGTACAAAATTCAGAAGTAAATGATTCCGAAATCGAGTAAACGTTCTCCTGCCAGAAAGAAAAAAAAAATAAATACACGCTTTTTCGAGAGAGATCCTCTTGTTTTTTTGGTATAAAAATGACGGATTTTGTAGAAGAAAAATAATAATAACAAAAAACAAAAAAGAAACTTAACAAAAGAGGAAGAAAAAAAGAAAACAGGAACGAATTGAAAAGGGATTTCATTTTCTTCTTTTTCCTTTTTCGAACATAATGGACAATTCATTCGTTCTTTTTTTATTATTATTATTTTTGTTCTAAAACAAGAAAAAGAAAGGTATATATATATAAAGAACTAGAAACTTCTGCCCGAAAATGCTGCCGAGCTAACACTAATGGTTTTTATATAGTGCTCAAAATTCTCTCTCAGAGTGTGTGATTCAACCGATTTTCAGGTGTAACACCTTTAGTGGTAAATGGTTTTAAAATTTGCTGCTTGCTTGCTCCAATGCTTACTGGTAACTGCTTTCTAACTATCTGCAACTACTGTAATTTCTTTTCTTTTGATGTGTAATAATTTCTTTGTTTTCAAGAAAAATATAATGTTACTTATTGTTAAGTATGTCTGTTTATCATTGCGACAATAAAAAATTATACTTTTATGCGATATACAGTTAATATTTTTTACACTTTTAAGGCAATTTGTATCGTTTGAGATAAACATATTAAATTGGGCATATTAATATTAATTATTATATATTAATATGGGCATTATTCCATGCGGTTTAGAGAAAGGGGCAATAATACTTACTGTTATGTTATGTTCTTTGTAACAGCATTAAAAACTATATTTCTCAGAGACAGGTTTAGTATTTCTTTTATTTTTAAGGCAGTTTGTACCATTCAAGATGCATAGGCTATATATGTACATAGATAGATATATAGATATAGTATAATAAAATAAAATAATAATTGACAAATTGTAATTCTTACAAAGCTAAGAAAGATTGAAATTGGATTTTAAGAAACGCATCAAAACCCACCAAAATATAAGTAAAATAAATGATGCAAAAGAATATCATACTAAAATCGGATAAAAACAGAAATTTCAAGAATCAGAGGTGTAAAAGTATTAAAATTGAAAATACTGAAAGAGTCTTTGGACTAAAATGGAGATCTTTTAGGATTTTTAAAGCTGTTACTGAAATAGGCCAGTAAATTTGGGTTGAGCGATACTTTATGGATCCACCTTCCCCGTATAGCAGAAATTTTTGACAAAATAGAAAAAGAACAGTACTATATTGAAAATTAGGCCTACATCTATCTACACGATGGAGGAACACAAGACAGTAAAGTAAAATGAAAGCATGAATAGTGAGAATATATATATATATATACAAGATGTCTACAAAATAGTTGATTAAAAATAATGATTTATTGCATGCAATTCACAGAAAAAAATAAAATACATTATGGTGTAAGATTGCGAAATAGTTCATCATAATCACAAATGTTTGATGTAGCGTCTTTTGGTTACTATGCAAATGTCTAATCGGTAAACTAGTTCTTGTCACAGATTTCTCAGTATCTTTTCATTAATCAAATTAATTATAGCGTAGATTCTTGATTTTAGTTCAGGAATCAATTCAAACCTTAACAAAAAGCCGTTAGGAATAACGAAATGCCTATCTTACAAGCTATGTAATTAATTTAGCATAATCATCAAAATTTTCTTTGTACTTTATATCCACTTGATTTATAATTTAAGAATAACACAGAGTATTTATAAATGCAAAACTAGACATAATTAACATTTAAAAAACAAAATTTTATTTTAAAATTTTGTAACTATTTATTTAAATTTTCTTTAATTTTTGCAACAAAAAAAAATAGATCTTAAAATTTTTTTTTTTATTTCCAATGGCGGATTACAAGACAACTGCAAACAAAGTGAGAAGCAGAGAATATTGACAAAAAACAAACAAAGGACAACACAAAAAATAATGAAATAAAAAATAAGAAAAGAAACACAAGTTCACAGTATAGTCTATAAATCACACATTTTGTGTCTGGCCTCCCAATATCTGCTCCACATGGATCCAGAGCTGAGTGCACGGCAGCGTGCCAAATGAATGGCGTCCATTTCTTCATTGGAGTCGCACAGTTTACAAAGTGGACTCTGAGCAATGCCTATCATGTTTAGATGCTTAGATAGGCAGTCGTGGCCAGTGGCGATTCGAAAATCGGCTACAGCTCTATCTCGTGGCCATTTTGGAATATGAAGGAGTTATCTTAAAAAATTTGAGCATAAATACAGAAAAGTTACATTCCCGTATAGAAAAATTAGTACTTTTTAATACATATTATGAACAAAACAGGTTTTAACAAAGTGTGCCTGAATAACAGTTACATTACATTTGTTTTCTACTTTAAAATGGAACTTCCTAGCATTCTATTTATTCGAATTCTCATAAGTAATGTATCTATGGATGCAGCGAATACCCTCTATTTTTAAATGTAAAATAAAAAGTACGAAATATAAAACATTTTAAAATTCCAGTTACCTTAAAATTAACGTGTTTAGATATTGAAATATATAGTACAGGTCATCCTAATAACAAGGAGATTTAAATAAGCAAATATCACAAGGAGATTTCAATACCTAATATTCAACAATAAAATGTTACTAATTAACCTATTTTCTAAGCCATATTACTTTCAAACGATAATTTTAAATATTACATTTTCGAAGTGCTGCAAAAATTAAATCAATTAGAAATAAAAGAAAATATCAAATGGAAAGCAATTACACAAAAACAAAGAATTCCTTCTTTTAAAAATATGCATTTTTAAGAGTTTTTTACAGTAATATTGGAAAAGCATCACAATTTGAAGCAATTTTGTAGATTTGCATTGTAAAGGCCAACAATTAAATACGGATTCTTGTTGATAAAAAGACATAATTAATATTGTTATAAGTTAAAAAACAAGAAAAAAATCGTCATACCGTTGTCATGGTAACACATTAAAAATACTAAAAACTAATGGATAAATTAAAATACTTTTGTATATTTATTTCATGGAAGCCAATCTATTGAAATTGTTTACATCAAAGAGCATGTATTATAACAACTAAAAGACTCAGTTGTAATGAATAAGTTGCCAACAAAATCCTTCTTGTTTAATTTCATATTTATCAAATACCTAATTCTCACTTCTTTTTAACGAGACAAATAATGATGATTATGTTTAAATATTCAACATCCAATATGAAAGGTTTTTGAAAACATCGCTAAAATTTAACCGTTAAAGTGTTTACAATTAACTCTTTAAATATCCTTTCCTAAGCTTATAGCATTCAAATGTTACTTTTAAATATTCTATTCCTATTTTTAAGAGAAGTAGAAAAACCAATTCAACTGAAAAAAATAATAATTCCCAAAGTAGTACATTCAATACAGTACTCAAAAGTTTTAACAATAATAACAATAAAAAATTTTCCTTCCGTTAATCCATAAATTTTTCGTGTACACAATTCTCTTCTCTCTGCAAATCAATAGTGGAAACCTAGGCAGCGTTTCTGCAAAACACTGTTGATGCCAAGTGCAAAAATATTGTAAAAACATCACCTCAAACATCACCCAACCATCATATTTAATGCAGGTATGCCTGCGACCGCGAAGACGTGCTTTTCTGTAGAGCAGCACGTCCAAACCTTTGGGTCGGTATATCGTGCCTTTCTGTGGCAACTTGTTATGAATATTTATATCACAATCATTTTTATTTCTTTAATATTTAAAAAGGTAAGTCGGAGTTTCAGTAAGTAGTACGTGAAGTGGTTTAGGGTTAGGATATGTATAATTACTGAAGTACACGAAATATTCAGAACAGCGACATTTATATGTACTGTTAAGTGGCTTGACTGGAAATCCAAAACCACATTGACTTTTCCCCCCTCTTTAAGTTACAGGAAAAGGCTTAGCAATTTTAGGAAGTGGCGGGTTAGAGAAATAGATTTCGAAACACACTTTAGTTCTTTGTTAAACAAAGATTTGTAGTATGGTTAAGAAGGTATTAAAAAGGGAAACTACACTCACTAAAATATTAAGAATTTTTAAATATCTACTTGGCTAAACCAGCACTACGGTTGTTTTTCATCTGTGATTAAAATGAAGTATGGGTTCTAGATCAGAGAGAGCGTTTTTAACTTTTAAACTAGGCCACCAAACAACCTTAATAGCTGCCAAAAAAATATATGCCAGTGGAAAAAAAATTAATTCAAAAAATCACCATATTTTATTAAAAACGTCACCTTCTTCGTACTCACTTTACAACTTAATATAAGTAACAAAACAAATTTCAGACAATACTTTTATGGGTACTTACGTATTGTTGGAACCGTATTGGTGACATTGTATGAAACGAAGCACACGGTTGCCAATTCAATGCATACGACACATCCGAAATCGGTGCCATCAACTTGGCGAGTTATCTCGAAAGTTGGCATTGTTGTGATAGTACGTAAATACCATTTTACGTTTTTTTTTCTTTTCTTTTAAACTTAAGAGTTTTCCCATTCATTAAACTAATTTAAAGGTGCTTATGGAATTCAAACACTAATTATATGCAACTTTTTAACTTTTAAATTAAGGTTTATAAATTATTCAATTTTATGTGCTAACATGTTAACAAGCAGAAACACGCCAAGCTATTCTCTTATTGCGTTTGTAGTCAATGAAATTTATCAGATGAATTTGCCAATATTCACGTTGTCGACAACATAGAAAAAATAGTTCCTGAACCACAGTCCCTATAACCAATAAACAGTAATCTCAATATATTCTGTATCATTTAATATATAAGTAGTATTCCCAATGTTTCGTATCATGCGACATAGAAGTAAAAACCCCTTCATTCTACATCAGGGCTCGGCAACCTCATTGTTGTTGCGTGCCAAATCAATCTACCAATATGATTCAGAGTGCCCACTGCAGAAAATAATTGAAACAATTCGATTCCCGCAATAATGCATGCCGAATTAAGGAATAGAGGCAAGAATATAGAGTTAAAGTTTTATTATACGTACTAATTTTTCATATCTTTAAAAGATATTTATCAACGTAAAAATAAACATAAAAAAATATAACTATTACTACATTATAAATAAAAAATTACGACTGTACATATATTACGTATCTTGCAAGAATATTTATTGAAATAAGAAACAAACAACATAAAATATATATAAGCATTCCCTCTCAATATAGTCAAACATAAAATATTTTAATTCGAGCCTTGTCCTTGCTCATATCGTAATATCAAAGGTATAATTTGAGACTTTCAATTTGACTCATGATTCTGAATGTTCAGTTGTTGAATAACTTTGTGGACTCAGAATATATTTCACATGACATACATATGTAAAACTAAAAGCGGAAAGCAATGTAATCTTCTTATCAAACACAATTAAATCTCTTCATCAATGACATCCAATAATTTAAAATTTCAGTCGATTTATCGTTAGTTATCTTTCAGATTTTTACTTAATACCGTAAATTTCGTTTTTCGTAATTCTGCACGTTAGTTCAATAAGTTCTATTTCAGAAATAACAACTTCCACCCCCTTAAAAATTGAAAAATTTGTAGAGTGGTGTAGAGTGCCACTAAAATAGGTTGCCGACCCCTGTTTTATATCATTCGATACAGAATGGCAATCTCAACGTTTTACATCATTCGATACAGAATGGTAATCTCAACATTTTACATCATTCGATACAGAATGGTAATCTCAACATTTTACATCATTCGATACAGAATGGTAATCTCAATATTTTACATCATTCGATACAGAATGATAATCTCAACATTTTACATCATTCGATACAGAATGGTAATCTCAATATTTTACATCATTCGATGCAGAATGTTAATCCCAGCATTTTGCAGCATTCGATACAGAACGATAATCTCAACATTTTACATCATTCGATACAAAATGATAATCTCAACATTTTACATCATTCGATTCAGAATGATAATGTGTGTGTGTGTGTGTGTGTGAAATCACTCTATCTAAGTAGAAAAGCAATTTTAATATTCTGTATCATTCGGCAGGAAGTGGTTATCTCAACATTCAATAAAATATTGAAAACAAATAAACAAGTAAGTTTTTTTTTTATTTACTTAAAATATTTTTCCCCAAATCTCTTTGAATTTGCAAAAAAGAAAAAATGCATACCTCATTTATGCTTGTTGAATCATATCAGTTTTATGCTTCCTCAATTTTCTTGGTCTGGAGCGCTGCTAAATGATTAAACCCAAATTAGCATAAAGCCTGTTACATAAAAAGAGTCAACAATCAGAAACGTGAGTCACTTTGTTCCAGCAAAATCTATTTAATTAGACATTTATAAACAAAACACAAAACTAGTTACTTTTTCGGTGCCCTATGCTACAAAAAAAATCCATAAAACTATTCTTTTCATAAAATTATAAAAAAAAAAAATTACCATGAAGAATGGCAAGACTGAGCCATTAATACAACGTCTATGAAGCATAACAAATTCATATTTGAGTAACCAATGTTACCCAAATGATTCGCTTCGTTGAAGCGATTTAGGCGGAGTAATCGCTTGTTAATTGAATAATTCGTTTTGATAACTCCAATTGACTGTGGAATAGTATGTGTGTTGATGCTTTTATTATTTGATGCTCAAATTTATTGATGAAAAGTGAGACTGCTTCAAAGATAACAAGTCGTTGTTTAATGAAATTAACATCATTTATTTTCCAGTTCACGTGTTTTTTAGGATATGGGATTTGGTTACCTATTGATTTTTTCTAGCTAAAATTTACTAAATGATGATACTGCGTAAGGAATGCCATCATTTCTAGAGTATCCAGTTTTGATAAACAAAACAATTACTTCAATTATTTGAATTAAGTATAATTTCTCACATTAGGCCAATAAGAAGTTTTGTGCAATAAAATCCGTTTGCTTAACTGTGTATTAATAAATTACACAAAAAAACTAATTATATGAAATAAGTATAAGCATTCCTTACAATCAATATAGTTAATATTCTCTACTATAGAGGGATAAATAATCAATAATCACTAAAACTGAAGCAAAAAAAAAATTGTAATATAAATCAGACACACATAAGAATTTAGAAAAGATACATCAGAAATTATAAAAATAATAGAATTTAGAATATATGTATATAGATATGCTACAGTATTATAAACATTGCTGACTACTCTCTGTTAGGACAGCCCTTATGTATAAAATAATTTAAATAAAAGTGGGGTTGAACATGTTTTTTGGCCAGGCAACCATCCCCTTTCTGTTAATAATACTGGCAAAACTCCTATTGAAAATAATGGGTAGAATATTTAAATTCATTACAAGAAAAAAAGGTAACTTATCTAAAAATTGCATTCAAGAATGCATGGCCTGTGCTAAATCAAGTCATTGCCAGAATTTGGACCCAAATACAAATCCAAAGCATGGAATTGGCTGATTAGTAGCACTTAGCAAAAGTATGAAATTAATAGAAATAAAATAATTAAGAATAGTATGTGTGTGTATTACTTGAGGGACACTAGAATTATAAATGTGTAAAATATTTTTAAAAAACTACTATGTTTGAAATAATTTATCTATAATTTGCTTGGGAAAAATAAATTTATAATAATAAACTATTAATATTTTAAAGAATTTTAATCCTTACTATTCAGAATTTTTTTTATACAAATAGCTATTTATAAATTAATTGGGTATTTTTGAATAAAGCAATATTTAATAAAATGTTTATAGTTTTTTTTATCTTTTCTAATTTTTTCGAAACAAAAATTTTATTGCGGTGTATGTAATTAATAATAATATTTCTGAATATACAGAAATATGTACGTTACTTTCCCAATGAGGTACTTTTACAATATTGAATTTAAATGCATCTTTTTTGACCTTAATATTAGTAATTATAACATTTCCATTAATTTAATTTCTATATCAAGAAAATTTGCTTTCAGTTATTAGTATTTGTCTCTAATAAACTGAGATATTGAGGATAAAAAAACTAGTGCTAGATTTAAAATTGTCTTGATTGCCGAAAATGATAATATCATCTATAAAAGAAAAATGTAACATTCATTATTATTAAGGAATTCATTATTTTCAAAATAATCTAAATATACATTGGCTAGACAGTTGCAACCTGGGCCACCAAATTATACATATAAATATACTTTTTATATTTTAAATTCTATTAATTTATTTTCTCATCATTCTTTCTAAAATCTATTGTCTGGTTATCTTGCAGTTTCAATTTTTTTCAGTTTTGATTATTGATTATTCATTTCTTTCTAGTAGAGAATTTTGACTATATATATACACTGGTGTCCAAAAGTTAAGCATAATTGATAATGATGTGAATAAAGAAGGAACTGTAAATCAGAATGGCGGGAAACGTAATATGTGAGTGTAAAATGGTTATAAAATAATCAAATCAAAAGAATGATAATAATTAATTTTATTATCCAAAGTAGCAGTTTGAAAGAAAACTGAGCATAGCAAGGTTTCACACTTTAAAGAAAAAATGAAAGAAAACATTAAATAAAATACTGATGCTGCAGTTTAATAAGGCGTGTGGTCACCTCTGACAGCCAGGCACGCTGCAGAGCGCTTTACCATACTTGCTATGAGATGATGAATGCGTTGTGGGTTCAATCGGTTCCAAGCTTCTTGGAGAGCTCTCTCTTCAGTTATGTAACGGAGCTTGGTGGGGGCGAAAGGGCTGCAATTTGTCTCCCGAGCATATCCCATACATGCTCGACAGGATTTAAATCAGGGGAGTTCGCAGGCCACGACATGCGCTGGATGTTTTCCGTTTCAAGGAAGTCATGAATCAGTACCGCTCGGTGACATGGCACATTATCATCCATGAATATAAATTCAGGACCGACAGCACAAACAACAACGAAACAAACGAACATAAGGCTTAAGAACTTCGTCTCTGTATCTTTGAGCAGTCACAGACGCCGTGTCAAAGAAATGAAGGTCTGTGCGGCCTCCCATCATGATGCCTGCCCATACCATTACTCTACTTGATGGAAAATGTTGTCCTTCCGTTATGTTTCTTGGTTCAAAACGTGTTCCACGTTCTCTCCATATCGCTACCCGCCGAGAATCACTACTCAGACTAAACCGGGACTCGTCACTGAACATCACATGGCCCACTCTCCCACACTCCAATGTTGATGTTTCAAACTCCAGTTCAAACGAAGTTAGGAGAGGGGGGTGCCAGCTCAGGTGTCATCCGCGTCACTTGACCATGGTTCAAAATTACGCGGACAGTCGCTAAAAGCCCTCGTGTTGCTAATCAGTGCGACGTTGATATTCTCTCTCTCTCCCAGTTCAAACGAACGCGTTTATGCGCAGACGTGAGGGGAATGCAAACTGCTGGTCTTCTGGCATACAGGACAGCATGACTGAATCTCCTGTAAACAGTTTGTCTCGAAATTCGTATTCCTGTGGCGACTGTGAGCACCGAACCCAGTGCTCTAGAAATACTGCACCTCTGACGTCGCGCACTTATTACCAGATATCGGTCTTGACGAGGGGTTGTGACTCTTGGTCGACCTGATACTGGTTGTCGGGTAACATCTCCCGTTCTTTGAAACCTCTGCCACAGTCTTGAGATCACAGACTCATCCACATTCATAATTCGAGACACTTCGGTTTGTGATCGTGAGGATTCCAGCATTCCAACGATTCTTCCTTTCGTAAACATGTCCAATTGGTGTCTTTGTGCCATCATTCACCTTTTTTGATGGTTAGCAACGTTCCTTCGCACAGCAGTTGCACGAAACTTGTCTGAACTGCCTATGCTGCGTGAATCGGTTTCTTCGCGTTCCGACATGCGCTGGTGTTTCGCGCAGGACGTAGTCGACTGAAAAGTTTTGCATAAACACAATGTTTCTTCTTCACCCAATTAATATCTACAAGAAATTTGGAATAATTTTACGAATGTTTACTCCATGTTTTTCGCATTTTACGATTTATGCTAACTTTTGGACACCAGTATATATATATATATATATATATATATATATTATAGAGAGAGAAAGTTTTCTGTAATGCTGTAATAAATTTATTAAGTACTTAATTGTGCTATTGGAGCAATGCCAACGTTCAAGATAACTCGTCAAGTTGGCAACCCCGATTTCACATGCATCGTACGCACTGAATTGGCAATCATGTAATGTCACCAACATGATTGCTGTTGTGTATTATTACAAGCTCTTGCATAAAAATTTCAGAACGATTGCCTGGACTGGAATCGTTACGGGAGAAGAAAGGCGTTGTCTCATACGAAGACTTACAATCAATAAATGGAACTAAATATTCAATTTTTCTGGAAGCTTCAAAAGCTGCAAGTTTATCAAAATCTGAGAACTTTATAAATAAAGTGCTAGACGATGCAGCTTTAGTGATGAATTGAACTGAAGAGGAGCGCAAAGAATGAATTTTGCGAAGAAAAGAACCGAATAGAATTACATAATACATGCAAATTAGTTTTATAATTTGAGCAATGTGTACGAACAGTTGTATAAATTGTACAGTGGTGGTAGGTCCACCGTTCGGTAGACAGGAGGTACTCACTCCCCTAATGCATATAATAAAATTAAATATAATGTTTACGCATGTCTAAAATCGAATAAACAGAAATGCATGCTTTATTAGTAAACTTGTAATTTGACCTTGATTTGAATGACACTGTGAAACAACATGAGGAATACTGGCCGATGAACCTCGTAATTCTGAACCACAGTCAAGCGACGAGGATGGTACCTAAGCTCTGAAGCACCCTCTTCAAGCTTCTACACAATACAAGTATATTACTTAATAAAGTTGTGAAAAAAATTAAAAAAATTAACGGTTAAAAAGATTTTAAAAATGTTTTCCCTTAAGGCATTCACATTTTGTTGTTTTTAGAATAATTCTGGGGATATGTCGTTAATTAATAAATATTAATTTTAGTGAGTTATATTTATATACACAGGATTAATTTTGAAAAATATGAATATCGTTTTTTTTAGCTTCAAGCATCAATTCTTTTGAACCTGGCTAGCTGATTTGCACCAAGTTGTCTTTTCAGATGAATCACTCTTCAATTTGTGGGACCATGATGTCCGCATTCGTGTTAGACGCTATGCCAGTGAACGCTGCCTTCCAGAGTGCGTTATCGAACGACATAGTGGCTTAACACCCGGAGTTATGGCTTGAGGTGCGATTCCGTATCATGGACGATCCAATTTGCTGTGAATTGAGGGCAATCTCAATAGCAATAGGTACGTCCGTGAAGTGCTACAGCTCGAAGTCGTTACCTTCCTTCAAGGCATCCCTGGATAATGCATGCCCTTATGCATGGATAATGCATGCAGGATAATGCATTTCAGCAGGATAATGCATGCCCTTATGTTGCAAAGACTGTTCGAGACCTGTTCAGCCTAACACATACAACTTTTTCCTTGGACTGCTTATTCTCCGGATATGTCACCTATTGAGCACGTGTGGGATTTGGTGGGCCGGCGTCTCGCTCGTGATCCGCGTCCTGCAGCTTCAAAAGACAAACTTTTGCTGCGCATAGAAGTAACATGGAATTCTCTTCCACAAGCAGACATTCAAAATCTGTTTGACTGCATGCCACGTTGTATAGCAGCACTAATTGCAACGCGTGGTGGCTACACGAAATACTGATTTCGGACACTTAATATTGCTTTTTTGCTTTGAAAATTTCGTCATTTATGTGCACTAATACAATTCCTTTGTGCATTAAATTTCATTTAATTCTGATGAATCCTTAATGGAGTTGCATTTTTTACAAACAGCAGTATAAGTTTAAACTTATAATAAGTCGAATAAATATGCTGCATTTTAAATAGTAAATGAAAGATCGAAACGATCCCCGATTTCTCGATAGCATATCAAAGCTTAAAAGAAATAGAATAGTGCACAGTCTGTTGGTCCATTGTCCATTAATGCATACTCTGTACACACACCCTTCATTTGATAGCAAAATTAGTAGCATAGGCGGCAATATCGCAATAGAAAAGGTTTTTTCTTGCTTATCAGCGGCAATGGCGGTGCACTGTGGATCGATGCTTAACAAAGGCGTCTTAAAAAAATGATTTTTGTGAAAGTTGTTTTACGAAAATATATAATATGATTAAAAAACCTAAAGCATAGGAGTAGTTAAATTTAACCTCCATTTGGGAAATTTAAAGTTTTGAATTGTGTAATAGCTTATACAATGCAGAAAAAAAATAGAGAAAAATGGATTTTCGTGTTTATTTGCATTTTGATTAATGTTTTACTTTTCACCCTTATACAGGTAGATGAGTTTATAATTTCAACGTGAAGTATTAGTCAAAATATGAAAAGTTCTCTATAGGGGTGGCACATTTGGTATTTGCATTCGGGCGGCTGACACCCTGGGATCAGTCCAGCCAGAAAATGTACCAGAAGACAAATATGACGAACTTTCCATGTTATTCGATGATGAAAGCTCATAAGATATTTCATTTCTTTTATATAAATAAACAGTACTTAGAAATAGTACACGAAGGAATCTAATTTTTTATGCTCATCATTTCTTTATTTTAAAGCTATAATTTTTATACCCGGCGTATAATAAACAACCGTAAATTTTGATCTTTCTTTTTGTGTTAAAAGTGCCCAAATATACGTAATCCATTTTTCCAAGATCTTTATAAACACGGTGTTCTCTAGGTATATCGGCATGGGCGTAGCTACCGCCGTATCGACCATATCAATGATACCAGGCATCCAAGCTTCAGGGGCCCCAAAATGCGTAAGCAAAAATCGTAAAATGTTAAGCCCCTCCCCCAAAAGGAAACCCCTCCCTTGGATTTTTGATACAGGGCCCACACAGAATTAGCGGCGCTTGGGAGCAGTAAGTATACCTGTTACTTTTTACTCTTCCGCGGTTACAACTGCAACAACTGAAAGAAGTTTTCTAATTTAAACATTATTAAAAGTTTTCTTAGAACTTTCTTAAGACAGGATAGGTTATCGGACTTAGCAATACTATCAACAGAAACAGAAGAACTTGAAATACTAAAATTCTC
The DNA here is from genome assembly GCA_019973975.1 of Trichonephila clavata. NCBI lineage: Eukaryota > Metazoa > Arthropoda > Arachnida > Araneae > Nephilidae > Trichonephila > Trichonephila clavata. The sequence continues at coordinate 66,883 of BMAO01002396.1, forward strand.
TTCTTCTATTAATGCTATTATAAAAAAGTTTGCCAAAAAAAGAAATCGAAAAAATTATTAAACAACTAGGTAGTTCTTAAGGGAAACGGGACATTATTCACCTTCGGAAAATCGATTTTTTGATTTTTATCTTAAAAAATAGTAAATTTAATGCTGATTCCAAAAATGTATAACATGTATAGGTTTAAAACTTAATACCCGAGAAATTGCAGTTTTAAAATGTAAACAACAGCTATGGCGGTTACAACAAATGTCTCTGTATCTGGAGAAAAGTATATCTACAAACATTCCCTCACAGAACCAGTTCTTGTCAAGATTAAAAACATAATTGCAAAAATATACACAATTTTTTAAACATGTATTTAGAGACTTATCTGCAAAAGAACTTTTACTAAAATGTTTGCATGATCGTACCCAAAACCCAAATGAAAGCTTAAATAACTGTGTATGGAATCAAGTTCCAAAAAACACAATTGTGAGCACAAAAAATACTTTCAAATTGGTGTAATGGACGCAGTGATATGTTTTAATGAAGTGCACACGCAGGAACAAAATTATTAAAAGCACTAAAAATAAATCTTGGGATAAACACTTGTGAGGCCTTCGAATAATTGACAAAGTTAGAATTTGTGAAGCCGAGATAACAGTTTAAAAATCCAGCAAAGAGGCCAAGACTATTGAAAGACAAAATAAATTTAAAATGGATGCTTTAGAAGTGTTCATGGGAGATGAATACAAATCTGGAATATTTTAAATATCAAATTTTAGTAAGCTGTACCATTTTATTTAGTTTTTTTGATATTACTCAAAATGTGTTTTTCTAGTTTTTAGGTACATCCGTAGAAAAATCTATCGATTATATTTTAGTGAAATTTGGTATGAGCTTTGTGTATTTAATGCTACTAATTTAATTCCAAAAACGTTAGTATTTTTATTTTTACTGCCATTTTCTAAAAAAAAGGACTATTTTTATCAAAATTTTAAAAAATCAAGATTCAAATTTTTTTAAAAAAAATTTCTAAGCAATGAAATTTAAAAAAAAACTAGAGCATTTAAATAAGGGTACAATTTTATAACAAAAACAGCATGATGTGTTGTTTTATATGTTATAAAAGGAAAACTACATGTACCTAATCAACACCATGTATACGAAAGCACCTTTTGAAGTGTACTTTTTCAAATCCTTATATTTCTAAAAATATTGTACAGCTTTAAAAATTTTATGTTATAGTGTATTAAGAAAAGTATGTAGAATGTGGGACACAATTTTTTTTGTTTATGGAGTCTTTTTGTTTTTGAAAATAATGTTCCTTCGAAAATCGAAATTCTTCTTGCTTTGCGTCATTGAGAACATCCCGGATCCCTTAAATAATAAAGTTTTTTAATGCATATGTGTGTATGTTGTTGTTTTTGTTTCAAATCTCTTTGGAGCAGGAAAACCTACACCAAGTCTATTTGACCTTTCCACATTAGCATGTCACAAGTCAGGTCTTGATCTCCAAACAACTGTCCCAGGGAAATGCCCCAGCAGTCCAGAAGATGAGCAGGAGAAGCAAGGAGGGAGCAGGGACAGGTAAAGAAAGACTTTACCCACTGCACAAAGGTCATACCATGTAAGTGACCGCTTCTAAAGCACGCCAAGGCCGTCTGAAGAGCCCTGGATCTCCTGCACTGTAGATAAAGACCAGGACTCTCTCTCTCTCTCTTAACTGCGTACTAGTGATAGCAGGAGGGTTTCGCCAAGTCAGATTCATTTTAACTCTGTGGAGGAATGAATTTCAGAATGGCTCAAGACAGAGGAACTGAGGTTAGGGATATCACAACCTCTACCAGCCAGCTCATCAGCAGACTCGTTCCCAGGCACACCCACACATGCGACGGTATCCACTGGAGACACAATGCATATGTTTAAATTATATAAGTATATTTTTAAACTGTGTGTGTATGTATACTTACATTGAGTGTGTAGAATAAGTGTATGTATGGGGGGTGGGCTGGGTTGGTTTACTCAAACACACCACTTGAATAAGAGTTTATTTAGTGAAGGTGAGGTATGATAGGTTCATGAATGAAATATTTACAAAGAAAGGTACAGTTCCGTTTTACCAGAGTTATGGAGAGTTCATCCATCTATAAACAGCACTCGCGTATGTTTATGGTATATCTGGTCACCTACTCGCGATCAGACAATCAGCAGTTCGTCTCTCCTCGAGAGCCTCGGTTAGACGTCTCTCCTGCGTGAGAGTTTCCGGTCCAACTGTCTGTCTTTGTGATCTGCGGCTGCAGGGGGTGTCAGGAACGAAGGTGCTGCATTCTGGTGGAGAACTGAGGGATCAATTCCCACATGTATATTTGCATTGTGTGTGTCTAATAAGTGTATGTATATTTATATTGATTCTTTCAAATAAGTTTTATCAATGTGATTATTTTTATTTCTCGAAAAAAGCCCCCCCCCCAGGGAATTTTAATGCAGAGCCCACTCAGGACTAGCGACGCTAGTATATATTGGGCTATCAAGTGGATACTAATTTTTTGAAGCCATCAGAATGATTTTACGCGAACAGACTCACGAATCATCTGTTCATCAATCAAATCTAATACCTATAAGCCCGAAAAAAGATCATGACATAATTCATAGCCCAATACCAATATCTTCACAAAATAAATATACCCGCATACCACACTATGCTATAAGCACCCTTAATTCCCTCCTAATGCAATCCTTCTTCACGCATGAAAAAAGAACCATATACCTTTATCTCCTACACAATCACATTCACCGCACGTTCCCTTCCCTATTTCACCCCCCCTTTCTCCAGAGCACGACTTCATTGTTGAAAAATCCCTAAACCAAACAGAAAAGATCAAACAAAAGTCATAACTAACCGGGGAAAAAATTGGTAAAAATCTTCACAAAAAAAAAAAATTAACAAAAGTGGGCGATTGTAAGTAAGTAACGCCATGGAAAGAACCATACTTTGTGTTTGGACACGATATACAGTTGAGAAAAAAATAAATAATAATCCGATCCTTGTAGTATGAGTACGGCGGTCACGATAGCTATGGAGGGGGTAGCATAGTAATGAAGCTCTTTGAATGGTTTCGCCTAAAGATCTCAGAACTGGTTCCAGGGCTACCCTTGACCCTAAGGGTGGATGAAACGTGTTGCCGGTTTTCGAGGGACACGCTTCATGCCCGTGGGAGGAGGTAGGGGGATGGGATGGGAAGTTCTTCGATGTAGAACATTGATAAATGTACCGTGGAGGGAGATATGTGTTGTTTTAGGATGCCCAATTTTGGGTGGTGCTCGTAAAATTATGTTTATACACACACCAAGAAGTTTTTCGGCGACCCTTGATTTAAAAATAAGGATTTGCATGTGTTACATATAACGAAGATATTGCGTTTGATAACTCTATTACAAACTTATTATTGGTAAAACAATCTGGTAGTAACAAGATTGGTTACTAAGAATCTTATTATTGGTAGAAAGAAAGTTTGCAAAAGTAGCAATGCTAATTAAGGTATCCGACTAGGTTCGGAAACCAATTTTTCAAAAATTGATTTTCAGAATAAATTTATTGCTTAAAAAAATAAGATTAAGTTTAAAAAGTCATAGTTATTAAATAAATAACGTGTGTTATCCTTTTTTTATGAAAAAAATATTATTTTTATGAAATTTTAGCAAAATTTTTAAAGTTTAGAAAAACGCCATAAATAAAAATAAATTGCACATTATGCAATTTTAATTTCATCGATATACTTCTTCATACCTCTGAAGTGTCACTAATCGCAGGATAAAAAATATTTTAAGAAATAAATATTTCATTAGCATTTAAATTTGATGTTAATGATTTTTCATCAAAATTACTACACGTTCTAAGCTAAAAATGGCTGTAAAATGTTATTAAATGTAGGTATCTTAAAACCTGCGGTTTATAACACTCTGAAGAATCCATCACATATATGTTATGAATTTCATTGAATTTGATTGGATTGTTTTATAGATATCCCGTTTTTCATGCACAAATTATTGTAAAAATTCCATTTTTCGAAAAACACATTTAAAAAAATATTTTATAAGTTGGATAAAGTAAATGCCATAAAAACAACTTAAAAAACTCTCTAGTTTTATGTATTAGTCCTTCTTCCTCAATAATTATATTTCTTTTTTCCCTAATGGTCCAAACAACAACAAACATCAAACACCTAAAAAGCACTTTTTCAACCTAGTCGGATACCTTACTTCCATAATATGAACTTACACATAATGTAAATTTTATTTTATGTTTTATTTTTAGTACTGATGCAACTCTGTTCAACCGAATTTTTTATAAACCCGTATATTTATTTGAATTTATCACCATATATTTTATATCCATATACCGGTGCCCATCATATAACACGGTCAATTCGTACCGTGTTATAACAAAACCTTATTATACTAGACTTTTTTATTAATTTATTTTAATTATTATTTTATTTATTTACTTAAAAATTGACTCATGTACATGATATAAATCAGGGCAATATGTACCTTGTTGCATCGAAACTGTGGTTAAACGAAACTCTCAAATAACATAAATCGAGGCAATGTGTGTACCATGTTATATTGAAATCAATGACAGCTGAAATCTCGTTCTAATGAAACATGCAAATGAAAAAGTAAGCAAACTATAAGTTTTTAATCAAAAACGTATGAACACAAAAATTAAAAATAAACCAAAAAAAAAAAATTTAAAAAAATAATAGTTAAAACAAAACAAAAAATAGAAACTATTTATTAGGCTACAGCTATTCTAGTATTTTTCTTTTTAAGTGGGTTGAAACTCCTCTTTAATAGTTACTTTTCTGTCATTACGAAAATTCAAAATCATGTAAAATTCAAGTTTTATGCCGTGTAATATCAAATATATGTTATAATAATCAAAAATTTTGTACCTTGTAATACCGAAACTGTGTTTTACAAGTATCTTGTAAAACAAAGGACTTTGTACTTATTTGAATTAAAATTATATCTTTCTCTATATAAAAAAAGTTTATCTTGAGGATGTAATGAAAGTATTTACTTATCTCTCACACACAAGAACAATAATAAAAAGGCAATAAGATCTGTTCAATACCTTGAAAATCATTAAAACGAAACTTAGGGGGGCTAAAATATGTTTTCAAGTTAAAAGGCTTTCGCGTTAAAGGATATATATTGCAGAAAAAACATGTATTCAACAAAATTAAGTGTATTAGTATATTTTATCTATATGCATACCTATGTATTTAATAAGGATCAATGAAACAAGAACATTCACAAGAACTTAATGAAATGTAATGCAATATTTTCAAGTGTTTTGAAAAACAAAACATTTATTGAGTTTTTGCATATAAATATACCATTTGCTTTATTTCAAAAATTCTGAGAACAAAAAAATAATTTTATTTCTGTTCACTTCTATTGAAAATATGATTCGTTCCCCCCATTTCTGAATTAAATCCTAATTGTAAAGATAAAACACACAATGTATAAACTCTATCCGAAGAATATGTTTATGTTCGATGAACCGAACGACACACACACACACACAGGCTTATATTGTATATATATCAAAGTTCTGCCAAACGATAAAGAATTGAAATTAATCGTTTGGCTTTATCTAACGTAGGTGGAAAAATGGCATCACGAAATGCATACTACGAACCTGTTTACTTTACTATGTGTGTTTTAATTCTACGGTTTAGTGCGTAGCCAATAAGCTTCCAGAAGAATAAAAAATCTAACAAGAATACACAATACGTGCTTGAAGTTTTAAAGAGAATTTTTTTCCCCCTGAACTTTTTGAGTCAGTCTACGCTTGACAGACTGAGTCATAATAACTTATCGTTTGCAAGTAATCTTTTTACAAAATAACCACGAATGCGAGATTATTTTTATTTATTTGTTCTTGTGTTCCACCTGTCTTTTCTCTTCTTTTCACAACTTTTTTTCTTGTTCCTTTTCTTATTTTTTACTCTTTTTTTTCTCTCTCTTTCAAATGGAGGAGTGTTTACTTCCTTATTACCATTCATTTGTATTTTACTAGTGAAACGGAAAGATTATTTGAGTGAAAGAGGTAAATATGCAAAAAAAGCAATAAAAAATCGTGCTTTTATTTTTTTTGTGATCTCTTTTCAAATGCATCTAAATATGGCTTTGAGTATCCTGCTTTTAACATTGAAATTACTTATGGTAAATCTTTATAGGAAGAAAAACATATCAACAGAGAGAGAAATAAAAAAAAATTGTACGTACTTTTACTGCATACGATATTTATTCATTAAACGATTATAGAAACAGAAATTATTCTTCAAGTAAACTGTCGTTTTTTAAAAAATGTTTAATTATTTGGTCACAAAAATTAAATTTGAAATGTAGAGCTGATTTAATGTGTTTTTTTTTTCATCGAATATTTTTTTAAATATTCTTAGTATTCTTATCATTAAATCATGTTAAGTATTTTGAAAGTGAATTCTTATTTTCTTTACAATATTCTTCCTAAACCGATAGTATAGGTTTAACGGACTTCTTATACAATAAAATTCAACTAAACTGGTGATTTTGTTATATGTGTCCAGTTCTACCATGATTAGTATGAAATCTAAGGCGAATATTTTTTTATTATTCAAATAAAAATCAAAAGAAACTGATATTAAATTATTTTTACTTATTTTGTGTAACTACTAATTTAATCAACTTATTGATATTTATTTTTTTAGAATCACTGATCCATTTGGTTGTGTAGTTTATTGTCATCATATAAGAATTGATAAAATTGGTCAAATTAAGGGGATATAGAACGATTGATAAAGTCTTTGTTTTATAGTGGTCCTTACGAATTTTTGGTTGCCTCCTGCGTATATGTATTATGAAAAACATAGTTTATGTGCTCAAAATACCACAAAAAGATAACCATTTACATGTTTTTTTTTATTTTTAATTCATGGAGTATTTTTAAAAGGCTACTCCCGACATTAGTGGATGTTCACACATGAAATTCTATTTACAAGTACGCCAAACAGGGACGCCTTAAAACTTCTTGAAGCCCTTGGCCTCTAGATAAATGCAGATGCCACCTATTACCTTTAAAAGTAAACAATACAGAACATATGTTGTCAAATACTCGTGCAAATAATAACTCGAAACAAATAAATGTGTATGATTTACAATCGCACAGATCGACCGACTGCCGCCATTTGAATGAATGAGTAATCATGGTGTATAATATAATAGGCCTAGGCCTGTACGTGGACAAGGGTCATCACATGTAGCCAATTGACATATCGTCTGAAATTACCAATTTTTCTGAGAATACAACCGGATATAACATATGACCTTTGAAATTATTCGAATTACGATCTTCTTAAAGCTGAGTCGAGAACGAGAAGAGGCCCACATTGCAGCCGAGGCCCGGGCCCGGCTAGCCCAGGCCTTAAGACGTCCCTGACACTAAATTATGTTTAACGAAAGCTTGCAGGGGTTTTGAGATAACAGGATTCCAAAAATAATTTTTGTTGTGAATGCTTATTGAAAATTCCTTAAAAAAATATATAAATTCCAAACGCAAATATTTTTTAAAATATTGCCTTGATTCAAAAATACGTACCAACTTTTGTTATAAACATTAATCATAATAATTAAAAATGTTTCAAAATATTTGGCTCAATAGAAAAAAGCTTTAGTATTTTAAATGAAGATAAACTAGTTATTTTCTCTTTTATGAAGTAAATTAGCTTTATAAAGTTTTTATTTACAATTAGGATGAGAATAAAAAAGAATGAAAAAAAACTGTGTGTTGTTTTCAAAATTTTCGAAATTGTAGATAGATAACAGAAAAAAATAATCAAGGTTTAAATAAATAAATCGATTTTTTTACCGATTTTTGTCAGTTGAAATCAAAATTCTCTGATTTGTATTATAACGAGCATAAGAATAACAAAAGGATTTATAAGCAAATAAATAAATGAGAGACAAAACAAATGCTAAAAAAATCATCTGTTCAATTCTTTAAAGTTGTATGACTAGTTTCAAGGAGTTACAGCCAGTCTCATTTACAAATTAGCTTTTTCTTATAATTACCTCACATTAGCATATTTTTGTGATCAGTTTTCTCAAAAAAAATAAAAAGGCACGCTCGATGACTTATCGTAGGTACCACACCCCAGACAATCTTTTGTCACCCCTTGTCTCGTCTCAAATTCGAGGTGCCGTGCAACGAACTTCATTAACTCATCCGGACGTTCATATGCAAAACCAGACTGCAAGGCACAATTTCTTACTGGCATCTATTGAAAAGAAAAGTCCATGATTAATTGTGGCATGTTTATGGTAATTTAAAGATTTTTAAATTAAAGTTCATTTTAGAATTTAACTTTAATTGAATTGTACCATAAAACTTATAAAGAGCTTAGTTAAATATTACGTCTAACGGAAAGTTCCGTCTGTATTTAAAGTAAAAAAAGTAATAAATTTTTGAAATTGCCTTAATAAGCCTTAAGGCTTTTACCTTAAATAAACCTTATTTAAACTTATTGAATAAACTAGGGGGGTACTCCCTATTCCCCTACATATTATACAACTGCCCAAACTCTTTGCTCAAATTGTAAAACTGTGATATATATGTAATACGTAGTTCTGTTAAGTTGAGTACCTCTTCAAAAACAATGTTACGAATCACTTTTTTCTCTAAATTGCAGTGAATTTTTGCTTCGTCTTTGCTTCTGCATCTTAACAGAGCCACATACAATTGTCCATGAGTAAATATTATTTCCTTCGATGTTGCACATAAACAAACTTTTTCAAAGGTTTCTGTGGTTTATAAGAAGTCATGGCAAATGAAAAATCTTACTGTTAATTGCGTACGGGTTCAGTGCAAATGGCATACACAAATCCCCTCGAGTGTCCAGTGTGTTCCTTGGTATACATATTATTTCGTCTCTTTTATCTCCTGATAAAATTTCACACATTTTTTTATAGCTCGTTTCATTAGTTATACCCCTCATGTATAAATAAATTTATTACAGCATCACGAAAAGGATCAAATGTAATTGCTATCATTATTGATGACTTCTTACCAGCGTGATGGTAATATGTATATCCCATTTTTAAAAAATGCCTTATCGTTAGAAGCGAAAAATTCGATCAGTTTTTGTCTGATATCCTCTTCGTTTATGAAGATTTTGCTCAGCAAAATGTTTTGCAAGTACAGAAACAAGTAATAATCAGAGGGTGCTACGTCCTGGAGTACGGTGGATGTGGCAGAGTAGTCTCCAAAGTAGCATGTGGCCTAGTATTATAAATTATAAATATTACTTTTTTCGGTTAATAACTTTTTTGGATTTATTTTAAAAAAATTAAAATCAATTCCATTTTAAATCCAATGTTTTTTTCTGAAATTGAATCTAATTACCTAAGCATTTATACAAATTAGGTTACACATATAGTGGCTGACACTTTATCAATAGTTTCCGTATACTTTGGTATAACTCAAACCTTTATAAACCATCAGATTTCTTTCAAAAACTTCCACATATAACACAACATTCTCCCCTTCCCCCTCCTGCCAACTGCCAAGACCTCATCTTCACGCTATGGTACCCTTCAAAAGAGAGAATCCCTGCCCACCCCTAAATCCTCCTCCCTGCCATGTCTGCAAGGATTAAAACTTCGTCGGATTTTGCAACAACCTTAAAACCCTCCCTTATCAAACGGCTCGTAGAAGAGTCCGCTATTTTCCTATTTACGATTTCATTCTCCAGCGAGGACGGCGAAAGTTAAGCTCCATCACAAACCATTTTCTGGATGGGTGAACACTCTTTATTGGAGGGATGAGAAGAAAGGGGTTTTGAAGAAACACCCCTCCTGAGTTGTTTGCTGGCTGGCTTTATTTCGGGACTGATTTCTCCTTTCTGACTCTACAGTGTGTGCTAGTTTCAATTGCAGCTGCAGCTTAACCAATATATGCTTCCAGGGAAGGGGTGTTGAATTTATCCATCCGTTGTAGTTTGTTGCCAAAAATTAAATTTATTGTATTGTTATTAATAAAGTGATATATAGTAGTCGCAGTGGTGTACACAACCGGAACTGAGCCAAAAAAAATATCGGTTTATTTCGGTTTGATATATCATCAGTCATTTTTTTACTGTAACCAACTTATCAATATTATATAATTAATTTTATGCCAACCACACACGTATGTACATTGCTTTTCGATTTCCTGTTTTGAAGTTCACTAGTACTTTTCTGTTTCAGTTTCGCATGAAACTACTTGTAGAAGGCAGATTTAATTCAGTTGAATAAACTAGATGGTTTTTTAAGAAAAATATCAGTCTGAGTTATATTCTTCGCATCTCAGCATGCGATCATTCAAGGATGCTGGTATAGACTGTTTAGACATTTTAACCAAATCATGGACCTAGTAGTGAAATGAAATTTTGATAATGCCAGTGCTAGCCGTACTCTACTCACCTTTCGTATCGCACATGCTGGTTAATTGTATCAATTCACATAGTGTATCAATTAAAAAAAGAATAAAACCTTCTAAATTTTGAAGGAATTAATTTTTTTTGTTTATGATAGAACAATATTTTTAGTGTAAATAAGAATATACATAAAACAAAAATTATTCATTCGGAACTGAACCGAAAACCGTTATTTTTGGAGGAATTAAAACTGGTATTGAATCGATATTTTTTTAGTTGAACCGAAACCAAAAACAAGATATCAATCATTGGCATGGCCAAGTAATTTTCGCGCGTTTTTCACAATAATGCAACTATGAATTTTACAACAGAAGTAGTATGTCTACAGTGATCATGAGGTACGACACACTGGTACATATAGACTTTACATATACACGGTAACACGATACGATGAACAAGCAGGTTCCTGTTCCAGTTCTGTGGTGTGACGAGAAGTCCTTCCAGTGTCCTTGGTACGTCGTCATTGACGCTTTTTTCATTTTCTTCGTGACCAAAACATTCCATAATTGACTTAACATGTCACGTTATTAACTTGTCAGTTCATTTGTTGACTCTAATGTGAGCTTATCATAGCAGAACAATTGAGCACGTTTTTATCTGATGACGCGTAGGCGTCGATGCTACAGTAACATGATTAATTTTTCTTGCTCGATATTCTGTGTGCATATTTACGTTTTATAAATTTTTTTTCCAATGATGATTCAATTAATCATGAATTTCGTACTTCTTTTTATTTTTTTTTTTTTTTCTTTTTTTTTTTTTTTTTTTTTAAATTATTAATTTAAATATGATTCGGCTCATCTAGGGCACAAATACGACCAAATGCCGAAACCCGAGGTCAATTGGATGCTTATTGGCTGAGGAAAAGGTACGACAAAATATGGAACGAAGACGAAGACAAATTTGCGTCCTAATAGCGCTTTTGTTACACTACGTGAAAAACACGCTAACAATTATGGTTCAAAGCCCTGGTTCGACCATCATTAACCTTGTCTCAAATGTAATTTCCGGTTCTTTTCTTCAAAAAACTGAGAATTTCGAACGATATGTCAAATGGCTACAAGTGTTGACCACCCTCCAGTGCCGATTTAAGCTCATTTCGGCCTCTAGGCGCAGAAGATCTACATGCCCCCTTGGCGGAGGGGGGGGGATCGATATTTATAATCAGAAAATCTGGTTAATTACAGCTTATCCAGGCCCCAAGGCACATACCCCAAGCGCCCAATGGACAAACCGACACTGCCGTCGTTCATGCATAGGCCTAAGCTTAACACAATACACCATCATTAGTCATTCAGTCAAAAGGTGACAGAAGGTCGAGCCTCTTTGTACAATTGTAAGTCATACAAATTTATTTGTTTCGTGTTATTGTTTGTACGAGTATTTGACAACACACACACATATGCTAAGTACTGTCTACTTTTATAGGGTACAGGTAGAGCCTACACTTGTGTAGGGCCCCAGGATCTACTTTTGTGTAGGGATCCAGGGCCTCAGAACGTCCCTGGGGATGTGATAGTTTGGAGAGTTGGTGCCAGCTCTGGTGTCCTCGTCATTTCATCGAGGTTCAAAATTACGAGGTCCGTCGTAGGCCTTAGCCCTTTTGCAACTTTACAATATGACGTTAATACATGTCTCACTCGCTCACTCAAAACCTGCTGTCTTCCCGGATCATCGAATCAGTCCGACCCAAACTTTCTTTCTTCTTCCGCTTTATCATACATTTTATTTTCGACAGCCGGTTTATAAATTTAAAGAAGTTGTTAAATGAATCTGGTGTTTTTTTTCTTTCCTTTTAACGATTTAGTAGATGTCACCTGATCACAATAAATGTTAAAAAGTACTAAAATGCCTGTTTTTATTTAACAAAAATTAGTTTGACTTTTTACCATGAAAAAGCTCAAGTACCTAAATTTCATTCTCCTTAAAGTAGTATTTAACATAAAAATTATTTTTTCCTGAATTTTGTTTTTTGTTTTTCTTTTTATCTATATAGTAGGGGAACACCATTTCCGGAAAAATAAGTTTTAAAATTCTGAAAAGATAAAAAAAAAAAAACATTGATCCACCTGTAATGTACAAGTAAATGTGTTAAAGAAGCTTTGGATATTGTATAAGTACATTTCTACATATTTTTGATTTCTTGGCCAGAATCCAATAAAATAAACCTAACTGGAATGGTCTATAAGGTTTTTTTTTTTTTGTTGGGACTTATCTGAAAGAAATATATCTGCATGCTGGTATAGATTAATTATCTCATATAATGTAGCTGTGTAATTTGCAATTTGTTGTTATTGTAGTAAAATTCGTGAGAGTCTTTTAAATCCTTGCAATTAACGGTAAATAATTCATTATTTATCTCTTGATCTCTCTGGTATATAATATAGGTGACACTCATTGAAATAAAAGAAAGAAGCATAACTTCATTTATAAAACCCCAAAGATAAAATTAAACAGACAGTGGAACTTTTATTGAAGCTTACTTTTTCTTGGTATAGAAAAATAAAACATAAATAAGAATTATTTTCCAAAAAAAAAAGAAAAAGAATATTAAAATTTGGTTTTTAAATTTTAAAATATCATTTACTTCTGTTTGAATCAATCTACTATCCTTTTTAGCAGGCAAAATACTTCACTTATCATTTCTGAGCGTGCACAATTCAAGTATCCGACTACCCTAAAATTGTGAATTTTGCCAAAATTTGACTTTTTTATGATTTTGTTTCATAGACCATCTTATTAGCCTTATGAAAATACCAAATTTATTATATTCCGTTCATTAGAACAAAAACTACAAGTTTTTAGTAAGAGCAGATGACATTACTTTAAGCAAAATGTCTTACTTTAAGATACGTTTTTCTCGAAGTGTGTGTGTGTTTTTTTTTTCAAATGCTCAAACGGGGATAGCGACTGTTAAAAAAGTTTTGAAAATAATTAACTGAAATTTTTTGTGTATGTTCTGTATAATAGTAAAAGTGTTTTAACCTTCAGATTTATCAATCACTCTTTTATTTCAAAATTTACAGTTCCTTATGTTAATATAATCACTGTTATTTTAAGCAGTTTCATATAATAGCTAAGATAAAGTACTCTAGTTTTTGTAAAAATTAAAATATCTCTTATCCTGAAAGTCATTTCAAAAATCAATAACATAGCACATCAGTATTGTAAAATTGAAAATTTGCTCATAAACTTTTGGTACAGAATGGGCCTTGTTTAGTAATTTTTACCCATTTTTTCCCATTTTGTAATAATAATTTTTTTCTCTTCTTAATTTTAGTATATTTTTCTTAAAATGTACTTAAAAAAAGTCTATTAAAAACAAAAAAGTCCCCATACCTTCATTTAAAAAAAAAGTTTTGGCAAGTAGTCGGATAGCTTAAGAACAAAAGTGAAAAGCTGTTATTTTATAACTGATTCTAAATTTTGAGATAAATAATTGAATTATGCAAAAAAGTCACAATTTTGGTAATTGTGTGTGTGACCATAATGTATGTATTACATTAACATTTGTCCATTATATCTAATAAAAAAGCATTTACTATAATGCCCTTTTAATTAACATTTCGGAAAATAAATTTTAAATTATCCCCAGTATTTCTCAGATATTTTTGCGGTAGATCATTGCAACTCAAATTTATCGCTTTTAGAGCCTACAAATGGGATCAAAACATGTGACGACATTGTCACATGATAATGATAACCGTGTTTTTAGCCAATCAGTTCAAAAACTCATATGACGTCATAATCGCGCGATAAAAGCAATCATATGTTTCCAGCTAATCAGTTCATGCAATTCGTTGTTTGTCCAACTTTTGATCTTTTCAGAAACTTTAACTTAAAAAGTACAAGTTTGTCAACAGCAATAACGCACGTAAGTAGACTAATTGCATCTTATTTAAAAATACGCGCTTAAAATAAGATTTTTTTAAAAAAATTGGCAGTTATAGAGACTGCCGATAGAAGTGAAAACTTAGAACTTTTAGTATTAAAATTTGAAATTTCATAATGTTTGAATCAATCAATCTGGTTTTCACATCTATTGACACTCCGAGCAGCAACTAAATGCACATGTTTATGTGGTTTTTTATTATTCAAATATATTACGGGCTGTACAAGATCATGACAAAATATAAATACAATTCAATTGAAATAACAATTAATATACAATCATATTATTTATGGATGGTATTTGTATTTACTTAAATTTCAATGTACTTGATTTTTATTATTATTTTAATTGTTTGCATCATTGTCATCATTAATTTCAACAATACTTAGACTTTTTGTACTTTCAATTATTTCATTTTGTTCTAAAAAAGATACAATAGGCTTACGGTAACTAAAGTAAGGAAGGAAAATATTTGATTCATATTTATCTAAGTATCGCGTAAAAACCGCATCGATCGTCATTTTATATTTTGTAGTACTGAGTTTTCAATCATTGGGCATATTTAAATTAAGTGTTTCATTTAGAAATTCAATTAGTGGTACATTTTAATCATCTGAAAAGTTAATATTGAAATCTCCACTTAAAATCATCGGTACATTATCATATTTTTCGCCAAATTTTTTTCGAGTATTTCAGGACCTTTTTTGTGTAAATCATCGAATTTTCGAATAAAAATTGTTGTATCTGTCTCATAAATTTTCCAGGCGAAATATAAACGGCAACCATTAATATGTATTGCCCATTCTCGGAATCGCAACGAGCAATGCACAGTATATATACATTGAACTTTTCACTAAATCCATTCAATTTCACTTATAAGATATACACAGCACTATACGTCAGCTGTATAGCTACAGATATACTGCTATAAGCATGTCGGTGACGCGAACGCACGAGATTTCACCCATCCAAAAAGTGTCTAAAGCGAACAGCACACTGCGCGTGCGCCAGTCAGAGCATGTCGGTGACGCGAACCCATAACATTTTCCCCTACCAAAAAGTCCCCAACGCCGCTAAAGAAGTTTTCACTTCAAAAAATTTTTAATCGTTTTGATGATTTTTTT
Source organism: Trichonephila clavata (assembly GCA_019973975.1). Lineage (NCBI taxonomy): Eukaryota > Metazoa > Arthropoda > Arachnida > Araneae > Nephilidae > Trichonephila > Trichonephila clavata. Next base: position 82,408 of record BMAO01002396.1, read on the forward strand.
ATTATATTTGAAACACCTTTAACCGATTATGAAAACTGAAATTTTATCTAAATTTTGCAAAATAGAATAGCAAGTACAATCAGTTTGATGTCTGTTTTGAATTCAATGAAGAACATGTATTTGTCTTCATCACGTGACCGTCATGAATTGAGCCCATTGTACAAATTTGTGATATAACTCAAAAATTATATACGAGTTCCATTAACGAAACTGGCACAGAAAACGTTATTTATTTACTTTCAATGGCAACAGACAAATAGATCAATTTAATGCAATGGATATGCAGACAACAACAAAAACCCAAGTTTTGTTCACTTGCTTGTGGTGAAACTAGTTTCAATAATAGCACACTTCTCAGAAGATAGTTTAAAATATGAAAAAAATAGCATATTTACGATATTATTTTAAAGTTTATTTTTAAAAAAAGGCTTAGCTACGAAATCCCAGCAGAAGTCATTAGATTTATTTAGAGTTTAACAACACAAATATTCTTAAATAAGTACACATAAAAAAGAATAATCTATGTGTATCTTTCAAAATTACTCTCATCGATATAATAATTGCCATCGATAAAAACATAGCGATATTCGCAGATGTTTAATGCTGGAAACTGTTAAACTATTAAGAAAAGCTCAACTCAGAAAAAAATATTATGCATTCGTGTAATTATATCATGCAAATACGAATGATTTTGTTTTACTGTTCATTAACATGCATTTAATTTACGAACTGTTTTTCCTTTAATGATTATTTATGGGAAATATGTAAATGTAAAGTATTATTCATCACATGCATTCGCAATGAGTCTTGTTTTTCTTACCTAAAAAATATCTCTACTTATATAGAAGCAGAAGGAATAGGAAAATACAGTGAATATAATGATACGAAATTCTTCCCAAACCGGCATGGGATTGATTACTATCTTTGCTTTGACATATGAAATTGTATATTGATACACGACTATACCAAAAAATAAGTAATTTATATTTCGCTGTGTAACACATTCATATTCGAGGTCTGCAGTTAGTATATGTATATCACACGCTTTTAACAGCTTGATAATTCTTAAAAAACCTGGGGCGTTTGCACAAAAAAAAAATAGTTACAGATACATTTATCTTAAACTGATAAATTAGTGTAGCGTTTATTTTTAGCCCAGACATATATATACGAGAGGAGGGGCAATAATAAAGGTACAGATTATATCAGTGCCTCTCAAACTTTCCTTACTTGCGATCCAGTTTTCAATCATAATTTTCATCACCCCCCCCCCCTCCATACAATAACAATGTATTGAATTCAATAACAATATACTTTGATGTAAAGCTACAATACGACTTTAATTATAAACCATACAAATTATCAAGATAAGTATTAAATTTTGTATATAATTTTATGACATGCCCATAGGGAATAATTATAAACTGTATAGATTATCAAGAAAAGTGTTAATTTTTTTAATATAATTTTATATATGACAAGTCCATAGAGTCATTGGTAATTATTAAACTTGTTCTTAACATAGTACTGTTAAATTAATTATGAAGCACATTGTGCAGTACTGATGCATTAATAAGTGCATTATATCAATGTAAATGTGTATTTTATTTTTATGTGTATGTTAAGTGCCTGTGTGGCATGGGGTACTCCAAATAGCTGTCGATCTGAAAATCATCTCGTGAAGTTTGTGGGACCCCCCTAACCACCTCCAGGGTGTTCTCTCTCAAAATTGGTATGTATCCGAGCTAACTGGTATGTAACCGAGTTGATGGTGCTCAAAGCTACGCTTAATGACATGCTTATATGTAGCCCTTTGCCTTGATGAATTTCGCAGGCCTTGATCTGATTTTGCTGTCGACCAGGTGGCATAAGTAACAACAACAGTAACATGTTTACAATACGATCAACGCATCAAAGCCCTTGCTCTCTTACAGCTAGCCCTTTGCAGCGATGAATTTCATGGGCCTCGACCCAACACCGTTAGACAGGTGGCATTAGCAAGAACAACAACATGAATTACGTACAATAAAAGAAATAAAGTTGTGAAATAACTTTGTCATTGATATAATATAAAATTTAAGCAAAAATAGAAAAAATTTATAATTTTTTTTTTTGCAAATTAGCCAAAAGTCCATCGTCAGCAGCCTTTTAACCTCTTAAATTCCGGTGGCGTATATATCCGGCTCACTTAACTGGTGCATTGAGTGCCCCGGACGTATATATACGTCATACCGAAATACGATTATCTTCTTTGCACTGCTGTCAATAAAACTATTCAGAAGGCTTCGGAATGCAGTAATATGATCTTGACAGTATTTGGGAAGGATTTACTTATATCAGAGAAAAATTTGCTTAATTATGCCCCCCCCCCAATACACCACATACGTGCACCTATGTGAAAAAAAGGTAGCACAAGGCAACGAATCACGTCACTTTTAATCGGCCGTTTAGGGGTTAATACAACATTTATAAACAATCATTAAATTCATTGGCTATCAAATATACACTAAACATTCTTCAATAGATACGTATTTAGTTATGCGTATACTTTGAATGAAATATGTTAGACTTACATACTTTTTACTACCGTTTTTAGGTCGCAACAGAGATGGCGCTATCGTAAGCTTAGCTACAGTTACAGTATTAAGAAGTGCATTGGATTCATTAAGCACAGTTAAACACTGCTTAATGAATCCAATGTATTTATTGTTTAGAAAATCGGAAACCTTTAAAACAAATAATAAACATAAATACTTTGAGGCACGATTTTAAGTGCCATAGAAATAACGCAACACACATTTCCATCCAGCGTACAGTCTTAAAATTATTTAATAGCTTATTGTCCGATAACACATCTCTTATCTTTAATTCTGCGTGCAGTGATTCTTGTAATTCTTGTTACATCCTCTTTTCTGAAACAAAGATTAACATCACGAATCGAAAAAAAGTATCAGGATACGGTTTTTTTTTCTCTGGCACAGGGAAAAAAAGTCCATCAACAACTCAGTAGCTTTCTTAATTGAAATTTATGGACCATTCATACTGGAACCCGTGAGTTAAATATCCTGGTCAACCTTGATGGTAACGTAAAATTGCCTATCGTTAAAAAGAAGAAAATGAATTTTTAAAAAATGATTCTGAGATAAAGTTATCGGGGATATCTAACACAATAAACCAATTTCCTTAATTTTTCAGAACATATATTTTTAAATTCTGCTGTATCTCGAAATATCCAGGGCCTTATGATAATGTTGGTTATTATGGAATTCATTTATAAATCATCACGAGTTTGAGAACAGTTGTAAATGTCATGGCTAAGGATTATTTAAGTATCATTGGTTTGTAAATTTTATTCGAGCCAATTATTATTTCGCTGCTGGGGCAATAAAAAATGATGAGCCTCTGAAGAACCTTGTAAAATCCCAATAACCTTAAAAATCAATTCAAGTTTCCTTTCAATTATTTTCCTTCATAATTCGAAATCTTTTTTGTGGATAATATTAATTTATTTGATAGTCTTTAATGAAACAATCAATGGTTAGTCATCTGAACATCATGTAGATTTCAATACTGTTGCCTAAGCCTAACTATTGTTAGTAACACCAACCTGCAACTATTATTTTTTAAAAATTCGATTCAGTTTTTATACCTTGATCACAACATGAAATTCACACTTATAAAAATATAGAGAAGAATAAATCCTTACTTCAATCCACAGTAGTATATATTGATAACAAAAGAAACAATTAACATTCAATAAAAAGTCAATTACTACATAAATATAAAATCCTGTGCAATAATATTCTAATAAAAAAGTATATATATATATATAATTTGTCTTTATTATTTGTACTTGTCTTAAAAGTTTTTGTCGAATTTGCATGCTATTTGAAAATATGAAAAAGTGGTGTTTAGTATCCAATGCCATCTAAATAACGTACTCAAGACATTTGTAAATCTTACAGATATCTTGACACGAAATAAAGAGGTTAACAAAAATTTCTGGATGACAAAATGAACTGAATCTATATTATTTTACACCTGTATGACCGCCTTAATATTATTGGATCTTTGCTTTGATTAATGGTTTTCATATTCTATCTGTACTTGCTTTTAAGATAATATTTGAAAGTATTAGTAGTATTACTAAATATGATGTCTTACTAAAAGTAATATAAGTTTAAGTTATGTCTAGATTTATACATTTAACTCAGTAGTCTTCAAACTGTGTTCCATGGAACTCTTTGGCCATATACCATACCATACTCAGGCATACCGTACCCAGGGGTTCCACAAGTCACAACAAAAAAATCGAGAAGAAAATTATAAACGTGTATCCAAAGTAGATTCCCTTTTTCTATGAAGTTTATATAACTACAAGTATCTTATCTCCACCAACAAAACTGAAAATTCTATTAACACACAGTAATTTTATTTTGAAATACTTTTCTAAAATATTTTTATAATATAATAAAAGAATTTTCAAACGTTTTCCCTTTATATGTACTAAGCACTATAGATTAAGAATAATCTAATGTTTACTATCCCGGATTTAAAGAAACAATTTTATGCTCGTCAGTATAATGTTTTGCACAACTGAATAGTTTTCTAATGAAAAATTTACCTTTTTCATTTGTGGCGAAAATTTCATTTTTTATGAAGGAGAGGGAACAACTTATCGAAATATCAAGAGATTGGACGATAAATCTTAATTTAAGAAAGTACAGCTCTTATAAATTTTAGGTTGCAAATTCTCTCTCCTAAAAATACACAGGATTTATCACACTGCTATGAACATTTTAATGCTATTCAGATTAATGTACTTAAGTGAAAAATATTTCTCAAAGTCAGTAGCTCACACAAATATTTTTCAAGGGGACGGGGGGGGGGGGTCCATAGTCGAAAGTCCCCCATCTCGTATCATACCTCAAGACAACACCAAATGATTCTTCTGATTTTGTTGATTTTGTTAACAAAAAACATTAAAAAAATTTTGAATTAATAATTAGTATTAATTAATAAATAAATTGTTAATTACATACTTAAATAAATTTTACGTTATATATATATATATATAGGATTATCATTAATCGAAAAAGACTCAATGGATTTGGGGGGTGGACCCCCAGAACACTCCCCTCCCCCTCCTTGTGTGTACCACTGCTCAAAGTACATGGCTACAGAAACGGGATATAAAAACAAATTCAATGCAGAATACGAAATGCGACTGCATATAATTTTAATAGACCTACACTTGGACAGTTTCTGTAAAAACAAATGCAAGCACACATCTCAGTTACTAAATATAATACATGACAATTGAATCCCAAATCCCATTAAAATTTTTTAATAACAAATACAATACTATTTTTAAAATTATAATTACACAAATTACCCACAGCATGTTGATCTATTTTATTATATAGATTGGTGCCACCTGAAACACAAATTAATAAATTAATTAAATTAATATAATGCTAAAAATTTTAATAAAAATACAGGATCTTTTTGATTTTCTTAACTTAAAGTATGTATTATATATTGTGTGTGTGTGTGATTTACTTTAAATATTTAAAGATATATTCTTTCAATGTTTGGATGGGGCTGCTCTGTAACACCTTACAGTTTTAAGGGCTCCGAGAGAGTCGACAAATTGTGAAGACCCCCTGTTCTGTAGAATACCCCACCTAATAAAAGGGACATCTTGAGGCCCTGGGTTCATATCCAAAATTAGGCCCTGGGTCCCTACGCAAATGTTGGCCTCGCCTATGACCCTTGAAAGTAGATAATACATAGCATACGTTACCAAATACTTGTACAAACTAAATGTACAGGACTTTCAATCGCCCAAACCAACTCGACCGACTACCCCTTTTTGATTGAATGAGTAATGATGGCGTATGGTGATGGACCTAGGCCTATACATGGACGATGGTCATCACTTGTAGCCAATTGACATATTGCCCGAAATTCACAGTGTTTCGGAGAAAACAACCGGAAAAAACCTTTGACTGTTGAATTTATTCAAATCATGATCTTACTAAGGCAGCGTTTCTCAAACTGTGGGGAGCGCCCCCTAGGGGTGCGTGAGCATATTGGGAAGCCAAAAACAAAATAATATTAAAAAAATTATTAATTTTCCCAAAATAAACAAATAAAATATATTCTGACATAATAAAAAATAAAATACACAGTTACACTGATATAATGTTCTTATAAATCTATCAGTGTTGCGCAATGTATTTTATAATTAATTTAAGAACTAAGTTAAGAAAATGTTAAGTTAACTACTAAGTTAAGAACAAGTTTAATAATTCCCAGCGATCCCACGGGCTTGTCATATACAAAATTATATACAGAAATGAACACTTATCTATATAATTTGTACGGTTTATAATTAATCTCTTAAATAGCAATTAAAAATTATGTGATTGGCTCCCCAATGCCACCGTTTCCTAACACGTAGGTGAACGTATATGGTGTATTGGGGGGGGGGCTAGAAAAGGAGCAAATAAGCAAACCTTTTGAAATAAGTAAATCTATCTCAAGCACTGTCAAGGTCCTTTTATTGCATTCCAAAGCCTTCGCAATAGTTTTATGAATATCAGTGCACATAAAAGATTGCACTTTGGAAAGACGTATATATACGTCCGTTGCAATTATAGCACTGGCTGAGCACGTGACGTTTATATACGTCGGTGGCATTTAAGAGGTTAAATTCGTATTGTAATTTAGCATCAAAGTATATTATTATTGAACACAATTAATTGTTATTGCAAGGGGGAGGGGTGCGATGAAAATTATGATTAAATAATGGGTCGCAAATATTGAAAGTTTGAGAAGCACTGCACTAAGTCGAGAACGAGACGAGAATATAGGCCCGGATTCAGTTGGCCGCGCTTTAAAAGACATCCCTGCCTAATAGTTAGCCATTTTTACAATTTATGATTATCTAACCTCCTTTTTTAAAAACAGAAACAATTTTCCTAGTCCAAGGGACTAAAAAACCTATCAACAACTCAGTAACTTTCCGTAATTAAAATTTATGGACCATCCATATTGAAAAATCGTGAGGGAAAGATCATAGTCTACGTTGAAAACAGACTTAATACCCCATCCCTCCTTCGAAAGAAGACAAAATAAAATTACGCCCAATCACAAAAAATAAGGGGAAAGAAAGAGAATTTACGGTGATTACAAAGCAGAATAATCACGCAACTTGCAACCAGTGAAATGCAAAAGTCCGAGGCGCCCCAAAACGTCATAAAATATCCCGGGCTTTGAATAGCCACGCAGATTTCCTCAATTACGAAAACGTCCTAGCTTTAAAATCGGGGCAATTTAGCTGTCAAATAACGTAGCTAGTTGGAGACGTGCTTTTCCACTTTCCGAGTTGACGTTGGTGGAGATAAGGACTAGAGACCAGAGATTCAGGTCTTTCCTCGCACGCAATGCTTCGTATTCCAATGAGTTGGCCTTGTGTGTGTGTCCTTTCTGTGCTGGCTTTAACTAACGTCTACATTAAGGGATGTGTTCTGAAAAAGACATGCTTGGAAATAGTCTTCTTTTATCATAATTAGCAAGGTGTAAAGTTTTAAACTATTTTGATGGGAGTATTTAAACACAAAGGATCCAGTTTATGTGAATATTTTCTCTTTATTCAAGAAAGACTTCCATAATGGAAATGCTTCTGAGTATATATTCAACCAGTTATATTAGCATGGAAGCGGTACGGATCTTTAACAAATTTGTGATCAATTAGTTAAATACAGTGAAAATCGGTTATTACGAAACTGAGCGAGCTGAAATACTATTTCGTGTGTTAAAGGATATTTAAAAAAAAAATTCAACAAAATTAAGTTTATTAGAATACATTTCATTTTCCTAGATATGTATATATGGATGTATTTCTTAAAAAGCAATAAAAAAACATTCGCAAGAATTTAATAAAATTTACTACGCAACTGGAAATTTTTTTGAAAACCAAAGCGTTTATTGAGTTTTTGGCAAATAATCTGATAATTTTTTTTTCTCTACATTGTCTTCTTTAGCATCTAATTGTCAAAAAATTGTTATGTGTCATTTCACCATTGGAGAGAGAATCTGCGTAAAATAACTGCGCATATTTTTCATGATCTTCCTCAATTCGCACGACGGGGGAACATCAGCTGTTTTGTTCATTTTATTTTCGTTGTCGGAATCTGCATGAATGATATTTTTTTAAATTTGAACAAACTCAAAAAAATCTTTACCCGTCATAATTAGGCTGTACCCATATTATCATCATATATTTTAACGAATTCTTCCAATAATACAGTAGGATACACACACACAGTCCAATAATATAGAAACTTCCTCAAACACCTCTATTAAACCTCGCCTACGCGATTAGTAATTTCGGTATTTAGTTCATTCCCAAAAGGAAAATATTTTCGTGTTAAGCGGTTTTCGTTTCATTTTAAAGTGTCCGACTGCTCTAAAATTGTGAATTTTGCCAAAAATTTGCAATTTTTTTATGATTTTATTTTATACACCATCTTATAAGCTTTAAAAAAAATACAAAGTTTATTATTTTCTGTTAACTAGAATAACAACTACTATTGTTTTAGTAAAAGTAAGGCCATTACTTTAAGCAAGATATGTCATACTTTAAAACACGTTTTACTCGAAATGTGGGGGGGGGGGAGGTTGTATCGAAATGTGTTCTCTCAAAAAAATCTCGAAATGTGTTTTTCTCAAACGGGGACAGTGTGATTGCTAAAAAATTTTTGAAAATAATTAACTGAATTGTTTTGTGTATGCCCTGCATAATAGTAAAAGTCTTTTAACCCTCAGATTTTTTACAAAATTTACAGTCCTTTAAGTTAATATAATCATGTTTCTTTAAGCAATTTCATATAAAAAGTAAGATAAAAAAAAGTGCTTTAGTTTTAGTAAAGATTAAAATATCTCTTATCCTAAAGGTCATTTCAAAAATGAACAGCAAAGCAACACATCAGTTTTGAAAAATTGAAATTTTATTTATAAACTTTTGGTACAGAATGGGCCCAGTTTATATTTGTTTTTTGTAAATTTTTTCGCATTTTTTCCCGTTTTAGTAATATTATTATTTTTTTTGTCTTCTTAATTTTATCATAATTTTTCTTAAAATGTACTAAACAAATCTAAAAACCGAAAAAAATCCCCATATCTCCATTAAAAAAAAACTTCTCGCAAGTAGTTGGAGATACCTTAATAAAACTCAGAAAACATTTAACAAGAGCAGTCCACATTCTAATTGACGCAGAGGTGCCCCATTTATGTGATATTCTTTAAAAAAAAACCATGTGATAAGTTCTGGACCAGTTTCTTACATCCATTCATAAAATTCAATGCTAAATATCTGGCACGTGTTTATTTTTGGATTAGTTCCTCACAATAGTATGTCGTCATTTATATTTACATTTCGCTGTGACTGAACCCTTAAAAGAAAGGAAAGCTAACTTGGTTTTGAGGATTGAGTGGTTTAATTATTAATACCCTTTTATAAGCTTCACTTGTATGTAACGGAATCTTTGAACTCAATTTTTATCCATTTTAAAAGGCCAGATTTATTTGAAATTTTGCTCACTTGTCCAGGACCGATGACAATACAATAATTTAATAATTTTGTTTCATTGCCTGACCAGGATCAACAGGATTAACGATTTCCCATTTTCAGATCCCACCCTGCATCTGGCGACTAATTTTGGATCCCATTTCCAGATTTGGCGACAAAAAAGATTAAGTTACAACTTAGTTTGATTAACTATAAAGGGTATTTTTTTTAAAACTATTATTTGTTTTATTAGATTATTATGATCTTGACTGAGTGCCTAAGGGTATGGGAGAATTGGAAAGAAAACTAGAGCCATGTTTCAAAAACAATCTAATTTATTCACAATATGAACCACAACTCAAATTCAATCGATCAAGGATAAGAGATGCACCCAATTAATAAATATGAAGACAATTAACGAGGTACACGAGATATGAGAAGACTTTAATGTTTAATACACTTACTTAATTCGATAGCTCTGACTTCTTCGCTATTTAATCTAGATTCAATCTCCAGCGACAGTTCATCACCTTAAGTAATTCGATTATCAAATATTAAATATCCACGATTCACATTCAATTTGATTAATCACTGCTCCGCTAGCAATATATCCTATCTCACTCTCACTAAAAACCTAGACTTTATATAGTAGTCCTAATTTACATGTTCACGTTTTCTTCTTCGAGGAAGAGTTTTGTAATAAAATTAATTTTAAATACCAGAAATTCCCCAAGAGGACTATTAGTAAAAAGATCTTGGATAGAGCCGTATCACATTTTGTTCATTAAGCTGGTTCTATTTCGTACAATTTGGAGTACTTGCTTTCCTTAGGCCTTAATCAAGCTGGTCCTGCTGGTGCTTTGAATTAAAATTGATTGGTAGGAGGGGGAGTTCAGAACATTTAAGGGACCTCTCAGGCTAGGCGCGCCTGATTCTGTTTCTTTCAGAGGTACACCCGACGATGGGTTAAAACACGACGTTAATAAGCACTCCCTCACTCACCGATTCACTAACCAAAGGGGATAGCATACTGGAAATTAAAATGCTTTAATTTATTTAAGTATTTTAGGAAGTTAGTATTAGCATCTCCTATTAAATAAGCTTTGGAGTAATAATATTAATAATATAAGCTTATTTTTAATGAGTAATAATAATAATAACATTCCTGTACAACACTTAATGCTACATTCTTTTCGACAATTTACCATCTTAACGAATGACAGTCTCCATTTTTAAAAACAAATCGTCCAAAATATATTATGCACATATTTTAACAGTCAGTGCTGCCTTTTCTTGTGGCAACATGCTGCTTTTGGGAGACGAGAACTCTTCACATTCACTTCAAAACAATCGAATCTTTGTGCAATGTTTTTTTTTGTTTTATGCCCGTCTACTTTCTCTAAATCCCGAATTCACCCTCTAACGGAATATAAATTGTTTCGTTTAGAGATATCAGTGTCATTCCCACTCTTATTTACTGTTCCCGTAAAAGAGTAAAAGTTGTAAGGGACTTGGAAAAGAGGGTCTTATATTAGGTATAGTCAAGTCCAAGCGGTTCGATGGTGGAATGTTTAAGATACAAAAACTTAAAGAACTCTTTTTTTTTTTTTTTTTTTGCTTTTTCAGAAGTGAAGGGATGTGAACTGTTTTAGTAGTAAAAAGGCTCGCGTCGTTGCAGTAATCCCCATATTTTATCGTGCTCTTTTAGTTCTTTTTTTGTTTCTGAACATGATTCTGAAGGTTTTCGTTTGGTAATATATAGTGCTCTAAAAGTTTTTTTTCCAAGGATTAAAGAACAAGGACAAATATAACTTAAAAGACCCGGATTTCCAACCCTCTGTTTGAACCCGTTTTGTTTCCAAGTAAATTACATTCTCGAAAAGATTGATTGGGTGTAAAATACCACTGTACACAATTACACAGAAGTTTATTGTCCAAAAAAACCCGTAATTTTTGTTCACGATCGAGTAAATATATGTGGAAACAGGGGGCGGTAGGCCTAAATGCGGTGGGATGCCGGTAATAAAATTAACATCGATAAAACTTAAATGAGAGAAAGACAACTTTAATCCAAAATAAACAAAGATTTATTATGATTAACATGTGTAATTAGTATCAACAATTTATCGATGAATTATAGAATTAAAGTAAAGTAAGACAAAGAGGCACTTAATCCAGCACTTCTCGCTCAAGGTATGTCATACACACAGTCTAACTTTTTCCAAAGCTCCTTCTAAACCTTTTTTGGAAAATGGATAGTTTCTCGAGTAGCTGACTTTAAAGTCATATCATTTGAAGGGCCTAGTTTGTAGGGGAATTCTAAATATATATTTTTGGATATAGCCTCTTCGGGTATGTCATACCCCGCGCGTGAATCACCGCTACAGTTCTGAATACATGAGAGCACGTTTAAAATCTTCCTTATGTATTATTGTATTTGTGATGAAGAAATGTGATATTTAAGTAATTTAATTGATACGGTATTTAATAGATATAGTACAACAGTGTTTTAGGATGTAGAAATTTTCTTCGCGGTTATGATGAAGAAAAATGAAATGAAGAGTATAACATAACAAGTATGATTCTTCCATTGAAATCGATCCAGATCTAGAAAAGGAAGACACTGTTGAAAATAAATGTTTTATATGATATGTAGAGACACAAAAACTTTTGAGAAGAATATAATTTTAAAGGAGATAACTGGCATACATCTTATCCACTTTCAGATGAACTTTTGAAAAAAATACTATTGCTGGAACAATATAAGAGAAAATAAAAAAGAAATTCCAAATTTTTTAAATTTAAAGAATATAGAAGTTTACTTTTATATGTTTAGTTTGATAAAGATACACATAAGAAAAATTAAGATCCAGTCGAATCAAAAAACCCATTGTTAGTTAATCTTTATTTAACAAAATAAACATGCCTGTCAAATTTCAAGTCTAAATCTAATAGTTAAAAACAGATTTTTTTTCTCAACAAATCCCATTAGAGAGTCGATTTCCGTATAACAAGTTCACAATTAGATTCAATTTGACATGTGTATACCAAATTTTACTAATGTAGATTTAGTATATCGAAAACGGGATTTTTTTTATCTATACTACCCAGTAATTCCCCCTATAGGACTCGATTTTTGCAAAACACGTTGGCCTTGGTAGCCTAATGAAAGACTATTTTTAATCTCCCCGGTGCCCTAGGCATTTCAATAGTTCATTCCCCCATTTACACAACACCCCCTCTTCCTCCTTCATTTCTTAGTTTTCCTGTTTTGTTCCGGGAGAGATTTTTCCTTAACTTTCTTACTCTTTTCTCTTTTTTTTTTGGTGCTTGAATAGTCTTTCCATTATCCACCACCTATGGTTGATTGATTGATTGAATCTTAACGTCGCACTGTTCAGCTACACGAGGGCTTTTGGCAACGGACCTCGTAATTTTGAACCATGGTCAAGTGACGCGGACGACACCTGAGCTGGCACCCTCCTCTCCTAACTACCATACCAACAGGAGGACATTTGAGTTCTCGACAGATTTAACGTGCATCGCTCCCCTACACGGCGGGTCTTCAGTGATACTGGGCTCGAACTCATGACACGCCAACCATGATCCGATACCTTGACCACTTGGCTACCGCGGCCACCTACCACCTATGGATCCATCGTGTTATGGATTGAAAGTCGTAAGGAAAGAATAGTCGTATGGTTTGGTCACTCTTGTTAATTTCTTAATTTACGGCATCACGGACCACTCACCCTTTTGTAAATTAGTACAGTAAATTAATGAAATTGTTTGCAATTACAGTATAGAGTATACATTATTGTATGAACTAGTTTTTTTTCAACTTGTTAATAATCATCTTTTCCATCGCTTATTGCTTTATTATCTTTTACTTTTTGACAACCTTATTCTTTTGCCATTGTATTTGTGCAACGAAGAGTCTAAATGTCGAAAGAACGAGGGTCAGAACTCCACCCTTCTCGTATCACAGTGCTTCTCAAACTTTCAATATTTGCGACCCAATATTCAACTATAATAGTCATCGCGCCTCCCTTCCATATAATAACAATGTACTGAAATCAATTATACTATACTTTGATGCTAAAACAGGAATACGACTTAAACCTCTTAAGTGCCGAAGCGTATATAAGCGTCTCACTCAGCCAAAGCGTTATTTTCCCCGTACATATATATACGTCTTTCCTGAGTACGATCTTTTCTGTGCACTGCTATCCATAAAATTATTCCGAAAGCTATGGAATGAAATAAAAGGGCCTTGACCTTGTGTCCGGTGGCATTGGGAGCGAATTGCGTAATTTTTAATCGGTGGTTAAGGGATTAACTGTAAACCGAACAAGTTATCAAGATAAGTGTTAGTTTTTATATATAATTTTATATATGGCAAGACCATAGGGTCACACACTGGTAATTATTAAACTTGTTCTTAACTTAGTATTGTTAAGTTAATTATCAAATATATTGTGTATTGATACATTTATAAGAATATTATATCAGTGTAAATGTGTATTTTATTTTTTTATTACGGTATTTTGTTTACTTTCAGTAAACTAATATATATTTTTTAAATAATCTTTTGTTTTAGACTTTTCTATATGCTCACGCCCCCCTCGTACAGTTATCACGCCCCCCCCCCAATGGGGAGCGCACCCTACAGTTTGAGAAACGCTGTCGTATCATGATCCAATGCGCCACCCAACATATTCTTTTGATTTTGTCGACTTTCGAGGCCAAAAAACAGTAAAAAATTAATTATTGAATAAATAATTAGCATTGAATTATAAAAATTAGTTATTAATAACAAAAACAAAACTTAATTTTACATGCTATATACTTAGGATTATAATCAATTGAAAAAAAACCCAAGGCCTTTGGGGGGGGGGTCCGATCGGGGACAACCCCCCTTTTGTGGTAGCAAGGTGAGCAATTCCATTATTTTACGTAATTTATCAGTATTCGTTTTGAGAAACCGCTTCCAGCGTATAATTATTTTTGATATTTTTTCCGAAGTCAAATACACAAAGTGTATACTAAAACTATTGCCCTATCTCTTATTTTTCTCACCCCACAATATCTCAAAAAGTTCTCTTTCGTTGCAATCAATTGTATAATTCTGAACATAACATAAACAATGAACTTTCTTTCCAAATAAAAAAAGAAACTGCTCGTGTACCCACAAAAGGCACTAGAAATTAAATTGTTTTTGAAATTCATTATTAAGATGCTATTAAAGTCATTAGATAAATAGTTAAAAATTTCTTTCTAAAGCTAAGTAGGGTGTAAGTCTCGTACTTAACCATCATCAAATAACTTGGAAGACTTGGTATCACATTACAAGATGTTACAACGTATCATATGAAGACTTCCTGTCTAGCTTAGTTTAACACCAGACAGACTCTCCTTAGGTTGATAATGACTTACTTCTAATGACTGACACTTAGCCTCCTCCAGTAACTATTTATCCCATATTGTAACTGTTATCCCATATTGTTGAGTATAGGGCTTCAATAGTCATTGCATGTCACAATAAATATTGGGGAGGGGGGCGACACAATTAGAACATGTGAATTTTTGCTCAATATATAATAACTTAGTAAATAATTTAATTTTAAAATATATTCTAAACATGTAAAATAATGAAGAAGTATCTTAGCTGAAGTCTTAGCATTTCAACTTTTATTTTTTGGAACACTTCTAGTGATATTAATTAAAGAATTTTATTAGTACATAATCATTGTGTAAAATTAATGAATCGTATCAATGCAACTGTACATTCATTTACATCTGTTTATCTATTTATCTATCTATCAACCTATATTAGTGGCTCACACAAGGGAAGGGGGAGGGCCTAGGGCCTGGACTTTCCCTCCCAAAGGCCATGATTTTTTTCTCGATTGATTATAATCCTATGTATAGAGTACGTAAAATTTAATTAAGTATTTAGAATAAACAACTAATTTTATTTATTAATGTTAATTATTGATTCAATAATTAACGCGATAATAATTTGTTCGCGAAAATCGACAACAAAAGAATACGTTGGGTGGCGTATTGGAGCATAATACAAGAATAATGGACTTTCGATCCTGGAGCACAACCCCCCCCCCCGCCCTTGAAAAACTCTTGTGTGTGCTACTGATCTCTCTCTCTCCCTCTCTCTCTCTCTCCCTCTCCCTCTCTCTCTCTCTATATATATATATAAAAATATATAGGAGGAAAATGACTAGCTCACTCATTACAACATGTCTGGATCTATTAGACCAACAGATATGAAATTTACCAAGCATGTTTCTTTCATTGAGCAGAAAACGGATTTGGGGAAAATCGATTCCCAAGAAAGCGTTAGACATTAATTCCCACTTTTCAACTATCACAGCCACAGACTTGAAATTTCGCTACCGTTTCTGTTTTTAAGTAGAGATTGGCTATATACGTAATTAAATTACTTGCAGGAATCTTTTCTTTTCTTTTCTATAAATTATTTTAATGTAAGAAAAGTAGTTGAAATAATAAGCATTTCCTCAGTGCCATTTTAGAATTTCTTGGTGCCTGGGGTCCCCATGCTAAAGTAAGCCCCGCCAACGATCCCTTAAAGCAGACAATATATAGCTTATCCTAGTCAAATTCTCTTACAGATGGTAACACAAAAGAAATAAATATGCTCATAATCTCACAAACTGACTAGACCGACTTTCACCTAAAAGATAGTATATGATAGTTGCCCTAGGCATAGACATGGTTGAGGGATATGACATAAAAATATAATCTTGTCACTATTGGCAGGTTGCATATATTTCGAAATTCCCAGTTTTTCAGAGAATATGTAAGGGAATAACATTTGACGATCAAAATTAGATAATGATCTTAAAACGGATGAATCAAGAACGAGCCGAGGCTTCCTCCCGAGGCCCTGGATCCGGGCCCAATTCACCCATTCCTTAAAAAACGTCTCTCCATCTCCCACATACTAATCATATATAATGTTCTAAACTTATTCACAAATAAAAGAAAAAAAACAGTGACTTTCGAAGCAATATCGTTTTAAAATAAATTTCAGCTCTTGTCATGATTTTTGCCAACGAGAATTAAATGCATGATTTTATGAATTTTAAGCCGAGGAAAATATTTTCGTATAGCATTTTTCAATAAATTAAATGTAATATCCGCGTTTTCCAATAATTTGTGACAACATTCGGGGTTTTCCTTTTCATTGGCATTTCTTCAAATCAAATTTGTCATCACTAGAGTTAATTAGTACATTCAAGAAACTTAAAATTAGTGAGGTTTTTATTCGATTTAACCTTTTTTTATAGGAAAAAATCAACTCACATACTAATTCCCATATCTCTAGAGCTACTTGATTTAAACTTGAAATTTGGTGGGAGTGATCCTTTTGTTGAGTAGAGATTCGCTGATAACAGGGTTTTTTTTATTGATTTCTAAGAGGGTTACAGGGCTGTTATAGGAAAAAAATCTGTTTTGAAATGTTAAAGCTACTGACCTGCAATTTGGCAAGCATGTTTTTTCCTTCTTTTGTTCAATAGAGATCCGTTTTGAAGTTTTGAGGAAATCAATCATCAAAGGGGATTAGAGATAAGGATCGTCAAAGGATCGTCTACAGGGAATTAGAGATAAAAAATTGTCACTTTTCAACTATTAAATTTACTGGCCTTAAACCTAGTAATTATCTTTATTTTGTCTAGTACAAATTGTATTTTCTGAAAACGATTCCCCGAGGGTAACGGAGATGTGATATTCACTTTCACACATATAGGTTTGAAATTTTGTAAGCATGTTTGTTTCTTTTGTTAAGTACAGATGAAGTGATAGAGATTTTAGCAGAAACTGATTTCGAGAAGGGTATGGAAGCTTGTATATATTATATGACTTAGATATCAATAATTTAAAAACTATAAATAGTAATCTAATATCATAAAGAACCCAGCGAAGCGGTCGGTTAACGTGTCGTCCATATTTGCCAAGGATGGCGAATCAATGGCACGCGGCACAATATTTTGGGCACGAAACTGATGAGAACAGTTTGCATTTTAGTTCAAAATAACAAAGTTCAGTATGAAGCATTACGAACAGATGTGAATGATCGGTGCGCGGGGTGGCGGAGAACCCACATGTTTGTTATTGTCTTGACTACAGTTGTTAATGATGCGAAGTTTCTCCACGCATAGCATTGTAAATTTTTTTGACACAATTGCATTTTAAAGTTTATTTGTGTTATATCTACGATTTTTAGCAGTTATTTAACATGGCTAATTAAGCACCAAAAAAAAAAACCAATAAATGCAAGATACTAAGTGTAACAAACCTGGTGGACCGAGAAACATGGCATGATTAATAAATGCGACAAAGTGGTCTGTTTTTTATGTTCTGAAACAGTTATATGTAAAACTTCGTCTGTAAAACGAATTCCAGACATGTTTAATTCTTTAAGAAGCTGTTTCGTGATATTTTAACTATATTTTCATCTGCCTATGCCTGCGAGTCATTATTTTCAGAGATGAATAAATAACATTAAAACTAGCTTAGAAGCCGTTTGGCAGATGACTCCTATTCATGTATTCTGCTAAAAGTAACATCTTACTATGCAAAATGTATTTTTTGAAGTAAATAGAGTTTTGAGTTGTTAGTATTAAGTTTTATTATTTTCGCAATAATCACAAACCAAAATTATTTGACGGCACGCCTATACCTCATTACACATTTCTTTAGAAAAAATGGCACGTTGATTCATAATCGTTCGCCGCACCCTGGTATATGCAATAAAATAAATGAATACAATGTAGCAAGGCTTTAATAGTTCAAGAACATGTGAAAAAATGATACATACATTCATTCATTTATTTATAGTGATTTTATAAGTTTCCCGGTTATTAAAAAAACATAGCCTCTAACTATAAATCGAAATAGCATTGCAAGTAGTTACAAACTGAAACAAGAAGCGCAGAAGTGTGTTTTCAAAGGGTGGAGTGGAAACAGAATATTGGAATCCACATCTACAAAAACAGATCAATGAAATCGTTACCAACGGAAGAAACTTCAGAGAGAAGGGCAAAAAAATAATAAAAAAAGAAGATAAACACAGCCTCATCAAATTCGAAATCACGTTTTCGAAACAAAATCCCCATCTTCTTCCGACTCACGCCCTGGCACAAAACGCCCCGTGGGGCTGCGGTCGTGCCCCGAAGCCTTATTATTATTATTTTTTTACTCGGTCCTCGTACAGTGGAAGAAAGAAAACACACAGAGCCCTAAAAAAAAGTAGAAGAAGAAACCAACTGCTGAGACAATTGAAACCTAGGATCTCTGTGCTCATATCTGTCCGGGGTGGAAACTATGTCCTTTCTATTGTCAGAAATAAATTTATAGTTTCACTTTGTCCCTATTAGGGGAATGTTACCTTTTGGAAGTCTTGAAATTTGATCGGATATCTTATTTTTTGGAGAGGATTAAGGAGTTTGTTATTAAATAAGGAAAGAGTATTATAGTTTAATGAGGGCACCGAGGTAATCAATCTACAAATCTACAGGGAGTCCTCGTCCCGGGATTTTATATTGGTTAAGGGATAGTTTTTAAGGCTAACTTGAGCTTACTAATAGAAAAATAAACTTGGGCTGTTTATCTTTGACTCATAAAAAACTTCTTTGGACATAAATCATCATTAAAGTTAAAGTCACGTTTGGAAACAGTATATTAATAATAAATAGGGCCGAGAAAGTTTTTTTGTATACATAGTTATAATGATTTGCTCTGGCTTCGTTTTATTTGTAAGCATATTGTTTGCGAATTAATTATTTATGTTTTCAATTATCTACGCAGCTTATATTTGAGTTTTCCTGAATGTTTTTTCAAATGTGCGTTATATCTTTTTCACAGTACAGTATACAAGTCTCTGCGGTAAAATTATTAAGCCCCCCTGATACTTATTTTTAAATTAAAGTTGCCATGAAAAAAAAGTGAGCTTTGTTTTAATTTTGTAATAAACTAGATTTTTCCCTTTTGTTGTTTCCTATTAAATTCTCTAGATTATAAGGATGAACTAGCATTAATGTTGCAATAGCATATATCACATTCCAAATGCCTATGTCTGATCGTAAAATTGAGGCTTTGAGAGCCAAAACGATTTAAGTTTGTGGTGTTTTTTTTCTGTCTTATAAGGAATGGTACGAAAAAGACGAAGTACTTACATGTGTGTGTTTGTGTGAGTGTGTGTGAAATCCGTTATTTCATAGAATAACTAGGTATTTCATAAAATAACTAGCCAAGTCAGTAAAGTACATAAAATGATTGAACTCTATGATTTAACTAGGTATTCTATAGAATAACGATTACTTGATCGTCAAAGTATGAAATACGGCACTCGAAAATTTTTTAATTGGTTATAGCCAGTGGCGTAACGTACAACCAGTCAACCCCCGCATCATGAGGGGGGGGGGGAGCAAAGCCTTACTGATGCCAAGTATGCAGCCTTGTAAGATCCGGCTTAGGGCCCAAAACCTGACTTTGCAGAGGGGCTCTAATATTCTCCGTTACACCACTGGTTCTAGCTGTTTTTAGTTTTTAGACAGTTCTAAACCGCTTATAGCTGCTTTGCGATGACGTGTGTGTGTGTACGCTTCATTCAGTTGCTTATATATATATATATATGTGTGTGTGTGTTCGTGCGCGCGTATGTGTGAACTTATACTGAAAAGATCGTCTTGACTAAGATTGATTTTTTGTTTACGACCCATTTCAAAATCCTACAAGAGCTGTTGGCATGGATTTTCAGTAAAATGATTATAACAACACCCGAGGCAACTCTCCAAATTTCCACACCATAACAACATGAAGACTTTGAGCCTCAACAGATTTAAATTCATTATTCCCTTTACGCGAAGGATCTTAAATCACACCAGGGCTCGAAGTCACGACCTGACAGACAGTGATACTGCAAAATTAATCAGTGGGGCGTTCAGAAAAGTGGAGTCTTGTCCACTGGTAGCATTCGCAACGCTCTCGAACCAGTCTCGTCCGTAGATATTCGATGAAAGAATAGCGCCTATTGGTGTACACGAGGGTGGGATTCGTTGATTCAAACCCCTACCACACATCAACGAATTTTTAATTCTTGGCATATGATCATGTGTCAGTGCTTTTATTCACGTACCCTTTAAAAAAGGTAACCCCCCCCCCTCAAAGTTATCTGTATATGCCACTGATAAAAAGCTCTAGTATTTTTTACACAACACAAATTTGCATAGCAGATTAGAATAATTTTTCCTCAATGAGCTAAATTCATCTGACGTCATAGTCACGTGATAACTACAAACACGTCTTTCCAACTAATCAGTTCATAAATTTATGGAACATCGCGAGTTTCCAACTGATTAGTTAATGCGTTTCGCCATTGCCAAATTTTGTTTTTTGCAGATACTTTTAAAAGTATATATTTGTAAGCAATTATAAAGCATAGAAGTAAATAAAACGTACTTGATTTATAAAAGTACAAATATAATAAAAGTATTTTGCTTAAATTTTGATGAAATTTTTGAAGAAAATTAATATTTAAGCATTTATAACAAATACTCAAGTATAAAATTTTACGGGTAGAATAAATAACAAATGCAAGTTTAATATCAGTTTTGAATTTAATGAAGAACACGTGATTGTATTTATCACGTGACAGTCATTATTTAGCCCATTACTGTTATCATTATTAAGATACAGGTGGTTATCAAAATAATAGGAAACACCGGTGAATAAAGTGACATTTTTTAATGTGCTTCACATAAGCATTAAATTATAAGAGCTACAAGTTGTTGTTTTTTATTAGTCGAAATGTATATATTCTGGTGGATATGTGGTAGCTTAACTGAATTTCTATAAGTCTTGCATTTTTTTTTTTCAAGAGTGTAAAGTATCGGACCTCTCAAATTTCCTAAGAGACCAATTTGTAGGAACTCGTCTAGCTGGAGCAAGTGTAACGGAAACATCCCAACTTTAGGGTATTTCTAGAGGTACGGTGTCTAAACTCATGACAACATACACACAGCGTGGCAAGACAAGCTCGGTGGAAGGGACCGAAGGGTATTGAAGTGGATTATATAATGTCTGAAAAGTGAACAACTGCAGCAAAAGTGACCGCAGAGCTCAATCAGCATATAGATTCTCCATTGTCGATTATTACAGTTAGAAGGGACCTTCATACATTTACGGCACAACAACAATTCCCAAGCCACTTGTCACAGATGTTAATGCCAAACGTCGTCTAAAGTGGTGTCACACTCACAAAACCCGGTCCATTGGTAAGTGTGAAGTACAATCACAACCCTTGGTAAGTACAATCACAACCCTGAAAATAAGGATCACTATTGAGAAGTATAGAGAAATATTTGCAGACCTATTCCATTCCACTATGAAAACTTTGTTACTTGCAAGATGGTAACTTCCAGGATGATAATGCACCTATCTACGCAGTGGGACTTGTCCAATCTTGGTTTGAATAACACGAGAATGAAATTAAACATCTACCGTGGCCCGCATAGTCACCCGACCTCAATATAATTGAACCAATAGTCTATTTTAGAGCATTTAATACGGAATCGATATCCTCCAACGGCATCTCCCCCAGAACTTTCACAATATATTCCTCTGAACTCTATTCAGCACTTTTATGAATCGATTCCTATGCGAATCGAAGTTGTATTACAGGCCAAAGTGGTCCAGCACCATACTAATAAAGGATTCTTTATAAATCTAAGATGTTTCAATTATTTTGATAATTATCTATATATCATTTATATTTCATCTGGCTGGGAGACAAACCATACTTTTGAGCACTGAACTGAAGAGAGAAATCGTGCAAAACGTATCTAGTTATAAAGTCCTAAAATACCATAAAAATATAAAAATACACTGCATTTGTAATGGTATGATATACTGCTAGCATTCTAATTTGCATTCCGTACAAAAGCATGAATACAAAAATAAATTTCATTTCTTTTTTCTGCATCAATAAAAGAGAAAACAGATCATAGGTGATTACCCCTTTTGACGAAAACATGAAAATATCTTTGCAAAACCAACTTAAAATTTTACGATTCAACCTAATCATCTTATCTAACAATTGTATTTCAATTTACGCCTTTGCCGTGTTGGCTGCTATTCCTTTTACTGCAGCCAATTTAGTTTTAAAAATGGCAATATATCCTTTCGTAACAATGCCGAATATGTTCATAACCTTGGTGTTATTTAAGCTGTTTGGCTTTAAACAATAGCCACGACAGATTCGGATACAATAGACAATAACCCTAGTGGTTTCTAAGTTAAACAAGCTTTAAGCTGAATTATATTGAGGGTTGTTTTAACACATTTTGGGATATAATACAAGATAAGAGTGACTAATATTGTTTGTTTCATTTTCGATGAATGATAATTCGAGAGAATATAATGAGTCGTAAAATTTCTATCTTTACAACACGATGTTGTTGTCGTTCGTGTTGTAAATATAGTTTTCTTGAAGCAAAATTTTCGAGTGTAAAGTTTTGATGTTTTTCTCTCTCTTGTTTTGTCTTCGAGTTGGCAAATACTTCTGATAAGATTTTATTGTCCATTCGGAATGAAAGACTAACAACAAACATCACAGATTGATTTAGCTTCTTCGAAGATTCGAAGAAAATTGTCTGCCAGTGTTTTGTTTTACGCATATACGCTCTGAGTTATTAGGCGGGTTGCATTTGATTTTCTAGGTTAGGCATCTGTTTTGTTTTCTTAGAAATAAATGTATATGTGACAGAATTTTAGGAACTCCTAATTTCTCCCAATGCAAGCTCTCCTTTGTCTTAGGGCAACATTTTAAAAATACGCCCACTTTTTTTATATTATTTTCTTACGTTATGTGTAAATAAAACACTCTAAGGCAGGGTTGCACAACCTTTTTTTCCCACCAGACCACATTCATATGACAGGTATTTCACGCGAGCAGTAACATGAGGATATTGGTAAAACATTTTATAATACTGAAGCAGCACAGGACGAAGCGAAATTGATTAAAATATTAAAACTCTCATTTTCGACTTTTATTTTAATACTATATTAACATCAAACACACACAAGGAAATATTTATTGCACTTTTTACTGAGTTATTGGGTAGTTTTGATTTCCTTTCATCCGTATGACCAAGCCTCTTGTTTATATTCTAATATTCAAAAAATTGATAGCAAAATTGATAGTTTTGATTGTTTCATTGATATGAATTCCCGCTAAATTTTTAGTACATTGTTCTTATTTAATTGAATTTCATGGCAATGGACCATGACTGGGCCACTCAGAAAAGGCCACCATGCTTCATACGGCCGAGGGCCGCAAGTTGAGTATCATTGCTCTAAGAAGTTGCTTTTATTTTCTCTAACACGTTTTATTTGCTATAAGGGGATTCACGTACTGTTAAGGAATAGGACCCCGAATTTGGAATACTTTTTCAGATATAAAACTACTCCAATATTAATATTATATACTGGATTCTCTGTCATATAAAAAGCAACATATTACATCCTACTACACATTTTTATCTCAAATGGTATATTTTTTCTGGTACAAAATGTATTTTTATGTAAATGTAAATGTATACAAAATTTTTTTTCTATATCTTGGTGCTAAATGAGATACCGCTTTACATGCTTAAAATATGCAACTACTCTAAAATTGTAAATTTTGCCAAAAACAGACAACTTTTTTTAGGATTTTATCTTATATGACATCTTATTAGCTTTAAAAAATACCAAGTTTATCATTTTCCGTTCACTAACACAAAATCTACAAGTGTTTTAGTAAAAGCAGATGCCATTACTTTAAGCAAGATGTCATACTTTAAAACGCGTTTTACTCGAAATGTGTTTGTGTGTGTTTTTTTAAATGCCCAAAGGAGGACAGGGATTGCTCAAAACATTTTGAAAATAATTAACTGAATTTTCTTGCGTATGTTCTGCATAATAGTAGAAGTGTTTTAAACTTCAATTATTTTATTAATAACTATTTTATTACAAAATTTACAGTCCTTTATGTTAATATAATCATTGTTTTGTAAGCAATTTCATATAATAGCTAAGATAAAGTGCTCTAGTTTTCGCAAAAATGAAAATATATCTTATCCTAAAGGTCATTTCAAAAATGAATAACATAGAAACACATCAGAATTGTAAAATTGAAAATGTGTTCATAAACTGTTGGTACAGAATAAGCCCCGTTTATGTTATTATTTGTAAACTTTTACCAATTTTTTTTCCATTTTAGTAATAATTTATTTTTTTCTTCTTAATTTTAGCAATAATTTCTTTTTCTCTTCTTAATGTTCGCATATTTTTCTTAAAGTGTACTAAAAAAATCTAAAAACCACAAAGAAATTCCCATATCTCCATTTTTTTAATAAAAAGCAGTCGGATATCTTAATGAAAAAATTATTCATTTACGTAATTTAAAAATTTAAAAACGCTATATTACCAACAGGTGTATGAATTACAATGTTGCAAATTTTGATGAAAATTGAGACATGAGACACGAAGCTTATTTTAAGACAAATAAGCTTCGTGTTATTTTTACATCCTTCCGTACATTTTGCAAAGACACCTTTAAGTCTGCTGATTGTGCTGTATATGCGCACAAACACAAAATCGTCAACCGTTTGAAAAAGAGGTAGGAACATGAAATTTTGTAAATATGAGAGAAATTCTTTTAAAATTCTTCATGGCATTCAATCTTCCTTCTAGATTTATTCTTCACTCTAGATTCCTTCTTCATTCTAGATTCCTTCTTCATTCTAGATTCCTTCTTCATAGCATTCAGAGTGTACTTATAAAAAGCAAACATTTAAGGGTTTTCGTGTTGCACAATTATAAAAAAAAAATTGTGTGAAAACTTAAAAAGTGAAAATTAAAATAAAATCTTCCATTTTCGCATTCTGTTAAGTGTTATGCTTAGTTATATGCAATAAAAAATGTCCCTTTTTTTAAAAAAAAAAAACGTTTTGGGGGCAAAACATTGAGCGTTAAAGGGGTTAAAACATTCCAATAAACGTATTTATCTCCTGGAAAGTCGAGGAACTGCAAATAAAGAAACATAACAAAGTATCTCAATGTTTTGATCTGGTAGTACGAAAATACTTTCTTCAAAACATGGTTCCTTAAATCACTGTTCCAATATTCCATTGCTTTGAATTCCCCTCAACACACGACGTTTACCAGGCTTAATGCATACAAACATGACTTTCACTGGGGAATGTAAGTATTACACACAATCGTTTTCAATACTCCCCCTTACTTTAAAAAAAAATCGTTTGGAAAAAGGGGGTGTAAGAAAAAGCAGTAAGTCATCATCCGGGACTTAAAAGGGGGAGAGAAAATCACAGGCAGACGAGTATTCACTCACGAATTCAATAAAATTCTCTAGATTCTCAGTTTTGTAGGCCCCAGCGCACACCATAACTGTACCAGAAAACTTCCGAAATAAATAAATGACGATGCGAGTGGGTAGATAAAAAAAGAAAGAAAAAGAAAACAAATAACTAAAGTTTCTCAAAGGGAAAATCGTAAAACCCTCAGTAGGAAAATCCTGAAAGGAAACATTTTCAGATAAATCTATCAGTTTTAATACTTTTTCTTCATAGTGCAGGTTCGCTGCAAGGCTCAGTTCGTAAAGATTTTATTGGAGTTTACTGGCAAGCCGTAAAACCCTTTGCGAGTGAAAGAGACAAGTTGAGTTGAGCTGTGAGGTTGCCAATTGACGATTTTCTGGAGAGCGCTGGTGGCTCGTCATCGTGTGCCCAAGACAATGGAGTGGATAGTCATATTTGGTCATAAATGGTCCAGTACAAAAGTGACCAGATAAGGGTGTATGAATCGTCGAATTTGCAAGTCAGAAAATGAGAAATTTGCTTTATCAAAATAATCCAGTTAGCACTTGGGCACAAATATTCGGACCCTTCTCTTGAAAATTTGTAATAAAAAAGAAAAGATAAATCAAGAAAGATTGAGGGAAAGAACTAAAAACAGAATGGGGTGTAAGATATGGCAACATTTTCGGCTGTTTTGAAAAACAGGGATATGGATATTGGATTTTTAAGCTACCTTCTTATCGCAGAAAGAATTTATTTGTAGTTTTATGCTGAACTGTTGTATGCCGATGAAATAAGGCGAAAAATAAGATAACGGTCGTATAAAATACCACGGTTTGCTGTCATTTCTCGCAAAAAGACACATTTGGACTAAAAATAATCGTTTGGTTCGAAGCTTGCAAACAATCGTCCAACAAAAAGAGAGAATATTATTCTACAAGTGAGTCTAGATATGAGGTAAGACAAAACACAAATAAAGGGCAAGTTAGGGCTAAAATTTACTAACTATTGACGAAGTAAGTTGTCTCTGTAACGAAGTGTGGTATATTCCCGCCATGTCACACCGGACCATCTCACGCCTCACAGGACTGTTTTAAATTGACTCATGAGAACGTGGAATTAGGTGCAGCCAACTTCGGTGCAGTGCAACGTGTACACCCCCCTAACCCTTCCCGTACTCCTGGAGCTACGCGTATTGCATTTTGGGGAACACTGCTTCCCGAAATCTGGCAAAACCATCACCTCAGTGAAGTATTTTCAGGAAATCAACAAAATTCACTTAAAACTATAACATTTATACTCAACACTGGTCAGTCGAAAAGGACCAATCATTCTGCATGGAATCCAATGCTAAAACAAGTGGTTTTTTTCCTTTCAAATTACTGCGTAGAAATTACGCAATATGAGATGCGAAACTATACCTCATTCAGCTTACTCGTCAAGCTCTCACCGACCTATTAGCACTTTTTTTAGTACTTCGAGAACGTCCTGTCAAAAGAAGGTATTTAACATTGAAGCAATAGCTTAAAATGCCTTCGAAGAAATCCTCAGTTAAAAAACTTCGAATTCTATGTTGGCGGAATCAACAGACTTGTTTCTTTTCGGCAAGCAAATGAGTGTCGCAATATAAGGTCATACAAGGGCAAACTGGCGAAGTTTTTTGAACCTCAGCTAAGTGAAGAGGACCTAATCTGGCACCTCCCTCAGCAAACTACCCCACCATGTCAATGGAAGGACATAGAGCCACGAGAGATTCAACGTGCAGCCATCTATACGGGGGGGGGGTCTTCAGTGGCACTAGTGATCGAATTCATGACTTGCCAACCACGAACGTGTGACCATGACCACCAGGCTAATGATACCATTTCTTTTCGGCAAAGATGCATAGATTTTTACTATTATTATTATTAATAAACTTCCTACTAAGCTGAAATATATACTGCTTTAAAGTTGATAATTAAAAACTTAAATTATCTTTTCACCAAACTAATATTTTATAGAATAGAATATTTTCATTCCTACTTTAAAAAATCAATTCTTTCGAGTCTAAGCATGTTTTATATTTTATCCTCAAATTTTTATGTAAAAGCAGGGGTGTACATAAGGAGAGGGTCCGCTAGTCCGGAACCCCCGCACCCCATGACCCATGTTTTTTTTCCGATTCATTATAATCCTATGAATATAATACGCCACATTTAATGACGTATTTGTTATTAATAATTCATTTTATTAATGAATGCTAATTATTTATTCAATAATTTATTGTTTACTGTTTTTTGCTCCGAAAGAATCCAAAGAATATATTTGGCAGAGTATTGGGGTATAAGAGAATGAGAAAGGTGAACTTTCGCCTGTGGACCCCCCCCCCTTGAACAATTCCTGTGTGCACCACTGTGAGAAATTATGCATATTAGTATATAAAATATTAATTAGTTTATAAATAGAATGCTTCAAAACAGTAATGACTTTTTAATATTAATGGATATATCTTGTAAAATGTGAAATTTTCTTAATACTGCATTTTTTTTTGTCTAAATATATTTCTGAATTCTATTTTTCAAGATAAGAATATAAACTTAAAATATATTATTTTTAATTCCCACATATAAACCCAACATCTGGCTTAACAATTCCTTTTCAAAGTTGAACTTAACATCTCAATAAAACAAAACAAAACAAAATATTTCCCTGC
The DNA here is from genome assembly GCA_019973975.1 of Trichonephila clavata. Classification (NCBI taxonomy): domain Eukaryota; kingdom Metazoa; phylum Arthropoda; class Arachnida; order Araneae; family Nephilidae; genus Trichonephila; species Trichonephila clavata. The sequence goes on from BMAO01002396.1 coordinate 111,077, forward strand.
TGTTTTATTTCCTTCTTCGATTCAAGTTAAAAACAAAATCGTTCTATTAGATTCCCTCTAAGTTCAATGTCTCCCCATTTAAACACTAATTCAATTCACTCGACCTCCACCCTCTTAAAATTAATTATATTTTCTTTCCCTTTCAAATTCAATTTCTTCTCCTCTAAATTACCTCCCTTTATTTTTCTTTAATTAATTTCCTTTTCTTAAACACTCATGCCAAAATTTAAAAAAAAAATCGTTCTGGATTTGTTGAAGGGCATAGCATCATTAATTTAATAAAATGATTATGTGTGTTTGTGAGGAATAAATAAACTGATAACAAATTAAACTTTTTAGAACAGTCAATATGCTTCAAATAGGGTTGGGCGTCATATCATTTAACAGGGTAAATAACTGTGTAATGTTCCTTAAATATATTTCCTGTATTGAGTGTGATTGAATTAATAGTGCGCTAGATTGTTCAAATGATATGTCTACAATTTGTTCCGTTTTAAACTGTAATTAGAGTTTATCACATGGCGATATAGCTGAAACTGCTGTATCAATAACGTGATATACAGTGAAAATAATTTAACCTTTCCGTGGGCCATTTATTTCACTTTTGAATTTCTCTTATTTTTTAAAAGCTTTTATTTAACTTACAATGTATGTATGTATGTATGTATGTATGTATGTATGTATGTATGTATGTATGTAATTTGTTCGGGTGGAATCTTGCAACTCAATTTTGAAGCTGATATCTTCCTCCCATTGAGCTGAAATTTTGTATACACGTTTAGTTAGGATGACAATGCATGTTTTGACCATTTATATTCCGATATTGCAATTAACTAAAAAGATATTAATTAAAAACGTTAAACTAGTTTTGGGCGCCAACTTGGATATATCTGCATTGTTGTAATAATTTTATTGTTACAACAATGACAAAAGTTGGCGTCGAAAATCGGATTTCAGCCAAACTGGAATTTTATAACGTTGCGCTGTTGACAGTATTAATTAAATTTGTCTAAAAAATAATTACATTTCTTCAACGTAAAAATAATCTAATTTCTACAACGTATGCAATTTTTTTACAAATTTCTATCTATTTTCTTGGATTTAAATTCAAAACAAAAAAGTAGAGCTATTTTTGAAGTAGATTGGTACATTGTATACCTTTCTCAACGCTGCCAAGTTAAACTGAGATGGAGTATTGAAGAAATTCTTTAAATAATTTATCTAACTTTAATCTATGAAACTCAGACAAAAAATAATTACAGAATCGGAAAGATCATTTTTTTATGTATCTTACCCATCAAAAGGAATCCACTAGGAAAACAATAAGAGAAAAATATTATCTAGAAATGCAATATATTTTCGATTAAAAAAAAATAATTTTATAATAAAATGAAGGAATTTTTTAAAGAAATTTTCTAATTTTAAGCCTACAAGTAATTTAAATATACCTCATTTTATCACCAGTAATCTAAACACACACTACGACATGTGTCCTTAAATTTAATTACAAATAGAATCTGTTAATTTTATTTGAATTTAATTATTGATTTTTTCAAAATCAAGTTTCTAAAGATGATCTGAGCAATTAAAAAAAATAGATTCTTACGTAGAAGATATTCAATGTGCAGCAAAAAATTATCATTATTTGATAAAACTTTGTTTTTTTAATTACAAAATGCGTTTTGAGTCTTAAGCATTTTATTGATTAATACAAATATTTAAATGCCTTTTGAAGTTTTTTTATAAACAACTAAAATTTTCTTCTAATATGTTAGAGAAATATATCCCTTATCTTCAAAATATTTCAAATAAATAATATATTCTTTAAGTTTTTCAAAAATAGTCAAAATTTTAATTAAACATTTAATAACTTTGTCATTTATGAAGATAAGCTCACTAAACCTTTTTTTTTTCGTGTGTAGAACAATGTTACCCAAAATCTGCACGAAGATTGAAAAAATTGCTTCAAAATTACGGATTTAAAAAAATTGTGTTTTTAGTCTAATACCATTTTGCGAGAATTAATTCAGCTAAACCAGGGATGGCGAACCAGCGTTCAATGAGTTGAACAGGCTGAGAAACCTGTCCAGCGATAACTAAAAAGTAAAAAATAAATTAAATGTAAAAAAACTTTTTTAAGAACAAGCTTTTATTTAAACGCGCTAAAAAGAATAAAATAAACTTTTCCTTTATAACTTTTTTTACTATCAACTTATAACGTCATTACACAATTTATATGATATAAAAGCTTGTCGCAATATTTAAGTACTCATATTTACTTAGTTTGAATTTTTAAAAACCAAAATCAATCAGGTCAAGTTATTTATTTTACTTGTTTATCTCACAGGTATATCTCGCGACAAGCTTTTATATCATGTAAATTGTGTAATGACGTTATAAGTTGATAGTAAAAAAAGTTTTAAAGGAAAAGTTTATTTTATTCTTTTTAGCGCGTTTAAATAAAAGCTTGTTCTTAAAAAAGTTTTTTTACATTTAATTTTTATGTTTTATTAAAAATTAAACAATAGCATTTTTAAGGAAATATATTTTATTTGCCAAATTTTATGTTTACATAAAATTTTAGGAGTGGGAAGAATACTTCCCAAGGAGCCATTCACTGTCATAAACGAAATTAAATTTAAAAGCGATTATTTGTTATGAAATGATGAGAAGCATGTTACAATGCACAAGGAGACATCACATTCTGAACGCATGTAGCGGGTCCTCTTTTCCTGTCCCTTTTTGCGACATTTCCTATATCGTCTATAGTTGGAAACCATCTTTGGCATATGATTTCCCACATTGGACAAGCGCACATCATCCGGAAATACAGACTCCTTTGTTTAAGTGCTAACAGGTTGACCATTCTTTTTTCTTGAGGAATATCCATCTATTAGCTGACAAGCTAATGCTTACGGAATGTTAGCTGGCCTAAACTTCTGTTCTTTTGTTCACTTGCCACAGTATGCAACCATTTATGATGGCAAGGTCAATAAGAAAATAAAAGATACGATGATACCATTTTACACATCTTCTTATTTAGTGTATCTTTCTTTTCTTTGATCAAAGCAATCAACCCCTTCCATGACATCGTCATATAAAAGTGACAGCTTTTGGACAAGGTACTTCTTCCTTAGTACCATCTTTTTTTTTGGTCCGATTTACAGATGTAGTGATCGCTGGATTATGTGCTCGAGCGCAAAACTAAAGCAGGAAGTCTTTCCATCGTTATAACAAGGCCAATATATTATAACGGGTTTTGCGCTTCCCACAGGTGTATTTTGTAAGATCATGTGCATGGGAAGAAATCTTCCCAAGGCCCACGAAAGCGTTTGCACGAAACTGAGGGGCCTGAAATATTATTTCATGGTAGAAGAATTTCGTTTTAAAGGATATTGTAAAAAAAACATATATTTAACAAAATTAAGTTTAGTAAAAAATATTTTATTTACATACATGTGTATATGTGCATGTATTTAAAAAAACAATTAAACCAAAATATTTTTAAGATTTTAATGATATTTAATACAAAATTTTCAAGTTTTTTTGAAATACAAAACATTTATTGATTTTTTGGAAAATAGTCTGATATTTTTCATTGCATTGCTTTTTTTAGCATAAAATTGTTTTTTCTTTTTTATTTACGTCGCAGGGATATGGATCTGAATAGATCCTCCATCCTATATCTGAAGTTTTAGTGACCTGAGATGTGGTTTGGCCTGCATGGAAGATGGAATGTTATTCTGGATGAAAAGCTGAATCCTGATTGGTCGGCGGGACTAGGCAGAGGGGTGGTGACAGCAGACGCACTCCTGAGGTTTCGGCGGAAAAAAGAAGTAACTTTTGTGCTGAGAGAAATGCGGTTGCATAGGAAGCTTGTTGATTGGCTGCCCTGAGAGTTAAGTTAAAGAAATTACAGTAATAGGGGGCTTGCCTGGTAAGTGCAGCAAAAATATAGAAAAAATAGTGAACAAGCTATTAAAATTAAGAGGAGAATATAAAATTAAAAAACAAAAAATTTAGAAGATTTGAGTTAACATTCACCACCGGTGAATGTTGAGTAAGTTACGTTAAGGAGGGTTATATGAATCCAGAATAATTCTGCTAGGTCTTTTAATGTTTTCAGTAAGATGGTAATTTTGAATATTAAGTAAGTTACTATTATTAATAGCAGAAAGATAATTGAAAATTTTTTTAGCGATATTTTGAATAAATTTTTTAAATGGCGGAAGTTCTAAGCAATTATAGATATGGGAGTTTTTAGTATATCTGCCAGTTTTACAAATATTTCTGATGATAGAGTTTTATGCTACTTCAAGAATTCTAATGTTACTATTTGCTGCATAACCCCACACAGGGCAGGCATAACTGAGGATGGGACGCAAAACAGCAGTGTAGAGAAGTACCTTATTATCTCTAGTCATTTCAGAATTCCAGCAAATTAAGGGATAAATTAATCTGAGCGCAATCCGGAATTTATTTCTTGCGTGTAAGATATGTTGTTTCCAAATGAGCTTTTTGTTCGATGTCGGCCGTTTTTCATTGATTTTCCCACTGGAATGTGCAAAATTTCCATGATGTTCTCATTTCGTATGACGGGGGAACAGGATCGGCATTATTCATTTCATTTTCGTCTTTAGAATCCACATCAATGATATTTTCTTAGCTTTGAACAGACTCCAAAATGTCTTTGTCTGTCATAATTGGGACTGTACACACATTATCATCATGTACTGCAAAGAACTTTTCCAATGACACAGTTGGACAATTCAGCTATGCAGAAACTTTCTCAAACATTTCATTAAGTCTCTGGTGTTTTTCATATTTTGTCCATTCCCAGAAGGGTAATATTTTCGTGTTAAGTGATTTTCGTTTCGTGTTACGAGAAAAAACGCGTGAAATTACGTAGTAGTTTGTCGAGACAGTTGTATTATTAAATGTTAACTGACATTTCGTCTTAAGCGTTTTCGCGTTATACGTATTTCACTGTAATTGATAGTTACTTCGTTGGTAAGATCTGCAAATAATTATGCAAAATACATTATCACTTTATATATGCAGCCATTAAATAGCAGGTTCAATTCTAATTATATTAAAGGATTATTTTTGTTTTTGGATTAATGTTCCTTTGACCATTAACCAAAGAAGTCCATATCTTAGAGATGGACACGTGACCGGCATGTTATGAGTTCTAGCCCAGTGACACTGAAGACAATCTTTATGGAGGAGAAAGAGTCGGTTTATCCACTGGGAACTTGGGGCAGGCACCGAGGGGCCTAGGGCCCGGAAGTGCTCTGAGGGGACTTAACCAAATTTCTTCTTATAAATTTCGATTCGCCAGTATCAAGGGGGCCTGTAGAACTTTTCCACCCAGGGCCCGAAATGAACTTAAATCGCCACTGGGAGGGTATCATGCCTGATAAATCTGTTGAGGCTTAAAAGTCTGGGAAAGCTCGGAAAGTGAGGAGACAATTTAGTTTCATTCTGATCACTTGATCATTATAAACGTATTTATTATTTTAATAAATTTTGTAAACATTTTAATTTAATTCCCCTTATATATAAAGCCTAGAAATTTCTTATAAACAACGAATTATGATTTATAACTCGTTTATTTAATTATACATTTTTTTGTACAAATCAATGCTTTTAAACATCAATTTAATATTTAATTTAATAAGTTCTTTCCCAGATTCATGATTCTAGAATAAATACAATCCTACTTCACATCTAAATACGAAATATACACAAAAAAAATATTGCCTTGTTAGGGCGAAAGAAAAATTAATATGTACCAAGCCAAAATCTAATTTGGGATAAATTCTTGAACAATATGGCAACTTTAAACAAAATGATAAACAAAAAGGAAAAGGCGGATTAACATTGTATCTAGCAGTACATAACGAATGTGGTAGATATACTTTGTTGCCATTTAAAGTTGCCCAGTGGAACCCAAATCTTATTAATTGCAACAAAATGGATTAAGAAACTAAACAAAAATAATGGGACTTTTAGGATAACCAGCATTCTGTATCCAAAAGAAATGGACAATGTCCAAAATGAAAGATATCTCTTGTTTACTTCCTGGAGACTATACTTCATGGAAAAACGGAGCAATTTATGCAAAAAGGACCAGCAAAGAGAAACAACAGAAACAAGATCATGATTTAAGTGCCCAGAGGTTAAACTAGGTCTTAAATTAATTTAATAGCTGCCGCAATCATTCCAAGAGAAAATGGGAAGAACTCTAAAAATAAAACGAGAAAAAAAAACATACATTCTTCTACCAATTCATGTGGAATTTGGGAAAAACGACGAAGGATTTATAGTTCGGTCATTGGCGTATTTAAACGTTTGTCGTAAGTCATAAAAATGGGTTTGAGTTCTCTCTCTGGCTACAAAAAGCTTGTTTAGCTTACATATGATGCATGGCAAAGAATGTAGGATCTAATACCAAATGAATTTTTTTTGTTTTTGTTTTCGTTCTTTCTATCTTTCTTTTCGCAATGACCCGACGTTGCAGTAATATCAATGTCGTAAATTAAACTGCGCGAAGCAGGAATAATTTATCGTAAAAGTTACGACCAAAAGTTACGCGGAAGTTAGGCAAATCGTTGGGCTCAAACAAAGATATTTTTTCGATGTTTAGCTTTGGCTCTTCTTGTGATTGGGAGAGATTATTCCTAGAGCGTAAGAACGCTAAATGTTTGTCTGGTTTATGTGTTTGTTTTTTTCCATTCAGGAAGAGGGTAATGTATTGACCACTGGTCCGTGGAAGCAAATTGTTCTGTTTTTGCTCATTTTTTTATTAAAAAAGGGTCAAGGACAGTACTTAAGTGCTGAGTAAAGATTTTCTGTAAATAAGTCGCTTTATATTTCTCCAAATCTTCCGGATTTGAATACAGAATAATGAATCAAACTCTGTGAAGAGGATTGAGGTCACATGATCTCTCTAGTGCTGCAGATTGCTTTACAGGCGACGAATAAACAATTTTTAATCATAGTCAGATGGTGTGTCACGTGGGTACTTCAAATAACAAGAATTCACACCATGTTACGGATGAAGGTAGGGTTTTATTTCAAATAGCGTCATACAAGAGCTGTTTTTGCAACATATCACAGGTGACTTTCGTCTGTCACACGTAATTGGTTCCTGAAAATGTGTGCGATGTTGAGTGTTTGGAAATACAGAGTTGTAAAAAATATCTGGGAACTGTGTTTTAAAGTGTTTTTTATTAGTATTGTGACGTTTGAATCAGTAAATGTCACGTGATTTGAAACATAATAATTTAGTTTAATTAAGTCACAGCTATTATTTACATTAATTTACAATTTAGTACTATTAGATGATTTTAGAGTCCCAAATTTTTATAGCTTTGTGAGGGAGGGATCTTGGTGTCCGTTCACTGCGAAGGTTTCGCTCTCAACTCCCCTTTCTCTCATGGCCCCCTCTCGGCCCCTGCGGTTGACCGTTGTCGGCGTCTTTTTCTCTCCCTACATCTGACCGTGGGCGGAATGGGCTTCTCCTCGTGTCAAAGGTTGCCGGGGCTAACCAAGACACGTCCGTCACAATACATTAGCGAATGCAAGTGTTTTGCACATGTGATGATCAATTCTCCTAAAACTGATCCGGTCGTGGGAGGGAGTTGCAGGTGTCTTTGTCCATGTGGTTTCGTTACAGTATTTATTTACACAATTTGTGTTAAAGTAATTAATTATCTATTCACAAAACAAAGTTAAAGATAGGTGTTAAATGTGGTTTTTTCGTACGTTTCCTTCATAAACTTGTCAAATGAGTCAGTGAGCGGTTAGCAACGTCGCACTTAGAACAACACAAGCAGGGACAAGCAAGCTTAAGACTTCTTGAGGGCCCAGGGCCCCTACACAAACGTAGGCCCACCTATAACCTTACAAGTTAACAGTACATAGCGTACGCGTGTTGTTGAATATTCGTACAAACAGTAACACGAGCCGCCCAGCCATTATGGTAGATATGACCCTCAGCTTGTAACCGAGTGGGCTCGGGTTCGAATCCTGAATAAGGCATGGATGTATCTTCAGGAAAAGAAGTCGGACTTTCGCCTGAAATGGATTCTCGTCTCAAATAGAAATCAGCACACCCCTTCTGTTGTATGCTGGGGTCATTATTTGTAATAAAAAGTCTATATTCTTCTGTGTTTGTAATGCATGTTTCTCTGTCCTTCCTTTGTCGTCTTCATATGCATCTCAGTATAAAACACACGACAATAACAGGAAACAAATAAATGTGCATGATTTACAATCGCACATACAAGCTCGACCGACTACCACCTTTTGACTGAATGAGTAATAATGGTGTATGGAAGTAGCGGCTTAGGACGACGGTCATCACATGTAGCCAGTTGACATATCGTCCGATATTCCCTGTTTTTCGGAGAATACAACACTGACTGTATGAGACCGGTAATATTGGTGTCATTGTTTGAATCATGGGTTGTATGAGGTAGGTAATATTTGGGAGAAAGAAACGAACACTAATTTCCGGGTATATACTATGTAGAAATTTTGTGTGCCCTGAAGTATTGTTTAATATTAATAATGCTTTAAATCAGCGTTTCTTAAACTATGGCCCTCGGACACCCGGGGGTCCGCAGCACCTTTTAGGGGGGGGGGAGGTCTTGCATTTTTAAGATTTCACTCTTTAATACACTCTGAAAGGCCTTGTGGAAAAATTGAAAGATGGGCTATCCTGGACTAAATCATAAATTTGGGGAAATTTATTAGTGATCTAGTCTTTAGTGAAAAAACTCTGCAGGAACGTGTACTTCGATAAAGAACATAAATTCGGTTTCAGTCACTACTAAATAATTTGCACACAGTTAAAGAATTATTCAAAATATTTGAATTTATTTCAGTATAAAGAACACACACGTTATATATTCTTCATCGAAACTGGAATTTTTGAGTGAGTGGTGAAGCGCTAAGAGAGAAACCCAAAAAACATTCAAATTAAAAAAAAAACTAGTATTAAAATTTATATTCAAGACTGGAAAATAGACGTTTCAGAAAAAACTTGTAAAAGGACATTTTAGACCTGTAGAAATTTAGGTATCAATTCTTTCTACATGAACAGAACTTCAATACACCACACATGTAAAGTTCTTTTCATATATGTTCAAAACGGAATATTTTTACATATAAAAAAGAGAACAAGTATGACTATAATTTTTAGACAATAGTTGTGCTTAATATTATCAGTTAGAGTAGTTTGCTTTATGTCTAATTTCTATGCCCATTCAATTATTTTACATCCTTTTCTGATGATTCACTTATTGAGGACATTCAATATATCTGTCCACTCACCTTTTCAATCAATAAGAGGTAAAAGAAGAAAGAAAGAAAGGAAAAAACAACAGAAAACCCAAGCCATCTGTCCATCGCCCTGAACCACAGAATTTTCCACACACCCATCTTCCCAAACTTTCACACACACACATATATGAATCAACCTATTCATTCATTTCATTAACTGTAGCCGTAGCTAACCTCAGTAGAGGTAGGGGAAAGGGAGGAACGCCATCTAATATAAATAACCCCGAGAACTTATATATGAGAAAACCCTCCTTCCCACAGCTTTTGCTTGAATAATAGAAACCAAGCGATATCCCGAAGAGACAGGCGAACAAACAGATGGTCATCTGTGTCCTTAAACACACCCCCAGACTGGCAACCTTCAAGGAATCAAATATTAGCTCCAACAGCAATCTTCCCTTCTGCTGGACCCTGGTCAATTAAATACGCCGACTGTCCGTCCATCGTGTATGTCACTGGCACGAGCAGAGGGGAGGGGTTGAGGGGCTGTAGCTCATTTGGTTCCTAATCCTCTGCAGACGATACCAAGGGGTGGACGGAAGTTGTTTTTCTTTGGCAAAGTAGAGATCGTCTGATCCTATTATAGAAGGCGAGAGATGAAGGGCTTCAGTGTAATCGCGGAGGGTGATTACATCCTATTAGGTAACTGGTAAATGAGTCCAATATTTCTCAGGGTGCCTTAACATGAATGACACGTATTTAAATTTTCTGGAGTAACAACGGTGTCCAACAAATTTAATTTATTTCCAATTCAATCCCAGATGTTGCTTCCTATAATAGTTTTACAAAACTAATTAACGTGCTTATTGCACTATATAGCTGAGGTTCCAAAACTTTTTTGTCTCATAGACCCCTTGCCATGTTTTTCATCTTGGGGTAGACCCCTACTTACGTAATATAAATTTTTTGCAAATTTATCAACTTAAATGTCTTTTTGACAGCTGGTACAGAGCTGTTCTTACTTTAAAAGATTTGAATTTCTAACTTTAATGAAGTACAGTGTTTAAAACTTAAGAGACACATGTTAATTCTTTAAATTAAAATTTACATAAAATAACTATTACATAAAGTAATAGAGCAACAAATGAACGCTTTTAATAGAAGGGATGAATCTGGTGCTTCCAAAATTGCTGATATTCGTTTCTAAACTTTTTATAATCTTCTTAGTGCCTATTCCTCTCAGTTTCTCTCGTGATATGACGGTTTTTTTTTTCAATATGACCATATTATATGATTCATCACCTCTACTGTGGTATTACCATATATATATAGTCAAAACATTCTCAAACCTAGTTTCAAAATCTGAATTAAGAGCATTTAAATGTTGAACTTTGGTTAAAACGTCATTTATTTTCCTGGAAGATTGTACGTGACAAATTGAGAAACTACGAAAAATTTGGACGTCTAATATTATAATCCTTAGCTTCATTCTGGCAAGAAACTTTGAAATGATGGTCCTTGTAACTGCTAATTAACCTCATTAAATTTAGTTAATAAATCTGTTAAATAGGTAAATCTGGTTTCCACTTGATTAAATTTTCTTTTAAACTTAAATTTACGATCTGGTTTAATGAGAATCACTATCGTAGACCCCATTTACGCCTCATAAACCCCCAAATTATTTTTTCTCTGACGTAGACTCCTTGCAGTTCGTCATAGACCCCTGGGGGTCGTTATACACCACTTTGGGAATCACGGCTCTAAAACAATGAGTGTCTTCTATTCGTACACCTTCAAAGTGAAATTTAAGATCGTATTTTAGTAGAATACTCAAATGTGTGTGTGAGTTCATACTAATTCATATTTTTTAATGCAAGTATAAAGTTTATTGTGTATATAGCGTTTGCTAAATATATATTAATTAAATCTCAAGTGCATAAGTAAAAAAAAAAGCAGTAAAACACAGATCGCCAAGTGAAATCTTTCTCTTAAGGTTCCCAAACAGATGCAAAGCATATTTGCAATAAAGTAGCTTAAAGACATGTTAATTCATTTCCTTAAAAATCTAATAAATGGGCTAAATTTATGTGACCGTCAGGGTGATATGACAACTTCAGTTACGTTTTTCCAGCCAATCAATTCATAAATTCAATTCCATTTATTTATATAGTTCTTGAAAAACTTATTTCAATAATTAAAAGTTTAGTTTACACATTACGCGTCTTTAATTGTTTCTGAATATCCATTCGGAATCCAATAGGAAAAATGCATATCTTTTTAAACTTTATTGATTATGACAAGTATATTAAGGACATTGTCAACTGTTATATTACTTTGGACAATTCTAAGTCTCTCTAAATAATCCATTAAAACACATTATTTAATGTGTTTTAATACACTAAGATTCAATTGCTTTCATATCTCCTCGAAATTCATATCTCCTGAATTTCGAAGTAAATACTCGTATAGTTTCTGAATTCCTTACAACTCTAAAAAATAACTCAAATATAACTTTATCTGATTCTTCAAAAGCTCAATTCTTTTTTTCTTTTCTTTTTTTGCAATATAAATATTGAATTAACAATTCAATGAATTATTAATTTGCGAACGGGGAAACTATATACATGGTAATTCTTTCTTCAGCTAGTTATAAACATTTGAGCTAGTTAAGGTATCCGACCACTTGCGAAAAAAATTTTTTTAAAAAAATGGAGATATGGGGAGGGGTGGTTTTTACATTTTTTAGTACATTTAAAGAAAAATATGTTAAAATGAAGAAGAGAAAAAGAAATTATTATTACTAAAATGGGAAAAAGTTGCTCAAAATTTACAAAAAAATACATAAACGGGATCCATTTTGTACCAAAGTTTACGAACAAATTTTCAATTTTTCAATTCTGATATGTTGCTATGTTAATCATTTTTGAAATGACCTTGAGGATAACAGATATTTTATTTTTTACAAAAGCTAGAGCACTTTATCTTAGAAATAAAATGAAATTGCTTAAAAAAAACATTGCTTATATTCAAATAAGGGACTATAAATTTCATCATAAATCAGTAATTAATAAATCTGAAGGTTAAAACGCATCTACTACCATACAGAACATACACAAAAAATTTCACTAAATTATTTTCAAAACTTTTTGAGCAATCACTGTCCTCTTTGATCATTTTCAAAAAACGCATTTCGAGTTCACTAAAGTATGACTTTTTGCTTAAAGTAATGGCATCTGCTTTTACTAAAGCACGTGTAGTTTTTGTTCTAGTGAACGGAAAAGAATAAACTTGGTATTTTTATAAAGCTAGTAAAAGGGCCTATAAAATGAAATCATAAAAAAAATTTGTAAATGTTTGGTAAAATTCACAATTTTAGTGTAATCGGATACCTTAATTTAGCTAGCAAATGCTAAAGCTAGGTAATCTAGATAGTTTTAAGCAGACAAATGTCGTAATTGTTGGATTACTGTCATTCTAAATTTTAAAAATCAAAAATAAGGAATTAATGTCATGGTAATAAACCCTCACACTCACTCACTGTCTCAGAAATAAAAAAATAAAATAAATTATGTATTAACTTAAATTTTTATTTTCCCATAAAATATATTTTTGATTTTTCAAATATGATTTCGGAACAACACTTTAATAATTTTATTTACTTACATGTGTTTTTTAAAATGCTTTCAAATACAAAATGCTCTTTTTTTTTGTTAGCATGTTTTTTATTTGGATCATCATTCCTTCTTGAGTGACTTTGAGCTGTTTAAAATTAACCATAACTATCTTACTTCTGTCTCCGACTTGGGCCGTAATTTTAAAAAAGCGTAAAACAGAATAATTTTTTTTCCTATTTCGTGTCACCTGTATTAGAGTATACACATAAAATTGTTTTAAAAACATTAGTATAAAAAAAAAGTAATATAGGTGCAAATGTTTTTTCAAAAAGTTAAGGAAGGATTATATGTTTTCAAATTTTTCTCCTTTTATGAAAAATGGTTTTATAGTAACAGTATTTTGCCTATATATAACTAAAACTTCTTTGTAAAGCCTGAACTAAGAAATTTGAAAAATTCACGTTATTTTCAGAGTTACGGTCAACTGAAAGAAAATTTCTCTATTTTTATTCGATTAAAATATGCATAACTCTGCTTCTAAATTACTTATCTCAAAATTCCTTGCTCGGGCTCTATAAAGAATAGGCTATATTTAGCTATATTTAGGCAGAATACAATAGATTAGTGGCTTTTATACATTAGATCGCCGTGCCCCCACCCTCTCCTTTACGTATCAGCCATCGTGGACTACCCCAAACTTTTGAGCACCCTTTCCCGACTCCTAGAACATGGCTAAGCAATTTAAAGGTTCTTCATTAGTCCTAAGACTGTATCTGCTATTTATACAGACTTTTTTTGAGAATTCTTTTTTTTTTCCTTTAAAGAAACAGTGCAACTCTAATTTTACCTATATATATATATAAATGGATGTTTGTACGTATGACGTCGCTTGACACCAACACCATTCAACAGATCACTATGAAAATTGGCAAGTATATGTATGTTTTTTGTGTAGAAGCTTTTTGTGCTATCCTCTCTGTTGCATCTCCCCACCAAGTGATGCTACAGCATATCAACTTCTGCACCGTTCAATCAATCGCCAAGTTGCCATGATCGCCAAAAATGATGCCAACTTGGCTGTATCGCCTTTATAATGTAAGAAACGGCTTTGCTTGCAAATATTACAATTTTAACACAAAATAAATGCAACAAAAAGTAATATTAACGTATTACACATCCAGATATAATTTATTCATACAATTTTAAGCGCTCATTACACAAAATTTGTTGCAATATGTTACTTTTGCTGAGTAGAGATCAACTTAGGAAGGTGTTTTCAAGAATCAACCTACAAGGGAGGTACGGGGGCGCTATAATTTTTTTTTAAAAAAATCATTTTTATCAGCTATTAGACCTACAGACTTAAAATTTAGCAAATATGATTTTTTGTTCTGCTGAGATATGTAAAAAGCTTTTTTTTTTGTTGTTTAATTTACAATTCACTTAATTAATTCATTAGAAGTATCTTCATTTTTCACAATCTGCATTGCTTAGTTTTTCAATTCACCCGTGCGAAGAACGAGTATGCCAGCTGTATGTATATAAAAATATCACAAAGTACTAGGTTTCAAATCAATAATATTGGCTCAATAAGATTAAGAAATCGAAATGGATACAATCGTTATCGTATTGGCGAGCTATGTATTGACGCTGCTGACCCCCAGGGGTCCGCGGACCACAGTTTCAGAACCACTGCTATGGAAAAATTATAAAAGTATTTTCCATAAGAGGAGACTTGAAAAATATGTCAATCTTTCTGGCCAAAAAAATTGTATTTAAATAAATTTTTGTTGTAATTACAACAATTATTACAGTAATTTTATATGTATATTCTAATTCAGGTGACACTAAATATCAAATATATATAAATATATATATATATATTCGCTTATACTTTATGAAAATCACGATTCCGAACGTTGTCTTGACGTATATCTTATAGTATTTGAACGTATACCTTAATAATATATAAAAAATATCTTAATGTATAAAAGTTCCCGCATTACATAAAAGACACAGACGAAATATTCTCTCAAACTACAAGCAGCATGTGAGTGAAGAAAACACATAAAAAGTTTTCCGACTCAAAAAAAAAAAAGAAAAAGAAAAATTCTCTACCATCCATTTAAGAATAATGTTTCCTTGTTCTCGTCCTCGTAAATCTATATACAGCTCATATTCTTTAAGAAATATGTCTTCCTCAGCTTTAATTTCTCTTAGTATGAAGATACATCTTTCACCATTTTTGTCCACTCAAACCAAAATATCTCTGTCAAGCTTTCTTTCAATGCTTCTAATTGTCCACCATGCTCTTTTCGACCAATTATCTGGATGAGAAAGCAACGTAACTCAACCCTATAAGTCTCTACGACATACTTAAAACATTTCAAAGCGCCCCCAGGTGGAGCCTCCCTATTCACTCCGATGACACATTTCAAATGCACTTAATCAGATTCTCTGGAGGATTCGTACACGAACTTAGGGTTCCTCATAAACAGACGACCCCGTATATCAATCACTTATGAAATAAAATATCATCTGCGGTTTCTTTCTTTTCACCGCCAGTGAGTCTTCTACAAGTACCACTGGGAGTTGAAGGATGATAATGAAAGATTAACGAAATGGAAGTGAAGAGTGTGACGCGCCGCCCTATAGTCACCCCCTCGTCCCAGAAGGAAGAAATTTGGCACTGAATTTCCGGAAACGAACCACAGATGGCCCTGCGTCTAAAAATTAAGTTAACTTCCTGATGAACATTTTCTAACCCTTGGGAGTCTCATTGTAAATGGTGGCTTGTATCGCATACATATTTTAGACCATCAATGGCGCTTTAAATAGGTTACCTATATCCATATATTACCCACAACTCTCGTTTAGGCTTCATTTGAAGCTGCTTTAAAGAGCCTTCTATTGTGTGATTCATTTGAAAGTAATGGTGTTTCTAAATTGTTTAAGACTTTTAAAAGTTATTTATCACTAAGATTCTCAGAATGCTTTGAATATTAATCCATTAAGACCGGCTTCAATTTCTCAATTGGAAAGATGGTAAGGACTAATTTCGGTGTCGGGATATTAGCCACACAATCCTTGCAGTTGCATCATTTTCAGCAATTACATAGACACAACAGGTATATTTAAGGTGTCCGACTACCCTAAAATTGTGAATTTTGCAAAAAAATTGACAAACTTTTTATGATTTTATTTTATAGGCTATCTTATTAGCTTTATAAAAATGCCAAGTTTATTATTTTCCGTTCACTAGAACGATAACTACAAGTGTTTTAGTAAATGCAAATGCCATTACTTTAAGCAAGATGTCATACTTTAAAACGCGTTTAACTCGAAATGTGTTTTTTTAAATGCTCACACGGGGACAGAGCGATTGCTCAAAAAGTTTTGAAAATAATTAATTGAAATTATTTGTGTATGTTCTGTATAATAGTAGAAGTGTTTACCTCTGGATTTATCAATCACTATTTTATTACAAAATTAACAATTCTTTTTGTGGATATAATCACAGTTTTTTCTCAAGCAATTTCATATAATAACTAAGATGAAGTGCTCTAGTTTTAGCAAAAATTAAAATATCTCTTATCCTGAAGGTCAATTTAAAAATGAATAACGTAGTAACACATCAGAATTGAAAACTTGAAAAATTGTTCATAAACTTTTGGTACAGAATGGGCCCCGTTTATGTTATTTTTTGTCACTTTTTCCCATTTTTTCCCATTTTAGTAATAATAATTTCTTATTCTCCTCTTAATTTTATCATATTTTTCTTGAAATGTACTAAACAAATCTAAAAACCACACAAAAAAAATCTCCATATCTCTATTTTTTTTAAAAATAGTTGTCGCAAGTATTCGGATACCTTAAAGATAAATTCTCTTATTTAGTTATTTTAATTATTTTTGTTAGAAATGCAATAAAAATTAATAAACACTTCACCCCTCCAAAATTAGGCAAAAATATTAATAAACTTGTGATTTATTTATTAACTAGCTGTTACCCGCCCGCTTCGCTGGGAATTTCATGATGTTTTGTAAATTTTTACTGCTTATATGTATGTATAAATTATTGATATCTAAGTCCTGCATTAAGAATTCGATTGTATTGAAAAATATACTTATACCTGTAACTGTCGCCTGTTGATAAAAAAAAGGGGCAGAACTCATCTAATTTGTGTTTTCTAAAAATCTCTAAAATTGAAGCATAGAATGATGTTTGCTCTTTCGTAACTCAAAAACCAAGTGGATTCCCGCAAAACCAATTTTCGGTGGATCTCTACTCCGTAAATTGAACATGCAAGCCAAATTTCAAGTCTAAATCTAACAGGAAAAAAAAACAAAAGTTTTACTATCAATATCCCCGTAATCCCGTTGAGAGCCGTTTTCCAAAATAACCGCTCTTAGCGGATTTCAACTCGGATCCCTATTCAACAAAAGAAACATGCTTAACAAATTTCAAGTATATGGGTCTAACAATTAAAAACATGAATTTTTTTCTGTAACTCCTCTTGACCTCTCGCAACCCTCCTTGGGGGTCAATTTTCGTTTTACTCTTTGTTAGACGAACTCTATTCCATGAAAGGAACATGCCTACCAATTTTCAAGCAGGATGATCAAATAGTTTAAAATGGAAATATTTATCAATTACGCCTCTTAATCTCCCGAAATTAAACTTAGTAGTTCATATTCGCGAAACCCATTTTGTAGCGGTTCTCTACTTTACGAAAGGAATCTGCTTATCAAATTTCAAGACTGTGCGTCTAATAGTTTAAAAATGGGGATAATTATCTCTAACGCCACTTCTGGGTCTGTTTTCACAAAACCAATTTTGTAGGGGAATTGCACACTATGAAAGGAATCTGCTTAGCAAAATTTGAAGACTGTGCGTCCAATAAATTAAAAATGCAAAAAAAAAAAATAATAATCAATAACGCCCCTTGAACCCCCGCAACCGGCCTAGGGGTCGATTTTCACAAAACACATTTTGTAGTGTATCTCTATCCTATGAGAGGGATCTGCTTACCAAATTTCAAACTGTGCGTCTAATAGTTTAAAAATAAAAATAATTATTTATATCTGCCCTTAACACCCCTTGGGGGTCAATTTTCTCCAAACCCGTTTTGTAGCGGATATTTACTCCTTGAAAGAAACATTCCTACCAATTTTCAAGCAGGGAGGTGAAGTAGTTTAAAAACGAAAATATTTATCTAGTACGCCACTAAATCCCCCGCAACGCCATTTAGAGGTCTGTTTTCACAAAACCTTCTTATAGCTGATCTCTACTCTATAAAAGAAATCTACTTATCAAATATAAAAACTGTGCGTCTAATAGTTTAAAAATGGAAATAATTATCTATAACGCCCCTTAAGCCCGCAACGCCACTTGAGGGCAATTTTCACGAAACCCATTTTGTAGCGTATCTCTACCCTATGAGAGGAATCTACTTACTAAGTTTCAAGACTGTACGTCTAATAACTTAAAAATCGGAATTTCTAACGCCCCTTAAACCCCCGCCCCCGCAAACAATTGCTGCTAATTTGAAATTACAAACAGACACTTCAATTTTATTTATTTGTATAGATATAGATTGGGATTATAATAACTATTGTTTAAATGTGACTAAAAATGTAAATAAAAAAAAATAAAGGATTAAAACTAACCGTAAAACTTATCAATTTTTTGTTTCTTGCATTGCTTTTTGCTTATGAAGCCTTGATTTATTATTTTTAAAAGTGCATCCGAAACAGCCGATGCTCTACTTAACTGAACAGTGTGAGATAACTATCATAAAAAAAAATTATGGCACGTGTCAGCGTATTATCATGTGCGCGTAAATTTATTATGTCTCATGAAGAGCATCGGTCGCCAGTAAACAAAACAACGACTTCATTAGCTCAGCTGGGCGTTCAATTTGGCGTTCATCTTGGCATTCAGTTTCACGTTCACCCGTATAGTTTCCGTTCCCATAAGAATACGGGAATAAAATATAGCCTATATTACTCCCCGTTAATGTAGCTTTCCATTAGTGAAAGAATTTTTAAAATCGCACCAGCCGTTTCCGAGATTAGCCGGAACAAACAGACAGACAGACAGACAGATAGACAGACAGACAGACAGACAAAAATTTTAAAAATTGGTTTTTTGTTATGAGTACCGTATATACTTTTAGTGCATTAAGTAAAAAGCTGCTAATTTGAAATTACAAACAGACACTTCAATTTTATTTATTTGTATAGATTGATTGCTTAGAAATGTCACTCTTCGAAGCAGAATGATAGATATTGACGATGAACTCTCAATTTCCACCTTAGATCAAGTGACGAGGACCTAACATTCCAATGTGAGGGGTTTCTACATATTTAGCAGGCATCAGTCTTTCCCCCCCTCTATATACCAGTGCTTCTCAAACTTTCACTATTTGTGACCCAATATTCCATCATAATTTTCATTCAATAACAATGTATTGAATTCAATAATACTATACTTTGACGCAAAAGCTACAACACGACTTTAACCTCTGAAGTACCACCGACGTATTAAGTGTCTCGCTCAATCAAAGCTATAATTACCCCGGACGTTTCTATACGTCTTTCTGATGTACGATCTTTTCTGTGAACTTCTATCCATAAAATTATTCCGAAGGCTTTGGAATGCAATAAAAGGACCTTGACAGTTTTTGGGAAGGATTTACAAATTTATTCCTTTTATCCCCCCCCCCCTAAATACATCACATACTCCCCTACGTAGAAAATGGTGGTATTGGGGATTTAATCGCGTAATTTTTATCGGCAGTTAAGGCATTAATTATAAACCGTACAAATTATCATGATAAATATCAAATTTTAAATATAATTTTATATGTGACAAGTCCATGGGGTCACTGGTAATTATTAAACTTGTTCTTAACTTAGTATTGTTAAATTTAGATATAAAAAATAAATTGTGTAGTATTGATGCATTTATAAGCGTTTTACATCAATGTAAACATGTGTTTTATTTTTTTATTTTGTCAGAATATATTTTGTTTGTTTACTTTCTATAACTTAATAAATTCTTAAAAAATCTTTTGCTTTCGACTTTTCAATATGCTCGCGCTTCTTTTTAGAGTTATCGCGTTATTTCTATTAAGATTTTTTTTTCAGTGGATACCATCGCACGTGAATGTCTACGGGAATGAGATTGCAGATGGTCTGACCCATGAGGGCCAGCCATAAAGTTTCTACTTTTCCTAAAGATTCTTACATTTTCAGAAATTGCTACCCAGGCCAAACAAGATATCAGTTCCTCTTGAAAGCAGGCCACTGTACATGAAAGGTATGAAGGAAACCGTCCTGGTGCTGCTTTGCATGGGACAAGCAGTAGGCGAGATGAAACTACTCTAGCCAGGCTTCGCAATGGACACATTCGCTCAAAGGAATGTAGTGGGTCTTAAAGTTTACCCTTCTTGTCCAAATTGCAATGGGACCCAAGCCGCTTCTGCCCATATCTTGGCTTGTATTGGTTGCCATAAGAGCCAGCTGCTCTCAAGTCCTGCTACAGTTCTTCATTGTTTAAAAACGCACGGGTTCATGGACTTGATCTAGATGTTTCTGTCGGTCAAGGGGGATAAGAAACATTAACAACAAATCTGGATTTTAAATGAATCAGCCTATCTTTTCGTTGAGTCTTTACTGGCCTCCGCATTCAAACTTCCAACTCGACAGAAAATGCTCTCCGTCATAGGTGTAATGGCCTTTATTCCGGTTTAATGAATATATTTTTGCAAGTTAATTTAAGTTGAATTTTTTTCAATCATACTTACTGACTCATATGCTTTAAGGAGCCCACAATACCTGTTATGAAACCCATTGTACTCGTGAGGGAACAATGAGTTGAAAATAATAGCAATAAGATTATTTTTAAAATTCAATCAAGAAAACTGTAAACAATTCTACGGCCCTACAACGTGTATATCTAAGAGTCTCCGTTTTTTTCTAAAAAAAGAAAAATGTATTAAGCTTTGCTTCTTGCTATAAAGAAATTTTGTTAGAGAGAACTCTCTTATTCTTTTTCGTTTTATTCAATATTTTGTTAGTTAAATAAAATAAAATTACAAAGAAACTCTCAGAATATGTAATATAAATAGTTCCTTAAAGTATTAATTAAAGCATGAAAAATTACGCCCCTGTGTGCAAAAATACATAAGAAAAGTAACTATAATTGTCCATAATCTATGTATCTGGATTTTTGGAATCTGGATATATTTTATAAATTTATGTTTGCATATATGAACTCGCTTCACTCCAACATCGTTTAATCGATCACTATAAAAATTGGCATGTATATGTGTTTTTGTATGGAGAAGGTGTGCTTGTGCTATCATTTTTGCGGTAGCTCCCCACCAGGTTGCGCTACAGCGTATCAAGTTCTGTACCGTTCAATCAATCGCAAAGTCGCCAACATGGTCACCAAAAATTATGCCAAATTGGCTCTATCTTCGATATTTCACTACATTTCCATTGAATCGTAATTATAATGTAAGATACTGCGTTGCTTACGAATATTACAATTTGAACACAAAATAAATACAACATAATGTAATATTAACGTATTACACATCCAGATATAAATTATTTACACCATTGTAAGCATTTATTACACAAAATTTGTAAAAATATGTTATTTTTGCTGAGTAGAGATCAGCTTAGGAAGGTGTTTTCAAAAATCGACTCACAAGAGAGTTAAAAAATCCTGCTGAGATATGCAAAAAGCCTTTTTTTGTTGTTTAATTTGCAATTCACGTAAAATTAACTCATTAAAAACTTCTTTATCCTTCAATCTGCATTGCTTAATTTTTAAGTTCGCCCGTGAGAAGAACGGTTATATCAGCTACAGCAATGTATAAATAGATTTAATGTATAACGTAATTTTAAATAAAATTATATTAAATAATTTTTTTTCAGAAAAAGAAAAGTTCTTTTTATATTACGCATGGAATATTCTTGATAATATATATAATGAATATCTATATGATGTCCTAAATATATTTATATAAAAACTCGTACAATATCTAATTAATTTTTTTTAAAAATTTTTTATGGCTTTATATAACACAGCAGCGTCAAATGTCTTTCTTCGAAATATTTTCAAGTCGGACTCTTTAGGTGTCAGGCAATCGTTCAGTAAAATAACCTTTTTCATAAAGTTTATTTAAAATAAATATACCTCGTATATACATAGATTAATCCTATATATATCCTTTTTTTTTTAATTTTCACACTTGAATGATTTCCAGTAATACAATAAAATTATATCAGTTAAACGGTTGATTAACTGCCTCCGTGTATATTCGCCTTTCACCCAAACCCTTTCTGTAATCCTCTTTAGAATAATAGGATAATAATGACGAGAAATACGTAATTCAATTTACAACTAAATGACGTAAGCAGCAAATGAAATTAAATTTGTCGCCTTCCAATTTCCTGTTCTAAGTAAAAACTTAGCAAAGCAATTCTTCTATACATATGCTGTGTTCAGCATATGTATAGAACTGTCTTGTGATGTACATAATTATTTTATTGACAGCCAATATAAAAAATAACCAAAGAATTTTTTAAATTAATTTAATTTATGATATACATGTTACTGTTTGAAAACAACTAACGTAGCAACCAAGTTTTTTACCAAGTTAAGAGATATTTTATAATTTTAATTGATTTGGCGCATAATCAGTTAATAAAAATTGCATATGGATATTGTTACGGCAGCGTTTCTCAAACTGTGGGGTGCCCCCCCTAGGGGCGTGATAACCCAACGGGGGGGCGTGCATATCGAAAAGTCGAAAGTAAAAGATATTTTAAAACAATTAACTTACTAAAATGGATCAAAACAAAATACGTTCTGGCACATTTACACTAATATAATATACTCATAAATGTATCAGTACTGTGCAATGAATTTGGTAACTAATTTATCTATACTAAGTTAAGAACAAAAGTTTAATAATTCCTAGGGATCTCCATGGGCTTATCAGAAACAAAATTATATTCAAAGTTTAATACATATCTTAATAATTTGTACGGTTTATAATTAAAGTCGTATTGTAGCTTCAGCGTCATGTACATTATTATTGCATTCTGTACATTGTTATTGTACGGAGAGGGGGGGGGGGAACGATACAAATTATGATTGAAAATTTGAAATATTGAAAGTTTGAGAAACACTGTGTTACGGATATTTTGAACTCTGTTTTTCGGCCAGAATGTTATTTTGTCAGAAGAAATCGTTTGCGGGCCAAAGGAGATTATTTTTTCAATAATAATCAATAAAATCAATAATTATCAATAAAAGGAGTGAGTTAACTGGGTGATAAATTTGGTCACCAAACATCGCTAAGTTGGGAGACAAATTTTTATTTTTTTCTACAAGAAAGGCTCTCATGGGATTATTTGGCCAGAAAACTCCAAAGTTCTAAATTTATTTTTTTCAGCCAATCTAAAGACTTTTTTGTGATGCAACAGGGGAAATCAAACATTTGACAGTGATTGTACATTGCATTTGCTTTGCGTGCAATTGTGATTATTGCGATCTATATTTGTGAGATTTTTGAGTCTAAGCTATTATGGATTTATACGAGCGTGTTCATTATTTTTCGTTTGAAGAAAAGTCTACTGTAGTTTCGAGAGAATTATAGAACACAAAATACGAACTTCTCCGGAAGAACCTGCCCCTACATTTGATAAGCGATCGATCAACCAGGTAACACAATATGTATAACCTTATATATTT
The DNA here is from genome assembly GCA_019973975.1 of Trichonephila clavata. NCBI lineage: Eukaryota > Metazoa > Arthropoda > Arachnida > Araneae > Nephilidae > Trichonephila > Trichonephila clavata. The sequence goes on from BMAO01002396.1 coordinate 134,758, forward strand.
ATATACTACAGTGAATGGATCAGCATAAAAATGTACAAGAAAGTTTGAAACAATACAGAAAGCTAAACACAGAGAAATAAAGAATTAAGCAGTAAGAAGAAGAAATAGTTGAGAATATTTGCTATTCTTATCACACAAAGAACTCTAAATTAAAACCGTCGAAACACACAAAAAGGATACAAACAAGAGGAAAAATAGCGAAAAATTAAAAAAGTTAGAGTTTACTCTAGGACAAAATCTTGAATAAGAGATTTGTCTTCTTTTTTTTTTTCCTTGGCCATTTTTATTTTTATTTTCATTAATTGCACATTATCAATTACTTGTGCCTAAAGCACCTGCCATAAGTCTGCTTCGAATCTTCGGGACGAAAAATTGCCTTTGGCTCTACAGCTAGCGCAAAGGAAAAATAATAAAACAACCAAACGATTTTTAACCCTACGCGTCTCCTGACATTTTTAAAAAAGGGGAAGAAAACGCCTTTTGTCCAAGAGTAAGAAATTATAAATCGTTAGGAAGAATCGCTTGCGGGTAAAGGAGATTCTAGAAAATATTTTTTTCTCTATCATTGAATCTATCTAAAACATATGGAAGCTTTATTAAAGAAGTATTTTTTTCCTTCCGCCGTCGAAGCCCGAATTGAAGTGAAGAGAGACATCATTATCCGTAAGATGCCCCCAGGGACTAAAGGAATGTTTATTAATTCAGAATACGTGGATTGGTTCTTTCGATTACATGCCTGAATGTTGGAAGATTCATTTTAATTAGAAAGCTGTTTTTATGACCCCCGTCTCATTTAGACTCGTTTGGATGTGGATTAGAAAAAAAAAATTACATAAACTCGTAACTTTGCCAGAAGTTCCTCGGAGTGTATCATCTTCAACGGAAAAAAAAAAGATTTTTTTCCCCTAAATTATATTTGGCTTTTCGTGTTAATGTTTCATAGATTTAATTTATGCAGCCGCATTTACAGTTAATGGATTAGGGTTAAGGTTATTTAATTTTTTGGATGTGATGCGAAGTTGGATGGTTTGTGATAAATTTGATTACAAGAAAGATATTAATGTGGAAAATTCGGACACTTTTTGTTTGATAAAAACATACAAGCTGTGAGCTATCGGAATTTTTTTTAAAAGGATTCACTTAACATAAACAAAGTGTTGGATAATTCTAATACTAGAAAACAAATAAGAATGCTCAATTCGATTTTCGCTAACTTTTCACTACGTCCACATCAATAGTTCTAAAAAATTTAATTTTCCGAAAACTTTTGGCTGTTGTTGTTGATGAACCCTGGCATTTGTGTTTATTTGAATCATCGACTTACCGGTCATCAGCTACTCCGAACATGCTTTAGACGACAAAAGGAAAGAGGAATCCCTGTTCGGGCCAGTCATTAAAGGCTTTTATTCCTGTCCTTTGTGTTGTTTGCAAGTTATGGAAGAAGGGCCCGCTGCATACACCCTTCCTAGAGAAGAGCTTTTTTTCCCTCTTGTTGTTGGATGGACTTTTTCTGAGTGATATTTGAAGAAGGTCGTGTTTTTCTGCAACTGATATACATTCCCAGTAAGTTTAAGTGTCACTGGAACATTTCGATAGATGATGTGGGCAGTTTCTTGTTGAGATGGAGGATGTGGTTGACTCCTGCACCAGAACAGAGAAAGTATTCGCAAATATTTGGTTTTTATGTGAAATACAGTTCTTAACAACACTTTTTCAATCAAAAAGTTTTTTTTTATTAAATTTAGTTTATTTTGTACACACGCCATTTACTTTTTAAGATTCTTGTCAATAGAATATTTTGAAAATTGTTGACTAAAATAATTAAGCTTACTGTAAATTTAACACATTTTAATAAGCAAAACGGATCGCAAACATATGAGATCGCTATACTTTTCGAGCTGATTACAAAAAGGTTGAAACAATTGGCTAGGAGCTAAATCTCTACAAAGGAATTCTCGCCAACTGGGGCCAACAAAAATAAAAGATCTCTTAAAACGAAAAATTTATACTTCAGCAACTTAAAGAGTATGCCACACACAAAGAAACATTATGCAAATAAAAATTAGTATAAGTTTCCTGAAATACAATTCACCACACAGCATTTTACGAAGAAAATCAACTAAACAACAAAAAATTGTCAATGTATAAATTTTTTTTTGTTTTTTTTTTGTATATAGACATGAGAATATTTAAAATAAGAAAAACCATTCTTTAAAAAGTTTGCCCATCACTGTCGTAGGGAAAGCAACAGTCCATTAGTTAAAGTATTTGCCTTCAAGGCCATTTATTGATATCAATCTTGATTCTATTTCAGATAGCGAAGTAGATTAATCGTAAGTTACAAGTTAAATGATACTAAGTCTCTTAAGTTCTCATGTGATTCGGCGTGTAGGTAAACGAGTAAGTTACCGGTTCTTTTGCTGTCTCTATCGTAAGATCAAATTGCAAGGCACACTCAATGCCAAGTAATAGCGTGATTGTTACAAGTTCTGGGATTAAGGTATATGTCAAGCAGATATGTAATTGATTAAAAATCCAGTGTGATTGTGCACTGCGTAGTGCCACCAGAGGGCGTTGAATTTAGTTTTCCTTGGATAATAAAGCAAGAAAGTGGAACTTGTTTGCGTGCATTTAATCTGATGTAGAAAGAAGCTTTTTTATTAGAAATGCTATTAAGCCACCACCACAGACAATATGAACAGATGTCAGAGTTCGAAAAGGGAGGAATCAACCAAGGGCAACCGAGTGGTCAGTTCGGTGAGAAGCTCGCCACCTAGGACGATGTGACTTTATTGTGAGGAAGCGTTGGGACAGTGAACAATAGAGAAGTATGTTACATGACGTTCAGGTTCAGGACGCAATTGACAGACCAATAGTCGAAAAGACTGTCACTTCATACTACACACAATCAAAGCACCAATTGTCTCGTTAGCCACCATACATACACAGGCAGCACCTTCACTACGGGCCTCTGTGTCCCTCAACGCAAGGTGCCTGGCTGAAGGACAGTTACTATAGAGGCGTCCATTATGTGTTCTGCCACTGACACGCATTCAACTTCACCTTTTTGAAGTCACACTCAGAGTTGGACAGTAACCGAATGAAATTAAGTCGCCTTCGTTGACGAATCCAGATTCAATTTAGACAGAGATGACAATCGTGTACGTGTGTGGAGGCCCCAGAGGTGAACGTCTCAATCCTGCTTTTACTGTACAGTGGCATACCACTCAAACAACTGGTGTGATCGCATGGAGTGCCATAGCATAAGTCTAACGGTCACCCCTTGTTTTGCTCCACGACACCGTGATAGCCCAGTGGTACATTCATGACATTCTTAAGTCCCATGTGCTGCCATTCATGGCAGGGCTCCCAGGAACCACTTTTCAACAGATAAATGCTCGCCCGCACTCAGCAAGGGTTTCACAGGACTGCTTCCATCACATTTTCACCCTTCCCTGGCCTGATAGCTCCTAGATTTGTCACCGATTGAGTATATCTGGGATCCTTTAAGATGGCAAGTTGTACAGCCTACGAGTTTGGTCGAATAAGAGGCGTTTTTATAGTAACTATGGAAGGAGATGTGGCCAGATTTCATACGGGACTTGTATGTCTCAATGCATGAACGTATCACATCGTGCATACATTTTAGAGGTATAGCCTAACACGGTCCTAAAACCTCCATTCATTTGTTATTGTTTCTACAATAAATGATAATTATGGATTGATTTTGTAATCACAAACATCAACCTTGCACTTACATATGTAAAATTTCGTTTTATTCGGACAGCTCTTTCTAGGTGTGCTAATTGTGTTCAGTTAAATTATACCAGCTGGTATACCCGTTCTTCGCATGGATGGATCGAAAAATTAAACGATATAGATCGAAGGATATAGAAGTTTTTGAATGAGTTAATTTTACGTGACTGGAAATTAAACAAAAAAAGATTTCTGTATATCTTAGCTGAACAAAAAAAAAAACATATTTGTTAAATTTTAAGTCTTTAGATCTAATAGCTGTTAAAAAGGATTTTTTTTAAAATTTATAACGCCCGTCACTCTCTTGTGGGTCACTTTTTGAAAACACCTTCCTAAGCAGATCTCTATTCAGCAAAAGTTACACAAGTGTGTAATAAACGCTTAAAATTGTGTAAATAATTTATATCTGGATGTGTAATACCTTAATATTACTTTCTGTTGTATTTATTTTATCTTAAAATTGTAATATTCGAAAGCAACGCCGTTCCTTACATTATAATGGCGATTCAATAGAAACATAGCGAAATGTTGGCGATAGAGCTAAGTTGGCACCATTTTTGGTAACAATGTTGGCAACTTGGTGATTAATTGAATGGCGCAGAAGTTGATATGCTGTAGCGCAACCTGGTAGGGAACTGCAACAAAGAGAATAGCACAGAAACCTTCTAAAAAAACACAAAAAACCACATATACATGCCAATTTTCATAGTGATCGGTTTGCACAATGTTGAAGTGAAGTATGGTCATCAGTGGCGCACACAAGGGGGTGTCCTGGGGGCCGGTCGCCCCCCCCCACAAAGTCCTTGAGTTTTTTTCGATTGATGATAATCCTATATACATATGACGTAAACTTTAAAATTAAGTACTATTAATTATTAATTCAATAATTTATTTTTTACTGTTTTTTGTTAACAAAATCGACAAAATCAAAAGAATCAATTGGTGTTGTCTAGAAGTATGATGCGAGTTGGGGGACTTTTGACCATGGACTCCCCTTAAAAAATTTCTGTGTGCGCTACTGAGGGTCATATATATAAACATCTATAGAGAGATAGATATTTCATCACAACTTCTAAAATTTAGCAAAGCATTTTTGAGTCTCCATAAAAAAAATCAAAAAAAAAATCAAATTTTGTCTTAGAAATACTATAAACCAGACACATTTATTTACTTACTCAATAAGCAGGAATTTATACCATTTTTTTTTTTTTTTAGAAATCACAGTTCAACTATTAATTTTTTCCTCTTTCAGCTCCTTTAAAATGCAACAATCAGTATTTCTCAATGCTGTTTTCTTAAAAAGACCAAGAGGTCAAGAACCTTCAACTTAATCCACAACGATCTTCGGCATCCAGCACCCGAAAGCTACAATAAACAGAAGTGCACAAATATTTTCAACCCCTAAGCACTTTCATTATATTGTCCGTTGCGAAGAGTAAAGTTTGAAGTTCAAGACTTAAGAGAAGGTGGTTGAAGACAATAGTAGGATCTCAAGGAGTGTCCTTTCGGGAGTAGGAGTGCTGAGTCGAGGCCAAAGTAATCAGACGCACCCAAGAGGACTCTTAAGTACCGGTGGAGGATGTAATGATTCAAAATTTTGGGTTCTTTAGTATATATGTTCAATGTAAAGGGGGTGCTTTAGCGTAATGAGTTAGGAAAGTGACATTGCCTTTATGTTAAAAGACATTAGTCTCATAGTTTTATTTGAATTAATGTTGCTGTAGAAACATATGGGTGTTATTGGTGACGGACCTCTTGATTTTGAACCTCCATGATGATGACCAGGACTACAACTGAGTTGGTAATTTATGTTTTCAACTTCCGTGCCGTATTATTTCGCTTAACGTTGAGCGGTAAATAACATTGATCAGCAACTTCGTGAAAGAATTTAAAGTATCCAACTACCCTAAACTGTAAATTTTTCCAAAAAATTGAGAGATTACTTTTTTATAATTTTATTTTATAGGCCATCCTGTTACCTTTATAAAAATATCAAGTTTATTATTTTCCGTTCAGTAGAACAAAAACTACAAGTGTTTTAGTAAAAGTAGATATCATTACTTAAAGCAAGATGTCATATTTTAAAACGCGTTTTACTCGAAATGTATTTTTTTAAATGCTCAAACGGGGCCAGCGATTGCTAAAAAAGTTTTGAAAATAATGAACTGAAGTTTCTTGTGTATATTCTGTATAATAGTAGAAGTGTTTTAAACTTCACATTTATCAATCACTGTTTTATTACAAAATTTGCAGTCCTTATGTGAATATAATCACTGTTTTTAAAAGCAATTTCATATAATAACTAAGATAAAGCTGTCTAGTTTTTGTAAAAATTAAAATATCTCTTATCCTGAGGATCATTTCAAAAACGAATAGCATAGCAACACATCAGAATTGAACAATTGAAAATTTGTTCATAAACTTATGGTTCAGAATGGTCCGCGTTTATGATATTTTTTGCACATTTTACCAATTTTTTTTCCATTTTAGCGATAATATGATTTCTTTTTCTATTCTTAATTTTAGTATATTTTTCTTAAAATGTACTAAACAAATCTAAAAACAACAAACAAACAAAAAATCCTCAAATATCCTTTTATTGAAGAAAAAAAAGTTGTCGCACGTAGTCGGATACTTTAAGTCACTTGGCTGCTTCACGAGGACCATCAACTTTCATAATTTTGAATCATGGACAGGTAATGGAAACGACACCTTAGAGCGTAACTCACTGTTGTAGTTTCCACATCCTATTTGCGACAAAACTGTGAAATTTAACTTCATTTTTAATATTAATTTACTCTGTTTTGTCACCCAAGATTGAATCAAAATTCAAAGATGCAACTTATTGGTACATCGTCGGACATGAAGGTCATGACTTTAAAAGAGGGTTTCTCAAACTGTGGGGTACACCCCCTTAGCGGGTGTGATAGCCCCAAGTGTGGGGGGGCGAACACACCAAAAAGTCAAAAGTAAAAGATTTTTAAAAAAATATTAATTTACAGAAGGAAGCAAAACAAAAATTCTCACATGAATAAAAATAAAAAATACATGTTTACCCGACTTATATACTTATAAATGTATCAGTACTTCACAATGTATGTGATAGTTAATTCATCGATACAAAATTTAGGACAATTTTAAAAATTACTAGTGACTCCCATGGACTTGTCTTGCAGAGCAAAATTTTTTCAAAGGAACACGGTTGCACAGAAGTCCGCGAGAATGTCAGTTGTGATTAATATATGGTAGAGAGTAACAGATACTAGTAGACTATTTTTCTATCGACATTTATACTTATAGAAATGGATGGTTGAGGAAATAAATATTTAATTTAATTAAAAATATGTTGCTATTTATTCCAATTTAAAAGGTAGAGTGGAAAAAGAACATAATATCCTATCACACTTAAGGGTAAATTACTTATAAAATATCTATTACTTAAAAGGAACACATATAGAATTTTGATAATTTGTACGGCTTATAATTAAAGTCGTATTATAGCTTTAGTATCAAAGTTCATTATTATTGCATTCAATACATAGTTATTGTATGGGAGGGTGATGCTTGTGCTTTACCCAAACTAACATGGTAGGAGTCGAACCATGACATTCGTTGGAAAATATTAAATTGAATTTTGTTAAGGGGACTGAAAGAATAAGTTGTTACAAAAACTAGAGAACAAGCAAAAGATATATAGCTGGAGATTTTCCAAGGATATAAGGTTTTTAGCATAATTTCCTTGCAAATATATAAATAAAAACAAAATTTATCGCTTCGGCGAAAAACAATTTTGTCTAAAGATTTTATATTAAAAAAATATATTACAATCACAAGTTTCTTTTCTTGAATCCGCCTTCAATGGATTTTATGGAAATCAGCTCCTACGGGAAGAATGAGGATTTACTGTGTAAATAAAAAAAATCTTGTTTTCGAACTACTAGACCTAATAAGTAAAAAAAGCTCTGCGTCACTACTGCTTTTGGCGAGCCAAAGCCTACGGTGCCCATCTCAATTTTCATGACTTTGGGCGCTGAGGTGCATTAGCAGCTGCTCTCGTCAGGTGGTCATTCTGACGCGATTTCCGAGTGTTTAGTTTCCAATCAAGAAAGGTTATTCCTCGACCCACTAAAGGGATGAAAAGAGCAGTAAATAATGAAATTTGTTGTGCATGTTTCTTTTGTTGAATTGAAATCCGCTAAGAGCAGGGTCTTTCGCATATCGACTCTCAAAAGAGGCTTTCGAAGCTACTTGATACAAAATTTCCGTTTTTGAACTATTTGATTCAGACCTTGAATTTGGAAACCATGTTTGTTTTGTTGAGTAGCGATTCACTAAAAATGGGTTTTACGGAAGTCTGTTTTGTGGGAGCGGGTTACGGGAGCATAAAAGATAACTCTGCTTAAGTTTTAGGTATTATTGTTTGAAAGCACTGTCCTTTTTTTACAAAATATCAAGAGGTAAGAATTATAAAGAATGTTTTATACACTCATGTCCATAAATTAAGGATAATGAAGTTCAGGCAAAGAAAGAGACAGAAGCAAAACAAATTTGACTTATTTGTAAAGTCTATTTATTAAACAAACGGTAAAGAGCAAAAAAAGATGCTATATGTTTGACATAATTTATAAAAATTGCGATTTTTACTCCCTGGAGCAAATTTCAAAAAAGAACCTATTTACAGAAAACAGTATAACATGGTTAGTAGGATGGTTAATAAAGAGTATGTCTCCCGGACGATGCAATACAGGCCTTACAACGCCTACACATGCTGAGTATCAAATTATCAATCTGATCTTGGGGAATATTACACCACTCATTAAGCAATGCCCTCCGAATTTCCGGTAGACAGGTGGGAGGGGGTTGACGGGCTGCAATTCGTCGGCCAAGCATATCCCACACATGCTCTATTAGATTCAAGTCCGGTGAGTATGCTGGCCAATCCATACGGGTGATATCCTCCGATTGAAGGCATTCGTCTATAATGTTTGCACGGTGAGGACAGGCGTTGTCATCCATAAACAGAAATTCAGCAACCATGGCGCCCCGAAACAAACGTACATGTTGTTCCAGAATGACATCCCGATAGATGTGGCCTGTCAACGTTACACTCTGAACATGCAGGTCAGTTCTGGAACCAAGAATAACTCCTCCCCAAACGAGCCATCCTGCACCACCGTAACGGTGTCGTTTAATAGTGTTCTCTTGGTGGTAACGGGTAACTGGCACTCTCCATATGAAAGTCCGGAAAGAATCAGACTGAAAACTAAACCTGGACTCGTCGGAAAACATCACACAAGACCACTGTTGCGGTGTCCACAATGCATGCTCTCTACTCCAGGTTAATCGCAGGCGACAGTGAGTTGCGGTAAGGGGAACACATCTGACAGGCCTACGAGCATGTAGACCAATGTGCCCTAAGCGTCTGTACACGGTCTGCCTTGCAACTGTCGTAACGGTAGCTGAAGAGAGCTGACGAGATAGGTCTGATGCTGTGCTCCGTCTGTTTCTTTTGGCAGTAACTGCCAAATACCGGTCCTCATTCGGCGTTGTAACTCGGGGGCGACCAGTGCTGAAACATCTACTCACATTACTATCATCTTGGAATCATTGCCAAAGCCTGTAGATGACACTCTGGGCGATTCCAAGTTCCTCGGATACTTCCAGCTGGTTACGTCCACATTCCAGTCGTCCGATAATTCTCCCACGTAAAAAATCATCCAAATGCTTCTTTTGTGCCATAACTATGCGGCTATTGCACTGAAAGGCTTTTAAAGCGTTTGTGAACAATTTTACTTCTTTGCCACCATTCCTTATATACCCCTCTCTTACACTCTCGTTATTGTGACGTACTATCCGCGCCATCTGGTGGTTTCCTGTAATTTGACTATTCTTTTTCAAGATGTGTGTGATAATTCTACAGGTGGAATTTTTTTTTAGAGTTCAATTTCTGTATGATTTTGAATTATCCTTAATTTATGTGAACATGAGTGTATATATATATATATTATATATATATATATATATATATATTCATACAACATTATGAAATATACCCTGCGAAGCGGGTGGATAACGATTTGTCTATTTATACGCAAACATGCAAACATATATATTATAACTATAAACTATAAATATAAACTATAAGCAAACAATATTAGATAATATAGTTCTTTACATAACAATTATGACTACACAAAACTTACAATGATAATCATATTCTAAAAGTAAATTGTACAATATACAGAAAACTTGTAAGCATATATAGGAGATATTTTTTTCTGATTATATTTATACTTAGGGTGATTTTTTATTCTAAGAGCTTCAGGATGTTCGTGAGTGTGTGCGTATTTTGAGTTTTTTTTTTTCTTTTCTTAAATTCAACTCTGGATATCTTAATTGATTTACAGTTACTGCCTTTAATAGTTAAATACATCATATACCATTCGATACATACAAATAAGCCAAACTTCTATATCAATAATATAAAGATTACAGGTGTGTATTCCAGATGTCAAGTATGTATCAATAATTTAACACAAATGTGTAAGAGAAAACTACATAATTCTTTTCTTTTTTTAAAAAAAAACCAATAGCTTAAATAGAGCTATTCTTGTAGCTCCTGTCATGATGTAATGTCATTAATTCTGATTTCAAAAAATGCAATTTTCAATCACTTCCATAATTACTATTCATCTAAATCAAAAAAGAAAATAACAGATGGGAAGATACGTTATCTCCCTTTCAAATCTTAACAAACCACTTTGATTGAGAACCATCTGAAAGTTTAATTCCCTTTAATTTCATCAGACATACATAAATACAAGACAAGATATTCACGGAGGAAATCTAAATTCATTCAAGAGGTCATCCCTTGACTAGTAATTAGCAATCCCTCGTCGTACGATTTACGACTTAGAACAAGTTTCCACCGGGAAAAAATGGCAGAACCTAAAAAAGAAAAAGCGTATGAAACACCTTATGAATGGAAAGGCAGGTACAACCATTATTTGCTACTAACTGGCCGGTGTTTAAGTCATCTTTTTTTTAAAGTACTAGCACCTACGAGTACCAGTTTGGTTTCCTGCCTGTTGGAAGCCATTAAACTTGTCATTGCATTGCATGGAACGGATGTTTTCTATTTCCTTTCTTTTTTATGGCGTATCGGCACATAATTTTCTTTTCACTTTATCTAAAAAGAAATGCATTTGATTTGCATCTAGTGCCAAGGGCGATGGAAACATTTAAAGAAGACCTTATCAAGAAAGATCTGTTTCGTAAAGAATTGCCATTGGTTTTGACAAAGAAGCCAGCAGCAACAACTCACATTAAAAATTGGTGTGATGTATTGCATTGTTGATTGTGATGTTGGCGAACGGACGTGAATGTTTCTGGAGAGAATAATAGTGTTGGATGAAACACTGATTAACATTTTATCTTTCTTTGTATTTTAGGAATAATTAAAACTGAGGAAGCACATATGAATATTATCTTTTACCATTTATTATCATCATACTTTTAAAAGTATCAAGTGAAACAAGATATCTGCAATTAGATATTGTAATCACGGTATATGAATTTGTTGTTACTTATAACACATGACTGACAGTGACATCAGATCAAGACCCGTGAAATTTATCGCAGCAAGGGGCTACGTGTACGCCTGTCGTTAGCCATAGCTTTGAGTACCAACAGATGACAGTGCGATTTGGCTCGATTACACCCCAATTTTGAGGGAGAACAAATTTGGAAGCTCTTTTATCAGAATTGGTGCAATTGCAAACGATATAAAAAGTTTTAAAAATCTTCTCTAAATCCTTTCATTCTTTCGCAGCATAGCGATATTTTATCAAAAAATATTCAAACTCATAATCGGAATTGCTGGAATTTTTTAAGAGTCTTTCCCTCACTCATTTTGATCATTTACATAAATGTAATTGCAGCCTTTTCCCACTTTCAGAACCCTTATCTATGTGAAAAAGAAATAATTTCCTAGATGAGATGTTCAAAAATATTTGCTGATCCCAATTAACTGATGAGTGTTAGAAATTTAACTGATAATTTTTGTATCTCCAATTGAATACAGTTGTTAGTTGAAAGTTAGAGCTACACAAATCTCAATAATCATAATTATAATGTTGTTTGAATTCGTTATGTGTATTACCAAAGTACGTGAATTATTGTAAGTTTTTAAGATAAAACGATTAATGATAGTTAAAAAGTGAAATCTCATTATGTATGCCAGTTATTTTGTGTCTTAAATGATTTATATGATTTACTTACATTGTAAATTTTACAATGTAAGTAAAAGTAGTGTTGTGTGTGCATGTGCATGTGTGTGTGCTGGCGAGAGTATTGAAACTAACATATTCGCTCCAAATAAGGGCTCCATTGATTCGTATGCAGGAAACGAGCAACGTTGGAAACGTATTCGTAGACCACCTATCTCCAACAACAATGCTAAACTATTGAGGAAGGGTTTTACTATAATCAACGCGTCGCGTAAGTTTGCTAGACGGAACGCAGCAACAATAGTCACATGAGTTGCGCATAAGCACCCAAAAATTGCATACAAATAAAAAAAGTACATTTACTATATAATATGCAAGCTATCAGTAAAACTAGGCGTTTTGAATTCGTCGTGCATTTTACAATGAAATTGGTAGATAACTCTTTCTTATTGAAAGTCCTCATCTCAGAAGAAGTATTGTCTCTTGTTTTAGTAATGAGAATCGTCCTAACTTCCATGTGGGGGATCAGAAAATTCTCCTGTAGTAAGAAAATACCAAAGTGATAGTTCAAAGGAAAACGTTTGGTGTGGAGTTGCTGTGGATGGAATAGTAAAGCAATTTTTCTTTCACAATACTTAGTAAGTAATAGTGTGTGTCTTGTTATGTCATAGAAATATACAATATCCCAGACGGAACATTTTAGTATGATGAGAAATCATCCCTTTGATGTATTATTAGATACTACCTATAATAAACCTTTCTTCAATGATAATTTGTTCGAAGAAGACCGATATTCCTGACTTGGATGATCTCCAATGGAACATGGTCAGACACAAGTTTACTTCCAACAAGACGGGTTACCACCACAATGAGGTAAAATTGTGTTACAGACTATTTCTAATAAACATTTCTCCAACAATGTTTTGTTCAAGTTGGACCGATTCCTTGACTTGGATGATCTCTAATGGAACATGGTCAGACACAAGTTTACTTCCAACAAGACGGGATACCACCACAAAGAGGTAAAATTGTTGCAGATTATTTCTTAAAACTTTCTTCAATGATATTTTGTTCGAAGAGGACCGATATTCCTGACTTGGATGATCTCCAAAAAAAAATATCATCAGCCACAGTTTTAGTTCCAACAAGACGGGGTACCATCACAATGAGGAAAAATTGTTACAGACTAATTCTAATATTTCTCCAACGATGTTTTGTTTGAGTTGGAACGATTTCTTGGTTTGGATTATCTCAGATTGAACATCGTCAACCACAAGTTTACTTCCAGCAAAATAAGGAACACCTCCTTGAGGTATCATTGTCAGGAACAAACTGCAGTAAACATTTTTTGGTGATATTTTGACCGAGGTGGACCGGATAATTGACTTGGATGTTCACTCAACATTACACATCTAGATATTTTTTTCGTCAGGGGATCTCTTAATTAATAGCGTATATTCTGCTGAGAATATACGCAACAAGTTATCGCAAAATTGACGAACTAAAAAAGAATCACTGTTTGTAAAGGAATAATGGCTCATCAATATCTCGCATGCAGTTAATTACATATTCAATATTTTACGTGTAACAAATGGAACTCACATAGAACTCATTGAAAGTGTAACATAAAATTAACTATCCATAAAACATTAAACATGTAAGTTACTTTACTTTGTTTTTAATCGTTTGCATGTGTTGGAGCATTGTATTTAGCCTTATCCTGTATATTCCAAACTCCATTTTGTGACTCAAGATTTCGTAACAAGTTGTAATTTATTTAAGAGTAACGTAAAATAGTTTATTCCTATTCTTGTTCTAACAACTGATTCAAATCCTTAATATTATTAATCGAAAATAAAATGATTTTCAGCATATTTTAATTTATTATTTATATTAAGAGGAAAAAAGAATTCTTCATTTTTTTTAATCTACTAAAGCAATAAGTTCTAAATGAAAGAAATTAGTTTTCACTGTGGAATAATTTCATGTTTTGTGTGCTTGTATTTTAGGAGCAAGTACTCTCGTCGTTATCTTTATCACAAACATAAATTATAATAAAGCCCACTTTCAAGTTGGAGTTTTTTACGACCTCCCATTATAATATGTGTATTAAAACTAAATTTATAAAAAATAAAAATTATAAATCCAAGTTTTTTTACTTTTATTTATTTTAAATTGGAGCATAACTTTTCTTTCTGCTTATTCGAAATTGCATTTAATTTACTTTTTATGCCATGATCAACGGCAACTTTATCGAGCGAGGACTTTATCGAGAAAGATTCACATTTCCTGTAGGAGTTACCTTGGGTGTGGTAGGAGAACCAGGTGTCATAATTTGTAACAGAAACCGGTGTGACATCAGGTTATTGATTGTGTTTGGCTTAGGACATGAATGTTAACATTAGGGGCGAAACAATGATGAAGTATAAATAGTTATTTTGAAGAAATTGCTTACTTTTCGGAATATTTACAATTTCAATCAGTTTCTACTTTTAAGATTTCTCAGTTTAATACCTTAAGCAAAGCCACCAATCTGTTTGAAAAAATAAGAGAGAGAATTTGGCGTGGGAGTGTCCATTTGACGAATGTGCTTCATGTGTATCAATTAAAAAGAAGTGAATAATTTCTTTCTTAGTGTGATCGCAAAATTTGATTTCACTTTAAAGAGTTTCTTGTGTCAACAACGTTAACAAAAGTGTTAATACACTGAAGTGCAACTGAATTAGGGATAGCAAGGGCTATACGCAAATTGTGTAACGCTGTGCATCCGTTTGGCGCAAGTGAGGGGGCTATGGTAAGTACATATATAGCACGTACTGTGGTTGTTCTGAATTAGTTGTTGGGATTGATAGTATGGGTGAACTGCCTAATTTAGACGCTTTTAATCGCGGTCAAATCGTAGGTGCGGGACTCTTTCCAAAATCGTCAGACAGCTAGAATTTTCAAGGTCGACAGAGTCAAGAGTATACCTTGGTATACTCTTGACACTGTCGGTGGACATGGATGGTAGACAAAAAACTAGCGATCGGACAAACAGCCAAGGACAATTGGCCTTGACAGTGCGTGGTGAGAGACAGCTCAGGCCTATTGTACGTAGCCAGCGAAGTCAAACATTAACTCAAATTACCACCCAGTTGAATGACGGTGCCAGTCGTACAGTCAGTAAACAGACTGTGCAACGTTCGATTCTCCGAATGAATTTCGGAAGCCGTCGACCAACGAGAGTACCATTGCTCAATGTTTGCCATCAGGCTGCATGTCTTACCTGGGCAAGAGAGTACTGAGACTGGAGTTTAGAGGAATGGAAACAATAGCATGGAGGAATGAGTCTCGATTCCGACTACTTAATGCCAACAGGAGGCTGAGAATATAGCGTCAGGCTCATGAAGCCATGGATCCTGCATGCTAGGTTAGAACTGTACAAGGAGATGGTGCCTCATTCATGGTCTGGGTGCTTTTTTGTGGTAAAGTTTGGGATCTTTGGTGCGTGTACCAACCTTCCTTGATGCAATTTGGTACGTAGAGTTACTGGGTGATTACCTCCATCCATTTATGCTGTTCTATTATCCGAGCGTTAATGGAGTTTTCCAGCAAGAAAACTGTACATCTCACAAGTCCCGGTTAGCTACTGGCTGGTTGGATGAGCATCCATCTGATTTTTTTGGTCATAAATTGGCCACCTAGAAACCCAGACTTAAATCCTATTGGGTATCTTTGGGATGTTTCGGAGCAAGGCGGGAAAGGTTTTCACACAGCACCAACGAACCTTACTGAATTATATGGACAGCTTTAGGTAATATTTGGCAAACCACTCTAGTGGAACGTTTCCAGAAACTTGTTGAATCTATGCCTTGCCATGTGGCAACCATTATCAAAGCCAAAGCAGGCCCAACTCGTTATTAGGTAGGTATCCCAGCATGATTTATGCCTGCGGATCTACATTTTGGAGGTTCAAATAATGCACTCGTCAAGGTCAATGGCTCACGCCTCACAACCAGTTTCAAAATACCAGAATATTATTCCTTCTCCTATTTAGAGCATATATAAAATTATTTTCTAACTTTGCTCTTGAATAAGGAGTTCTTGCTCCCTTCCACATACTTTCTATTTTCATATGCAAGTTAGTATTTTATTCGGTTTTTTTTATGTGAAATTATCTTTATAATTTTTTTAGATAAATTCTTTTTTTCAGATTTTACAAACGAAAAAAATATATATATTTTATTGGAAGAACTTAATGCAGCGTTTCTCAAACTGCGAGAAGCGCGCCCCTAGAAGTTGCGTGATAATCCCTACGAAGGAGGAATAAGCATATTAAAAAAGTCGAAAACAAAAGATTTTTTTAAAAAGTTATTAATTTACTGAAAGTAAACAAACACAATACATTCTCACATAATAAAAAACAAAATACACATTTACACTGATACAATACGCTTATAAATGTATCAGTATTGCACTATATATTTTACAATTAATTTATTAATACTAAGCTAAGAACAAGTTTAATGCAATAAGAACAGTTTCACAATAAAAAAAAGTGACCACATGGGCTTGTCATAGAAAAAATTATATCCAAAAATTAATGTTTATCTTGATAATTTGTATAGTTTATAACTAATCCCTTAACTGCCAATTAAAAATTACGCAATTCGCTTCTCAATGTCATCGTTTAACATGTAAGCGAGCGCATGTGGTGTACTGGGGAGGGGAGGTAAGAAAAGAAATAAATTAGCAAATCCTTTGAAATAAGAAAATCCGTTGCAAACAGTCAAGGTCCTTTTATGGCATTCCAAACCCTTCGAAAAAAATTTATGAATAGTAGTGCACAGAAAAGGTCGTACTTCGGAAAGACGTATATATGTGTCCGGGGCAATAAACGCTTTGGCTTAGCGAGACGTTTATGTACGTCGGTGGCTCCTTAGAGGTTAAAGTCGTATTGTAGCTTTAGCGTGAAAGTATTGTATTATTGAATTCAATCATTGTTATTTTATGGAGAAGGGACGATATGATTCAATATTAGGTCACAAATAATGAGTTTGAGAAGCACTTGACTTATTGGCTTAATATTATCGTGTGCTAGAAGTAATATGAAGATTTCTGATGACAGTCCGTACAATTTTGTGTCATTTCTAATATGTAGAGAGGGTGACAATTGTTTTCTTACTAGAAAGTCGTATTTTTCTTGATTTTACGTAATGAACTTCTAAAAAAGATTAGTCTCAAAATGAATTCAAGACAGCTGTATAATTCAGATATCTGGTGTTCCTCTTCTGGATAATGTATTTGCTTTGTTTTCAATACCACATTATAATTAACAGACCTAATAATTTCGAAATACAGTGAAGAGATGAGGATGACACCTATGTTGATATATAACTCTCTTGACTTCCCCACCATAGTAAGGGAGAAATTTGAAGTTCAGTTTTTGTTGATGTTCCATTTCTTACAAGACGAATATTTTACTGTCATCAGAAATTGAAAGTGTGTCTCGAACATACGATGTGTGACACAAATAAAAACGAGATTGGTCCAGTAAATCCTTGTACTTACAAAATTACTTCTTTGTGACAGTATCCCATTCAAAGTAGTTCTCTTCAGCATTCATACAGTTTTGCATTCAGTGCTTCCATTGCTGGTAACAGTTCTGGAACGAGGTTTTTAGAAGGCCCTTCAGAAGATTCTCCGTTTTCACCTGAACCTCTTCAACTGAGATCAAATGGGTTTTCTTTAAACAAGATTTATCTGTAGGAAATTTTTTAAAAAAAACGAGTCTTACAGTAGTCGCATACGATGTGTAACATCTGACATGTTATCGTGGTAAATTCGCAATAGCAACTTAAATCCTGAAAAAAATGAACCGAGTATGATTGGAAATAATTTTCTATGGAATAATTATATCTTTAATGAAAATTTTATTTAATTAACGCAAGAGTAATGTAATTTTTTATCAAAAATAATTATTCTTGTTCAGTTTGGGGAAGAGCGGTAATGATTACTAATGATAACTAAAATATGACATATATACTTGTGATTTCAAAGTATTTAGAAACCATTGAAAAATAGCGTCAATAACAGTACCACTGTTAGGTGTCGAAACATTTCGATTTGTGTTCATTTCGAGCTTGAGTTCATCTTTCAAAAAAGCTACGAGGGGCTCGGCTTCTAACAAACTGAAGTTAACTTTAAAATCACCACTTAAAATCATGGAAAGCGAGTGATAGTTTTTTTTTTAAAGACCAAAATCACCTTTGGTATATGGTATAAGTAAAAAATACAGAAAATCTTTAATTTTTTGAACCGTTTGATTCGGAGAAATGTATACGACCACCGAAATCATTGTTTGTCCATTTTCAAATAAGCATTCTGCCGCACATATGTCCCCAATATCTTGAATAACAATACCCAATCCACTTGTTTGAGGATAAATAATTTTTTTTTTTTTTTGCGCCACACCTTATACAATTCTTGATCACGGCCACTCAGCTGATGCAATCTTTCTTCTTCGTGGGTTATGTAACTTAGTAATCACAACCGTGAACTCGTGGCCTTTATGTCATTAGTTAGAATCCTAATGCCACTGAAGACCTTCCGTGTAGAGGGAAAAGTGGCTGAAAGTCCTGTCGTTGGCGATGCGAGTTGCGGAAGTGAGAGGGGCTGTCAGCCCAGGTGTCATCCTCGTCTTTAAACCGTGGTTCTAAACTACGAGGTCCGACGACAACAGCTTTATAGTGCGACCTTAATAAATATTCACTCACTTTTTAATTTGCTTAAAAAATGTATTTGAAAACTGCTTTGCAAACGATATGATTTTGAACTTTTAGTAATATGATAGGAGTAATGATATTTCTCATTATAAATAAATTACTCACAATTGTAAATATTTTTTAATTTATTTTTTTATTTTATCACGGAAATTAGAGTATGTTATTATATTTTTTATATAGACGCAGTAAATCTTCCAGGAACAAAACGTTTGTCCGATTTAAATATTAAATACAACACAAAAAACACTACCACACTTTAAAACAATAGTAAATTAAATTACTTCCCGTTTCTAACGAGGCAAAACTCAGAAAAAATCTACCCATCTCTACCTACAAACTACAACCAGTATATTTATTAAATCTTTCTAAACACCAATTATATATAAAAAAAAATTTTAAAAAATTAATGCCAAGAATAAACTTGAACTTTGAAAAGCAATGATAATAATGAAACCGGAATGGGAAAATTCACGTGGCATAAAATATTTTTAAAACTTTTTTTAAAACACTCAGAATCAAATCATTATAACTAAGATTTTGTTGAAGTAAACTCAATAATTGCCCGTGCATATATATTAAATTGAGCAGGAAGTTTTTTTTAAAAAAATAATGCACAAGCAGAATAATGTGTTTTTTTATAAGTTTGTTTCACAGGAAATGAGTAAGTCTCCGATAATAACTACACGATGATAAAGCGAAACTTATGACCAGAAGTCTACTCTACAGATGAGTAATACTGTTCAAGGGTATAAAAAGAAATTATGCATCAAAGTAAGGATGTAAATTACTCATCATTCCTTCCTTCGGTTCAAAAATGTAAACAGATGGTTTGTTAATTGTTTTGCATCGAAACAATAAGAACACTTTTTTATTAAGATAAAAAAAAATTAACATTATAAAATGTAAAAGAAAATATTAAATACAATTAATAAATTAAGATATAGGGTGAAATAAAAGCTTTAGCCTGATTAAAAATATTTATTCTGAGCAAACTATTATAGTTAGGGATATGTTGCAGTGCTTCTCAAACTTTCAACATTTACGCCCCAATATTCTAACACAATTTTCTTCGCCCCCCTCCATCTCCATACAATAATAATGTTTCGAATTTAATAAAAATATACTTTAACGCTAAAGTTACTATACGACTTTATCCTTTTAAGTGCCACCAGCGTGTATAAACATCTCCCTCAGCCAAAGCGTTAATTGTCCCGGTCGTATATATAAGTCTTTCCGAAGTACGATCTATGGCTTTGGAATGCAGTAAAAGGACCTTGACAGTGTGTCCGCGAAAGATGTACTTATTTAAGGGGATTTGCTTATGTATTCGTTTTCACCCTTCACCCCACCCCCAATACATCACAAACGCGTGCCTACGTGGAAAATGGTGGAATCGTGTAACTTTTAATCGAAAGTTAAGTAATTAATTATAAACCGTACAAATTATCAGGATAAGTGTTAATTTTTGTATATAATTTTATATATGACTAGCCCATGGGTTCACTGGTAATTATTAAACTTGTTCTTAAGTAAATTAATTATTAAATACATTGTGTACAATTCTGATACATTTATAAGAGTATAATATCAGTGTAAATGTGTATTTATTTTTTATTATGTAAAATGTATTTTGTTTGTTTACATGCTGTAAATTAGTTTTTTTTTAAATCTTTTTTTGTTTTCTACTTTAGGGGCGTAATAACTCTACGAGGGGACACGGCTTCACAGTTGCGTCACTGCTTCACTTCAGGAGACTGCTTCACAGTTTGAGAAACGCTGATTTATTGTAAGTTCTGTTATGAAATTTCATAAGATCATTTACCTCTGTAAACTGCAAAATGTGCCCTTGGTAACTCAGAAAGTGTCTAGGTGGTATTCCAGTTCCCTCCAAGGGTTTTTTAAATGTGTTTCATGTTAGGCTGCCTGTTTCTGTGAACGTTTCATACCATCGTTTTATTGAATTTGTATCAGGACATCCAGAACAATGGCGAAATTTGGGCTGAACGTTAATGGGTTAATTCGTTTCGTGAAACCAAAGCACCAGTTGAGATTTTTCATGAATCGACAGTGAGGTTCCCAGTTTGTTTAATTAAATTACAACCCTGCATTGTATTCTTATGTAAAGGTATTTGGTGTTCTAAGAACTCGAACGAACGATCTATTGACCCTAAGATTTGTGGTCTTAATACTAAGATATACGTTGAGTCTTCCATTTTTGTAAAAGTAATATACATATGGAAAAACTCTATTTTTTCGTGCATATTTATATTTCATACTTAATTATACGAACAAAAAATGTATTCCATTTTTGAGGTTTCCATTATAGTTGGAATTTGAGAGCAGTTAAAATAAATGTTACATAAAATGCCAAAATTTAGACTTGTAATGAAATGATTCAAAAATATTCCCTTTTGGCTTACTTGTGAGAAAATTGTTTATATTTGTCTGAGAATAAAATTACCTTTCGATAAAAATTTCCCCTCCAGAGCACACATTATTCAACTGTAAGCACTTGTCACGTTTTTAATCTTAGAATACAGTATGTTGTCCCTTTAAGGGACCTCAATTCTTTAAAAGACTTAAGGCCGCAAAAAAAAAAAAAAAAAAACACCCAAAGTAACACAAATTTATGAGAAAAATGGATGAAAAAGAAACACTATAAACATTTACTGTCATAAATGATAAAAATTATTCAAATTGGACACAATGTAAGTTATCCAGAGTCTATTTTAGCTAAACTAACCAAGTGGGTTGCGTTACATACACATTTTCTTTGTCATTTTATTTTTCAATTTCGTCAGATTAAAAAACGTTTCTTTATATATATATATATATTACTGTCATATTCAATATGCTTCTTCTAATTTAAGTTTTGCTAGAAAGCTTTAGAGTGTTAGTACTTACGGAAGAGTAAAATAATTAGACATAGGTTTCAGAAACTTAAACTTTTAGTTATCAAAAATATATGCACCCAACGAACCTAATTCTCTTCTACCCTGTGAACCGGCTAAAGCTGTATAAGGAAGTAAAAGATAATTCGACATGATAAATTCCAATTATTTTATTTATCACTATAATCGACTCAAACACAAATCAATTTAACACTATAAATAGGATAATTCAGTCAAGCAACAGATGGAAGAGACGAGAGTCGCGTTTGAGGAGAATACATTAAATAAACTTCTTTCTTTTTATACTAAAGGTTCTTCTTTAGTATTACTTTACACGGTAATATGTACTTAATGTAGGCTTAGCGACTTTAACACTTTAAATATCAACGTAATATGAAGTTGACAGTACCTGACTTTAGGCAGTCTTCTATTCAATTGAAATTAACTTTCTCTTCCTGGCTATAATTTTTTACAAGGTAATCTTTACCTTGAATCTTTCTTGTCATCTCTAGTTAACTTAACTTCTAACTTTTCATTAACTATTCTCTTAACTTCTAATTCATTAACTCCCTAACTCGCGAACTAGGAATATACATAATAAACTTAATTTGCATATCACGTTTCTTTCTTTATGAGAAGATTGGTGAATTTTGCTGACCTTAAGAATACCCAAGAGGATTATTAATAGAAGGTGGCGTATAGATCTGTAGGGACAAATATTATTCAACTCATTACCAACTAATGGCCACTCAAGCCAAGTGAGTTAATAAACAAACAGAAGTTCAATAAAATTATGGAACATTATAATTTGTAAAATAACTAATTTTTAAAATGAATTTTATAACTTTATATTTATGCATTTGTAATATTATGAATTTGTATTTTATGTAAGCTAATATTTATGCTTATACTGTGTATTTATATCGTAAATCTGGAAGCAATTTCCTTGTAACATTCTTCAGTTTACCGGATTGGCAACAGTCCGTATTTTGGCATCAGACTAGTTGCAATGTTTTGATGTGAGCGCAGCTAAGCCTAATGGAATAAAAATTATTCTTCGAATTCTTTTCGCAAATTTCATACTTTAATGTTATAGATCAAAACTTTCCATAACAGATCCGTCACAACCTTCTTTCCGAAAAAAATTAGACTGTAGAATTATAAAGTTTCCTTCTTTTTTTTATTAATGAATCAATTCACAAAGTTATAAATCAATTTTTTTTTCTATTAAAAAGTCATTAGAAATTTCAAAGAAATATTTGCCTGGTTAATTTTAAATTACAAGAAACGACTTAACTACAAAGTTTATTTTCAAGTGAGCCATTTTGATGCAGCTAAATATAGGAAACATTTTTAGCAATTCTTTTTTTCACATGAAAACCTAAGCCACATCATTTTCATTTTAATACAATATTCATTGATAGTAAGATAATAATTGTGCAACCTTCTGCATTCCACAGGGAAGCTTTAAGGTATGGGCTTAATGGGCTCTGGGCCTCGTCTCGTTCTTGACTCAGCCTCAATAAGATCATAATTCTAGAAATTTTAAAATTACAAATTTTTTCCCGGCCATATTATCCAAAAAGCTTGGAAATTTTTTAAAACTATATCCCAAATGACAACAATGACAAAACTGCATTACAATATCATATCCGTCTTTTGTGTCTATGCCTATGTCTACCAACATACCCTCCCCAGACATGTGAGATTGTAATTCACACACATTTACCTGTTAAGGGTTATCGTTTGAACGGATATTTGAAAACGTACGCTATGTATTGTGTTTTAAAAGGGTCGCTGTTTTGACTTATATTCGTATGGAGGCCCAGGGCCTCAATAAATCTAACTAAAAAAAATAATAAAGCTTTTTTTTAAGAATGCATATACTGTATTTACTCGAATATAAGCCGCACCATGAATTCTCAAAATGATTTTGTAAAACAATTTTGTTATCGATTTTAAGCCGCACCCCCAATTCTCTACACGTTTTTGAGAAATAATAAGAAATTAATAATTAATTTATTTGACCAGTATTAAAAACTTTCAAACACATATGTGAACCTATAATTACTCTAACGATCAGTATCATGTTCCGAAAAGGAATCGTCACTCTGATTGCCACAGCTGACTTCCCACGCGATGTCCGTCTTTCGTGCCATCCAATGCATTTTTTGTCCAACATTTTTTATAGAAAAATGTATAAGAGAAAAATGAAAAAAATACAAAAATAATTACTCTTGAACATTTACTAGCAAAAGCATTATTATTTTGTTAACTCCATCAACGTATATTTGTTTAATCCGTGTCAAATTGTTTCCATAAATGCATCTTTGGAAAGAACATATTTCATAAGTGACCATATTTCAAAACGGTGCGCTTTCAATAAAAGATAGTTTAAAAAAAACACGCTTTTATTGTAGATTGAACTATAGTTTAGAAACTGTATTTATATTAACCATGAGCGTTTTCTCTTTAAGGTTTTAACTTAATCTTTTAGTCGCCAAATCTAGAAAGGGGAAATCGTTAATTCTGATGATCCTGTGCAGGGTAATGAAACAAAATTACAGTAGAACGTCGTTTATCCGAACGTTTATTATCCGGAGCGTCAAATATCCGAACCAAAGTCCGGATACGTTTTTGAACAGTGCAATGCTCAACATTTGTTTCCTGTGAGGCAAAAAGTGACGGGAAAACCCAAGGTGAGGGATATTTGGGGAATTTCAGCTGTGTGATTTGGTGCACATCTGCTCAGAATATTAGGTCAGTTTGTTTCCAAGTGAGGGTTATATGCGTGATTTTTTGTTGAGTTTTTTTATGTAGAAACCTGTATGGCATGTGATGCAGAAGACTGTGGATTTCAAATGCTAAATTTTGACGAGATAGTGGCTTTCGTGCAAGAAGAATCCGACCCCGTCGAAAATGAAACGGATGAAGAGGAGGACAACAACAACGAAAGTAGCAAGGGTCCATCAAATGCTGACGTGTTTCTGCGTTAGAGACAGCTAAGGAGTGTTACGAACAACAATCAGAGAGTGCTGTCCTACTCAACAACTACTGCTCAAGAGAATCAGAGACCTTGCAATGAAAAAACGAAGGTGTACAATGGTACATCGAAAAATAAGTGATTATTTTCCACAATCAAGGTAAAAATACGACATTTTGATCCTATTTTGTTGTTTCTTCAAGTACGTTTCCCGCATGTGATGATTTTAAATATTTGTATAGTGTCCGGTTTCATATACTGCATGGATCGCATTCGGTTTTCGGTTATCCGAACAGTCGCGTATCCGAATGGTGTCCGGTCCCAATTGATTCGGCTAAACGACGTTCTACTGTATTAAATTATTGCATTATCATCGGTCCTTGACAAGTGTTCAAAACTTCGAATCAAACTGACCTTTTAAAGTGAGTGAAAATTGAATTCAAAGATTCCGTAGCATACAGGTGAAGCTAAAAAAGTATGTTAAAAACATCCCCCTCCCCTATGTATAAAAAAATATGAAAACACACCAGTTTTTTTTAAAGCTATAAACATTTATAAAATAAGTAAATTACTATAAATATAAACAAAACCAGAATCCAATATCGAGAAATTTGAGAAATAACCAATAAAAAATTTATTTTGACACAACATCACACTTAATTGCGTCCTTGATATAATTTACAGACAAATTCCTCTCCATATTTAGAATCCCACAAGAGTGGCATCAACAACAAGACAGAAGAGTGAAAAAAAGACCGAAAATAAACTGTTCTATTTACACCATTCGTCTTCTCGATAAACAATTTCCCAACGTTCACACTGATTACGGCGCCCGTAAATTGATATAAAGCTATCACCCAAACGTTGGCTTGACAAGTGATCAGTTGACATCACGCGTTGTTCGCTTCATGTTTCTTTCGTGTTATCATTAACCTTCTAAACACGTTATCAGACGAATATGTTTCTAAACATGTTGGTTTAACGCTTCATATTACACCCATTTTTAGACAAGAGAGAATTGCTCGTTTTTTACTACATGAGTTAGTACAGTTGGAAAGTTGAATTTGTGACCTTCGTTGTATGTATACGTTAATAAGCACGTAAATTATAGTTTTAAAAAAATAATAAACACTCTTTTATTTAGTGAATCGAACTAAAAAATAAAGAATAATTCTGAAAATAGGAATTAAATGATTAACGGTCATTGTGGTAAAAACGTGGGGTGTTTTATACTACATTTTTACACTAACTCTGCATTTCGGAATAGAACTAGTAAGAAATTATAACAATTGATATCCAGCAACCCATGTTTTTACCACAATGACGTTAATTTTCTCGTTAATCATTTTATTCTTAAATTACGAATTATTTTTTACTTTTTAGTTCGATTCACTATAAAAGCGTGTTTTTTAGTTTTTTAAACTATCATTTACTCATTGAGTAACTAATCTTTTTTGTTTCTTGTATTTGTATGAACCACGAACGTTTTCACTTTAGAGTTGCAACTTAATCTTTTAGTCACTACATCTGGAATGAGTCGCTAATTCTAGAATTAGGATCTGGAATTAATTACTAAATCTGGAAATGGGAAATCGTTAACCCTGGTGATCTTGATCAGGACAGAGGAACAAAGTTATTAAATTATTGTATTGTCATCGGTCCTTGACAAGTGTGCAAAATTTCGAATTATTCTTATCTTTTAAAGTCGTTAAAAGGTGAGTTAAAAATTCCGTTATACAGGGTGTCCCAAAATGACCGCATAAACTCTTCACAGCAAGATTAATCGTTGGGAGTACATAAAAACTGCCCAAAGAAGCGTTCCTGTACGATCCATAGTTTACGAGAAAAATACGAAAAACAAAGTATGACGACACTTCCGGCGCAAGAAAAAACACTTTATTGAACATATCAACAGCAGTATATGCACAATTTAAGGCAGATGTTCAAAATGTCCACCGTGCATGTCGAGGCAGGCTTGAGTACGCCATGGAATGGCTGTCATTACACGTCGCAGCATCGTGGGGTCCACCGAAGTACAAGCAGCATGCAGACGAGCAACTAAGTCCATTTGTGTTGTCACTACGTCTCGATACACCAGTTCCTTGAGATGGCATGTCGCAGTAGTCGCAAGGCATGTCGCAAGTACATGTCGCAGTAGTCAAGAACGGAATACTTGGACACCATACGAAGACTAACTGTAGCTGCAAGATGCAGCCTTTTAAATACCAGTTCAACGGCGACTTAACGTCATTCCACGGCGTGCGCATGCATGACGCGACATGCGCGACGAACGTTTTAAACATTATCGTCTAGAAAGATACGAAATACTGTTGTTAATATGTCCAATAAAGTGTTTTTTTCTTGCACCGGAAGTGACGTCATACTTTATTTTTCACATTTTTCTCTTAAACTGTGGATCGTACAGGAATGCTTCTTTGGGCAGGTTTTATGTACTCCCAACGAGGTATCTAGCTGTGCATAGTTTATGCGGTCGTTTTGGGACACCCTGTGTACAGATTAAGCGAATAAAAGGCGTGTTAAAAATATTTTCGATTTCGATTACTATACTCACGTTGAAAGATTAATTTAATTACAACACAAATGAATTTTAGAAATTTTAATGTGGATGCATAGAACAAGTTGGGAATTTTATGATGTTGTATGATTATATACTAGAGGTCGGTAACCTATGGTACACGTGCGAAATTGGGTACTCGGTACAATTTTTAGGGGCACACGCACAGCTTACACCTCTACAAATCAGTTAAAATTTACGGAATTATTAAAAAATCTGGAAGATAACTCTAACAAAAACTCGACAGCTACTTTAAATTGTTGGATGCCATTTCTGGAGATGTTTAATTGTTTAAAAAGAAAGTTGCATGTGCTTTACTTTCCGCTTTTGGTTCTACATATCTATGTGAACAAATCTTTTCCCATATAAAAATATTTTGAGTCTGCAAAGAAATTGCTTAAAGGGTCTCAGGGGCATTAACTTTTTCTGGAGGGCTGAAAATATAAACAATATTCAAATACATATAACTCTTTGAAATTAAAATTAAATAATTCGAATCTTTTACACATTATTTATAAAGGAATGGGGCTTCAGAAAAGTGTAAAATGCTTAAAATATAATCATAATTTTAAAAATTATAAGCACATGAAAATAAGAAATATTAATTAAGATTTACGGCACGCATTTTCAAAAGTAGTAGCTTTAATTACTAGCAATAAGTTGATTTATAAAGTTAAATGTATACTTATTATACCGTAGTATTTTTAAATAAATAGAATAATAAATTATATTTTTTTAAAAATAAAAATAATATACTTTCAAAAATTTGCTTAAAAAATTTCAATATTTTTCAAATATTTTGAAATACAAAAGATATATTATTCTTAATTTACAGGGGTTAAAGAGTTGATACATTTTATAATTCTATCATGTTTATGCATCAAAGGCTACTATTTTAGAAAATAGCGCGCGCAACGCAAAAGTTACTTAATATTTATTACAAAATTATTTCTTATTTGCATATGCTTATAACTTTAAAAATTATGATTATATTTCAAAAATTTGTACTTTTTTGAAGCCATAATCCTTTGTAAATAACGTGTAAGAGATTCGAATTATTTAATTTAAATTTAAAAAAAGTATACCTGTTTGAGAAAATTGTTTATATTTTCACCCCTCTAGACAAAATTAACACCCCTGAGACCCTTAACTTCTTTGTGGACTTCGCTGAAAATTTAGAATTGTGGAATTCTCAGAATGGGAATTATAATGGAAAATTCAGAATGGGAAGTATAATGCGAAAATTCAGAATGGGGAAGTATAATGGGAAATTCAGAATGGGAAGTATAATGGGAAAATTCAGAATGGGGAAGTATAATGGGAAAATTCAGAATGGGAAGTATAATGGGGAAATTCAGAATGGGAAGTATAATGGGAAAATTCGGAATGGGAAGTATAAAGTCACAAATTATATTCCTGATATTGCGATATAAAACAGAGAATTATAGGTACAAAACATTCGCAATAAAATATGCAATTATATTGAAGGAATATTTTTACTTTGCTGTGTTTATTTCTTACTTTAATAATTAAGTTTAAAAAAATATTTAACACAAAATGCTTGTACATGTAAAATTTTATTTGTTTTATTTATGTTGAAGGAATAGTTATGTATATATATTTGTTTACGTTAAAATATATATCTTTAAATAATGTATAACTATTATATAAAGCTTACAAATCTATGTTCGTGATATTTATCCCCTTATTTCTTATACATTGTCGTACCAATACCGCCGCCCCTCAGGGGGCTCAACTTCTTTAGGTGAGTACGGGTGTCACAATCCCGAGGTGCCCTAGTGATCTTTTCCTTTTCCCACGGGGTTTACTCTCTTTGGTAAACACGGGCTTCACGAACCCGGAGTACCCTAGTGATCCTTCTCTATTTTCGACCCTCTTTCTTGTCATTCAATTCATTCTTTCTTTCTCTTCCCATCTAGACCACAGATATTAAAACAAATGTTTGGCGCAGTATAGCCGAAATCGGCTCTTGCGCCATTAAACCCCAAAATCCCTCACTCACCCCAATACCGCTGTACTAGATTTCAATAAAGTTTAGAAAAGAAATACTATTAGAAAGAATTAAAAGTACAAAATCAAAAGTACTAAAAGGATTTTTAAAAATTCTAACCCACCAGAATCCCCGAACAGTATAAAATTTATCTACCATATAAAGAACCAACGCAAAAATCAGAACATGGCATTTCCAGAAATCAGATTTTTATATAACCTTCTTTCACTACTGCCCAAAAGTTAATGACATTTCTATTGCCATCATTTCGCAGAGAAAAATTAATTGAATGCACAATGAATTTTTCCTTTTCAGAGACTGATAGCCTTCCAATTTATTGAGTAAAAAAAATCGATGGGATTTGAAATCTAGTTACCTTTACTATTCTTCTTCCGAAAATTGCTGTCTAGACAGACCTTAATTTCTTTCAAAAACGCTATTATAAAACTTTTAACTACTTTTAGCAATAAAAGACAATACAACATCAGAGTATTCCGTATTTCGATATTTCCTGACATGACTGACTAATGTTGATTTTGTATATGCCCGAAAGAGATATCTGTACCACAGGCTGAGTACTATCGGCTTAAACAATGTGAATATCAGTTTTATTTTAAAACAGAATAAATTAAATGTAAAAAAACTTTTTTAAGAACAAGCTTTTATTTAAACGCGCTAAAAAGAATGAAATAAACTTTCCTTTAAAACTTTTTTTACTATCAACTTATAACGTCATTACACAATTTATATGATATAAAAGCTTGTCGCAATATTTAAGTACTCATATTTACTTAGTTTGAATTTTTAAAAACCAAAATCAATCAGGTCAAGTTATTTATTTTACTTGTTTATCTACACAAGTATATCTCGCGACAAGCTTTTATATCATATAAATTGTGTAATGACGTTATAAGTTGATAGTAAAAAAAGTTTTAAAGGAAAGTTTATTTCATTCTTTTTAGCGCGTTTAAATAAAAGCTTGTTCTTAAAAAAGTTTTTTTACATTTAATTTATTTTTTACTTTTTAGTTATCGCTGGACAGGTTTCCCAGCCTGTTCAACTCATTGAACGCTGGTTCGCCATCCCTGGTTTAGCTGAATTATTAATTCTGGCAAAATGGTATTAGACTAAAAACACAATTTTTTTAAATCCGTAATTTTTAAGCAATTTTTTCAATCTTCGTGCAGATTTTGGGTAACATTGTTCTACACACGAAAAAAAACGTTTAGTGAGATTATCTTCATAAATGACAAAGTTATTAAATGTTTAATTAAAATTTTGACTATTTTTGAAAAACTTAAAGAATATATTATTTATTTGAAATATTTTGAAGATAAGGGATATATTTCTCTAACATATTAGAAGAAAATTTTAGGTGTTTATTAAAAAACTTCAAAAAGCATTTAAATATCTGTATTAATCAATAAAATGCTTAAGACTCAAAACGCATTTTGTAATAAAAAAAAAAGTTTTATCAAATAATGATAATTTTTTGCTGCACAGTGAATATCTTCTACGTAAGAATCTATTTTTTTTTTAATTGCTCAGATCATCTTTAGAAACTTGATTTTGAAAAAATCAATAATTAAATTCAAATAAAATTAACAGATTCTATTTGTAATTAAATTTAAGGACACATGTCGTAGTGTGTGTTTAGATTACTGGTGATAAAATGAGGTATATTTAAATTACTTGTAGGCTTAAAATTAGAAAATTTCTTTAAAAAATTCCTTCATTTTATTATAAAACTAGCTGTTACCCGCCCGCTTCGCTGGGAATTTCATAATGTTTTATAAATTTTTACTGCTTATATATATGTATAAATTATTGATATCTAAGTCCTGCATTAAGAATTCGATTGTATTGAAAAATATACTTATACCTGTAACTGTCGCCTGTTGATAAAAAAAAAGGAGCAGAACTCATCTAATTTGTGTTTTGTAAAAATCTCTAAAATTGAAGCAAAGAATGATGTTTGCTCTTTCGTAACCCAAAAACCAAGTGGATTCCCGCAAAACCAATTTTCGGTGGATCTCTACTCCGTAAATTGAACATCCAAGCCAAATTTCAAGTCTAAATCTAACAGGGAAAAAAATTTACTATCAATATCCCCGTAATCCCGTCGAGAGCCGTTTTCCAAAATAACCGCTCTTAGCGGATTTCAACTCAACAAAAGAAAAATGCAAACCAAATTTCATTATTATAGTCCTTGTAGCTCGAAAAAAGTAATTTTTTTTGTCAATACGTCCCAGTAACTCCCTGCACCCCCCCCCAGAACTTGATTTGCTTAAAATACATTCTTAGTTGATCCCTATTAAACAAAAGAAACATGCTTAACAAATTTCAAGTATATAGGTCTAACAATTAAAAACAGGAATTTTTCTCTGTAACTCCTCTTGACCCCTCGCAACCCTCCTTGGGGGTCAATTTTCGTTTTACTCTTGGTTAGAGGAACTCTATTCCATGAAAGGAACATGCCTACCAATTTTCAAGCAGGATGATCAAATAGTTTAAAATGGAAATATTTATCAATTACGCCTCTTAATCTCCCGAAATTAAACTTAGCAGTTCATATTCGCGAAACCCATTTTGTAGCGGTTCTCTACTTTACGAAAGGAATCTGCTTATCAAATTTCAAGACTGTACGTCTAATAGTTTAAAAATGGGGATAATTATCTATAACGCCAATTGTGAGCAACGCACTTATCCGCAACGCCACTTCTGGGTCTGTTTTCACAAAACCAATTTTGTAGGGGAATTGCACACTATGAAAGGAATCTGCTTAGAAAAATTTGAAGACTGTGGGTCTAATAAATAAAAAATGCAAAAAAAATTTATCAATAACGCCCCTTGAACCCCCGCAACGCGGCCTAGGGGTCGATTTTCACAAAACACATTTTGTAGTGTATCTCTATCCTATGAGAGGAATCTGCTTACCAAATTTCAAACTGTGCGTCTAATAGTTTAAAAATAGTAATAATTATTTATAACTGCCCTTAACACCCCGCAACACCCCTTGGGGGTCAATTTTTCCCAAACCTGTTTTGTAGCGGATATTTACTCCATGAAAGAAACATTCCTACCAATTTTCAAGCAGGGAGGTGAAGTAGTTTAAAAACGAAAATATTTATCTAGTACGCCACTAAATCCCTCGCAACGCCATTTAGAGGTCTGTTTTCACAAAACCTTCTTATAGCTGATCTCTACTCTATAAAAGAAATCTATTTATCAAATATAAAGACTGCGTCTAATAGTTTAAAAATGGAAATAATTATCTATAACGCCCCTTAAATCCCCTCAACGACACTTGGGGACAATTTTCACGAAACCCATTTTGTAGCGTATCTCTACCCTATGAGAGGAATCTACTTACTAAGTTTCAAGACTGTACGTCTAATAACTTAAAAATCGGAATTTCTAACGCCCCTTAAACACCGGCCCCCGCAAACAATTGCTGCTAATTTGAAATTACAAACAGACACTTCAATTTTATTTATTTGTATAGATATAGATTGGGATTATAATAACTATTGTTTAAATGTGACTAAAAATGTAAATAAAAAAAAAGAAATGATTAAAACTAACCGTAAAACTTAACAATTTTTTGTTTCTTGCATTCCTTTTTGCTTATGAAGCCTTGATTTATTATTTTTAAAAGTTCATCCGAAACAGCCAATGTTCTACTTAACTGAACAGTGAGATAACTATCATAAAAAAATTATGGCACGTGTCAGCGTATTATCATGTGCGCGTAACACTATTATGTCTCATGAAGGCCATCGGTCGCCAGTAACCAAAACAACGACTTCATTAGCTCAGCTTGGCATTCAATTTGGCGTTCATCTTGGCATTCAGTTTCCCGGTCACCCGTATTTTTCCGTTCCCGTAAGAATACGGGAATAAATTATAGCCTATGTTACTCCCCGTTAATGTAGCTTTCCATTAGTGAAAGAATTTTTAAAATCGCACCAGCCGTTTCCGAGATTAGCCGGAACAAACAGACAGACAGAAAGACAGACAGACAAACAAAAATTTTAAAAATTGGTTTTTTGTTATGAGTACCGTATATACTTTTAGTGCATTAAGTAAAAAGCTGCTAATTTGAAATTACAAACAGACACTTCAATTTTATTTATTTGTATAGATTTTTTTTTAATCGAAAATATATTGCATTTCTAGATAATATTTTTCTTTTATTGTTTTCCTAGCGGATTCCTTTTGATGGGTTGGGTTGGCCCCTTGATGGGTAAGATACATAAAAAAATGATCTTTCCGATTCTGTAATTATTTTTTGTCTGAGTTTCATAGATTAAAGTTAGATAAATTTTTAAAGAATTTCTTCAATACTCCATCTCAGTTTAACTTGGCAGCGTTGAGAATGGTATACAATGTACCAATCTACTTGAAAAATAGCTCTACTTTTTTGTTTTGAATTTAAATCCAAGAAAATAGATAGAAATTTGTAAAAAAACTGCATACGTTGTAGAAATTAGATTATTTTTACGTTGTAGAAATGTAATTATTTTTTAGACAAATTTAATAAATACTGTCAATAGCGCAACGTTATGAAATTCCAGTTTGGCTGAAAACCGATTTTTGACGCCAACTTTTATCATTGTTGTAACAATAAAATTATTACAACAATGCAAATATATCCAAGTTGGCGCCCAAAACTAGTTTAAAGTTTTTAATTAATATCTTTTTAATTAAATGCAATATCGGAATATAAATGGTCAAAACATGCATTGTCATCCAAACTAAACATGTATACAAAATTTCAGCTCAATGGGAGGAAGATATCAGCTTCAAAATTGAGTTGCAAGATTCCACCCGAACAAATTACATACATACATACATACATACATACATACATTGTAAGTTAAATAAAAGCTTTTAAAAATATAATAATTTTTAGAAATATTTAGTAAAAAACGTGAATAATAACAACGCCAAAAGACTTTTTTTCTTTCCTGTAAAATGAATAAATATTAATAACGATTAAAGAATCTTAATGAAAATATTTTACGGATAAAATTCATTATCCTCGAATAACTAATAAAATCAATCAATCAATAAAATTATTTTTTACTAAGCCTAATTTCGAATCTTTTACGATCCCTTTCTCTTTTTGTGGAAGATGTTACATATTCCCCTGTAAAGACCAGTGCTAGAGGCAGAGTGCTATCAATTTAAACAATGAATATTAATTTTATATTTCAAAGCATTTAGAAAAATGTAGTATTTCTTAGAAATATTTAATTTGAAAACCTAAAATAATAACAACGCCAAACGATTTTTATTCTATCATTTTAACTGAATAATTTTTAAAAATGAATACAGATTCTTATGGAAATATTTTATAGATAATAACTGGATAAATCCTTTTAACTGGATAATTAAAAAGTTAGGTTCATTAAAGAAGATATGCTTTTCTAGGCTTTTAATTTCGAGCCTTTTATTATCTTTCTTTTCTTTTTGTAATTGACTTTGTCCTTTATTAGTAAACGAAATATTTGTACAATAATTATATTAAAAAGTTTATAAGTTATTGTTAACGTGAATATATTTTGTTGATGATTGTTGTTAAATAAAAGTTCGGTAATCATAAAGATTATATTATGTTTCTTTGAAATAAAGTCTCTCACCTGTTATTCAATAAAAAAAATTATATTGTATGATGATTGGCTGTAAAATTATAACAGGATTTCAGAAGAAGATATTTCAGTAATATTTAATGATTTCCTTTATTGGTAGATTTTAAATTAATGAAATAATTGATATGTCACTATAATTTCAGAAGATATATTTTCAGATAAGAGCTTCCTAGCAATGATTCACAAAACTAAAGAATCCCGAGTAATAATTATGAAGCAATTTTGAACTCTAATAAGATAAATCAACTTTCAAAAATAAATTATTGAAAACATTGATGTCTTAGACTCCGCTTTTATTAATTTAGATTTTTGGGATATTAATACAAAACTTTTATCTCACTTATGAAGAATGTTTTCATTTTAAACTATTACATTACCCTTTATTATTTTAATGTAATTTTTAATTAAAAAAACTCTTATTTATTTCAATTTTATTCTTTCATATTTTGCTTAAAAGTTATTTATTACTCTTAAGCTTGTATAACATTTACAAATGTTTTAAAAAATTTTATCGAGTTTTATTTTTATAAATTCGGGGGAAGGGAGGGAGTGGATCTTGGCATATGCTCAATTTTATAAAGTTATTTTTCAAAAGTAAAAAAAAATAACTAATGTATATTTCTTTTATCATTCAATCTTGAGACGTTGAAAAAAACAGGTTCATGAGATAGCTTTTTATTTAATTGGAATAGGAATTACTGTTGCAAAATACCACACTGAAAAGATAAAAATAAATTTATAAAACTTAAATAGGTAGACAGATTTCAAAACAATAGGGAAAAAAGAGAGACAGATCGAACACAGATCAGCTGAAACATCCAACTCTTAGTAATACAACGTGACTCATTTTTTTAGTGCGTCATTTGGTGGTTTTATTCCGTACTCTCACCTCTTCACCTTCCAGCCAACTCCACATTTCTTTCCAGAAATTCTTTTCACACATATGTAAAATTAATTATGTAATGACTAAATGAATTTTTCTTGAACACATTCAAAAAGAAAGACCAATTTTATGAATTGCACAACTTCCCCTAAGCAGCAACATCGCCAACCACTGTTATAATTGTCGCGTAAATTTAATTTTGAGAACGGAAACTTTGGATAATATACGAGACTTAGGATAATATATGATACAAAAAACAAGACTCAGATCCAATAAATCATTGTACTTTACAG
The DNA here is from genome assembly GCA_019973975.1 of Trichonephila clavata. Classification (NCBI taxonomy): domain Eukaryota; kingdom Metazoa; phylum Arthropoda; class Arachnida; order Araneae; family Nephilidae; genus Trichonephila; species Trichonephila clavata. The sequence continues at coordinate 170,796 of BMAO01002396.1, forward strand.
AATCAGTTCTCCGTAATTGTCACCTTCAATTAGTCCCTTTCAGCATTTACATACATCTGCATTTGGTGCTGGCATTTCTGGTAACAGTTCTGGAACAAAGTCTTTGGAAAGCCGTTCAGGAGATTCTCCGTTTTTATCTGAACTTCTTCAATTGATTCAAAACGGGTTCCCTTTAAGCAAATTTAACTGTAGGGATTAAAAATAGTTGCATGGAGCCAAATCAAGCCAATTAAGAGAATGAATGTCCCACCACAGTAATATTTTTGCTGGTCAGAAACTGCTTTACAGATAGGGCCATGAGAGCGTATGCATTATTCTGGTGCAACAGACATACATCCATCAGTCCACAACTCTGGCTATTTTTTCCCTAATTTTTTCATGAAGACCTTTTAGTACTTCAATGTAGTAGTATTGATTAACAGTTTGACACCACTGGGAACCCACTCAATCATTACAATTTCATTAATGTCGAAGAAGACAATTAACATTGCCTTGACTTTTCGACTCAACATGTTTATCACCTTCCACACACACCTCCTGAAAGCCGCTTATTCCATTCAAACACAAGTCACTCCCATTTGAAATGTTCAAGTTTCAAATTAAACTTTATGTTGATTCACTGTTCGGTTTTAACATTAGACATTTCTCCATGTTCACTCAATGATGCAGTACTTCCTCTGGCGTGATCAGGAAGTCGAAACTGGCCACATGGATAGAGGAGGTGTAAGGTGGATGTTGCCAATTCCACTCCCCCTTTTTTTTCTTTTAAGTTGTAAAATAGTGACGGATCTAGACGCGACTCTACTAATTCCTTGGAGATTCTTCTGGGGAGAAATAATTATTTCAACCAACTTTCGCCGAGTAAGGAAGCGTGATTATGCAAATGAAGTATATTATATAAATTCTATATTCGCGAGTTTGAGGAGTTAGCAAAGAGTTGGCAAGTGAGTTGGTGAATTAATTTGTTAGTTGAAGAGTGAAGAATCGTTGTGTGTGTGTGTGAATTATTAAGAGCATTTGGCATCTATGAAAAGGTTTCCAGAGAGTGGATCCAACGACAGTGATTAATTCCAGATAAGGATCTCCTGCAAAGATTCAAGTGTAGATTCATCTTCACAAAAATACAAGTATCGTGAACCTTGGTTAGTTAGAAGTTAGCTTATTAGTGTGCGACGTAGTTTATATTGAGCGTGTTTAAGCTATCGTGGAATCAGTTGAGGGTCCGTATTAGTTTCCCCGTGCTATTGAATCTTACCTCCGCGCTCTACTAACTGATCATTTATCTTAATTAGATTGTTATTGTGTCTGATTGATATTTTGGTGCCGATAAATTAATTAGAGTGAAACATGTCCAGTGATTATTCAGTTTCTGCCACACACTTAGCCGGGCCAGCGGGTAGACAAGGGGTTTCAGATGGAAGCAGGAACCGTCCGGCATTACAAAATGTCTTCTGTTTTCTTCAAACTGAAGTTTTCTTTTCCCCTTTCTATCCGATGGTAAAGAAAAACCATTTACTGTTACTGGGAAATAAGTACTACAATCAGGACTGACCTAAGGTGCAAGCGCTAAGAAGTCCTGTGTTTCTGAGGAACAGGCATCTCTAAATTTGAGTATCAGGGTGACTATAGGTCACTATATACTATCAGGTCGGAAAGGACTATAAGACGATCAGGTCACACTGTAAAGTAAGACGAAAGCTTTTTTTTTTTCAATTTCTTATATTAGTTCATACTCTCCCTATATATATTTACATATTTTGCACAAATTTTCAATCGTTAATAAAACACTTTTTATTCATCCTTCAAGTTGGAATACATTTTTTCAAAATTGTAGTGGATGACACTTGATGTTAATATAGTTTTTTCAAATATTAATTCATTGATTAATTTTAATTAGAATAGAAGCAATGTCAGTGCAATTCCGCACCAAATAGAGCTACGGTACTGGTGAATGAAGAATGCTACCATTAATACTATCATAGGCATCATCAGTACATAAGACGCAAGGTAGCACTGTAGATTATGCAGTAATATATCTAGGACGAAAACTCTTCACAGCAGGTCAAGCATATGTCCTCTTGAGACATGTTTTTTTTCTTCAATGGGGCTGCGCATTGGTATTTTAAACCTTTGCAGACCTAGAACATTCCCCAGGAGCTGGTATCACTTTTTAGCGCTGCACCATAGAGGCGATACCAATTACAGCAAGCAATTTTGACGCCCAGTTTTCTCCACAGAGGGAGGCACCTGAGCTCTTGGCGATGCGAACCAGTACTAGGATTTAATTTTGCCGAGAGCATCCAAGCCAAACCAACACTCTAGGGATCTATTACATGTCGCATAATCATACGACATGGCCGCTGTCGATTTTCTGCATCATGAAAATCCACTGACTTGAGCCGGGGTCGAACCTGCAACCTTAGGTTCAGAAAGCCAGCGAAAAACCAACCACGTCACACAGCCGGCAAAACATGACATGTGAAAGCCTTGAGACATGAAGCCTTGAGACATGTGAAATTATTAGATGGAATATTAATTGAAGAATTGAACTGCTTTAAACTCATTGGAAAGGTTCCTTGCAATGATGAAGCATTACAAGACATGGATAGTATGCAAGATTATAGACCACCATCAGCTTCATAAATTAGAAATGAAAGAAAAATAGAAATAAACAGTAACAAAAAAAATAATAGTCCAAAACCATATATAGAAAATAAAATGGAAAATTGCAATGAAGTTTGCCTTTTGTTTTCCACTTAATATTGTGATACTGTCATATGTATATACATATTTGTAAAAATTGTAATTATTTACTAAAAAGTAACTAAAATAAAAATTTTCTTTGCTGACCTAAGTAGGAATTCACTTAAATTGTTTTTATACGTTACTTGTTTTCTGTCATTTTAAAAACTTTTGAAGAAATACATTTCGGTTTTGGTATTACGATTTAATCCTGGAACTTATTTTCATAAATCGAAATTATTTTGTTTTCCATTTCATTATCCGACTGTACATGCATGTGCATCTACAGAAAAACATTTCTCAAAGTTGAAAATTCAAAAATAATAATACTAGACAGCCTATCAAATATAATATCTTTACTTCTTCTAACTGTACTGATTTATGCAGTCTAAGAAATAGTAAAATACAATAGAATATTTTGTAACTCGAAATTTGTTTCAAAGCTTTCGCAGGTTAACACTTGGCACCGTTTTTAATCAGGTTGGCCCTGATTATAAATCGTGTCTTGTGAATGTCTGGTTTCTAAGAAATCACACCATTATTTTACAATGAAACTATACAAATGCTTTAAATTAATGAGGCATCACATCCAAAAATATATGGAATCATACGGTGCGTTTACTAACATAAAAAGGGGGCAAATTCAAAAATAAAAAAGTGCTATTAATTCTGATACAAAAATAAGTTAAAGCATACAGAGGGAAAAAAATATGCAAGACGTAACTTAAAAAGAACAACTTTACAAAAATTCAATTCATCTTAAAGTCCATTACTAATAATGGTAGTTTAAAGTGACATGCAGAATGCCTGATATATTATTTGTATGATTTATTTTGCTATTCTCTGTTTTAAAACTGAGAGACGTCTTCTAAAAAGTTAAATACACTTGTAATAATGTAATAAAATATTTTATTTGTATTAATCCAATTTTAACGAAAATATTAAAAATCAATTTTCTGTTTACAACTGTCCAAGTACGAATAAAATTATTTCATCATATAAAAAGAAAACCACACATTTAAAGCAACAATTCTTTTAAAATGGCGTGATTCATTAGAATCATTTTAAAAGATTCTTATGTATTAATATTTTGCTTAGAATGTTCCAAACAAGACAAAAATTAATTCATCCTTCATCGTTCAAATCATTAGATTAAAAAAAAAATCCTAAAATAAATACCGACTCCGATATAGTTTATAAATATTAACGTTTTCCAATTATTTATTCCACAAAAAAATCAACGCGTTTTCAAGAACACGATAAAAGATTATAATAGACATTCGAATCCAAATAATTATAAGATAATTTTTGTAATAAAAATGTAAATTAATTAAAAGTCGTAGCATAGCTGTTTATTTCTAAAAAGAAAAACCCAACAACTCTTTGTGCATAAAACAAGTAACAAAGATCGTGTTTAAAATACTTAAAGTTCGCCATTTTTTTTCAAAATCGTTTTCAATATCATTCGCGTTGCAACATTGCACAAAGAACTATTATAATTCTATTTCAATAAAAATAAATGTTTCAGTATAAATTATAAGCGAACAATTTAAAATTCAATATTCACACGATGTGTGTGAATAATATAAGGATAAAAATCTTTTGTTTCTGTAAGAATTCGTGATTCGCATTTTAATGACTTCCTGTAGCCATTTTTTTAAATTTAAATTAATTGTCTCCTATGATAATCTTTCCTTTTTTCCCCTCCGTGAGAACAAAAGGTTATTCGAAATCTCTCAATTATTATTTTACTTAAAGAATCGTTTGGCATTCGAATTACATTGTAATGGGAATTTTATTTTTTAAAATTTGTATGAATCACAAATTAAAAAGAAGCATTTACATAAGAGCAGATTTAATTTTCTTTTTTTAATATTCATGAAATAAAATAATTACAAGATAGAGAACATTAAAGTTAAATGAAACAATGGAAAACGATACATCAAAATGCATTTTTCACAAATTCTAAACAAAAACCGCAACGTCAGTAATTTTTGTTTTGAATTTTTAGTAAAGATGATTCAATTTCTTAAACAAAAACCTATAAATTTCTTTTTTTATTTTTCCTGTAAAAATTGCAACTGTAATGTCCTTCGCTATTAACATTACTGTTTCAAAGAAGAAATATTCCTTTTTCGTGTTAGAAGATGAGAAAATTTCCCTATTGTTGTCAAACAAGAGCAAGGACAGAAATAATAAAACAAGTATGCGACGAGTGAGAATCATTGTGTGAATCATCGAAGCGACAAAGATATGAGTCATAGCTTTTGCTTCTAATCATAGCGGGAAAAAAAACTTGTTTCTGTTAATAATACATTTCGAAAAGCGCCTTTATCAGCGTTTATCTAGAAATGTGGAATTTTCCTTTGTCTCTTCGGTTGTTTAGTCTATTCCATTAAATAAATATCAAGGTTCTTATGCAAACCACAATTTATAATCATAATGTTCACTGGAATTTTTAAATGATAAAAAGAGAAATGGTGTAATTCGAGAGTAGTCTTTTAAATGGAGTTGACATTTTGAGGTTTCCAGGTAAAAACATAAAGGGTATTTAACGAAAGTGAAAAGCTTTTAAAATTTTTATTCTTTTTTTCACAAAAAGTAGGAAAAGAGGTTATTGAAAGCTTATAAATATAAACAAAACGCTGGCTTTGATGTGAAAGCACTTAAAATATTTTTGTATAATTATACGATTGGCTTCAAATATTTTTTTATTATTTTTGATGCGATAAATCAACATTGTTTCGGCTTGGCATGTCGTTCTGTGCATTACTGGATACGTTAGCAGGGCTGTAGCATATATTTTGTTTGTTATTTACGAAAACATTTTACGTTTTAGTGGGAAAATTTATATTGAATATTTATTCCTTTCTCTGTTAAAACGTATTTTTTTTAACAATGTCCTACATATTTCCTTCAAATTTAACAAATTCACTCACATATACAGCTCTTAATAAATTCAAAAGCTTAAATAAATAAATTTTCTTCTAATTGCTCATACTATATTTGTTCTATTTTTTATCAATCAGTCGGTCAATATGTGTTTTTGAAGCTTATTATACTCCCAGATAAATTATTTAATTGAAGAAAATAATAAAGTAACATATATTTGTAATTATATAAAATAAGAATGTGTGTTATAAATTTATCGGGGTATTTTTAAGATAATTAAATTTTTTACAAATATTTTTTTAATAAAGTTATTTTTATAGCTTTTAAAAAAAGATAAAATAAGAGCTAAAGTAGTGTACTTTTGAGTATTCTTTATCTGTTTAACAATATGGAGTAATTGGTTAGTTTAAATTAATATCACTTTACATGCCATATTTGAAAGTATAGTTACGTTTTCTTAGAATACCTACAAACAGAGGCGCACACAAGGGGGGGGGGCATCGGGACTGACCACCAAAGCGCCTGATTTTTTCCGATTAATTATAATTCTATGTATATAGTACTTAAAGTACTTACAGATTTACTTACTGTTTTCATGGTGGCGTGGCAGGAGCGGACACATAACATTTCGTGGCTTTAGCGGACACTTTAAAACTCATCGTGGTTTGAGCGGACACATTTCCTCCCCATCTTAGAACAGATTCTTTCCCCCAGCTTAGAACAGCCACGGTTACGTAGCCAGAGCGGACAGTAGAAGGGTGGAATTCAAAATTAAATGCAATCTCACTGGTAGAAACCAGCCTAATATCCACCTATTAGTTAAAATACTAAAAGAAGAAACACAAAAAGTGTTTTTTAACTTGAAATCCAAAGAAATAGGCGAGCCTGGAATAAAAAGGGGGAAAAAAACATATGTAAAATTGGATGTAAGAATTGAAAACATCTTAAAAGAATTCAAAACATCAAACAATTTAGAAAAATGCCTAAAATCTTTAAGTTTTGTAACTAGGTTGGACTAAATCCAATGGTAAAGGATATTTATGCCTTCGTAATAAAGGTTAGTTAGTATTTGGTTACTGGTATTTATTTTTCTTTTATTTACTTTTGTATCTTTGTACATTTTACTTCTAGTTTTTATATATTTACTTACATTAATGAAACTAATTAATTTTATGGTAATTGCATCTGTTCTAATATTTATTTGACTCTAAAATACAGTTTTCTATAACTTTTAAATATTTCTCTGAAAGTTTTTATTTTTGTTACATTGCACTATGTTTTTAAAGTGAATTCGCACTTAATATCTTAAAATTTTAATTCAAATTAAGTTTGATTGGCAAAAATGTATTTATACTTGTAATTCAATAATCGAATCTGTTCTAAGATGGGGGAACAATGTGTTCGCTCAAACCACGATGAATTTTAAAGTGTCCGCTCCTGCCACGCAACCGTATTCATTGCCCCAACTTGGCAAAATTTCACAACTATTCGATGGGAAATCCAAAGTGTATCTTTGATCCCACCTGACTGAGTTTTTAAAACTATAGATGTAAATCTATCAACACTATTGGAGATTGGAATAACTATGTGAGGCTGAGTGAGGTTTTATTAACGTCATACACTATAAAGCGTGGGCTATTGGTGACGAAGCCTCACAATTTAAAGTCTCGGACAAACAACGAGGACAGCATCTGAGCTGGAACGCCCTTCTTCAAACTACCACACTACGAGAACGTGAGGACTTTGATCTCCGATCGATTTAACGTGCATCAGCCCCATGGAGGAGGGTACATGGGGCTCGAATCTATGCCACTCCAACCACGAGCTCGTAACTGCGGCTACAACTATTTGAGGGATATATGTGCCACAGAAATAAAATTGGTAATTCTGAAAGATATTTTCAAATGTATGCCTCCTATTTAAACAAGATATGAGTATTTTTTTTCTTTTTTGCACTTACGTATTTTAAACTATGTTACCAACCACTTTCGCCAAATATAAAGGGGCTGCCAAATGTTCTCATCGTTACCATGCATGGGTATGGTTATTCGTTGAAAATCATGGCAAAAACTTTTTATTTCATATTTTTTTATTAATACATATAGGGGGAGGCGTTGCCCCCTGTCCACTGTTAGGCAGGCCAGTCAGCATTGTACAACTGTTCATATTCATTATTCTTATTGTGAAACTGTAACTTACATACATTGTGTAGGCACAGTTTTGGCGACCAAATTTGGCAACTTGGCGACCATAAGGATGCTTCTAGAAATTACTGGAGATGTTTTGGCCCTCCTCTTCAGTTAAATTCAACTTTTTACGACTCACTTTCACTACTGTACCTTATGAATAAATAAATTTATTATAGCATCACGAAAAAAAATTTTGTGTACAAAATAAAACTGATTTATACAAATCCAGATAAAATTACTTTACAAATAAATATATATGAACTTAATTTTTTTTAAATTTTGCCTTTTGAAATCCTTTATATTGCGTGTGTGTTTTGTGACGGATGGCGTAGCGCTAGCGGAATTAACAATTGACGAGGGAGCTTTTCTCATGAAATAAAAAAAAACTACATTTCAGCATTAAATGTTATAACTTTTACAATATTTTGTTCATACAAGTCTAACATTTTTTTATCCATCTTCCTTTGAATGCTTTATGTTTATATACCTTATACAAACATATTAAGATTTATGTTGATATTCCCAACATAAATCATAAGTAAAATTGCATTCAAGCCCTAAATAATGTAGACTTCACTATATCTGAGAGCACTAACATTTTCCATTTTTTGATATATATATGCAAACCTAAGACTTTCCAGAATCGTATTTTAAAAACACCTATTTGAAAGCATGCTTCAGGCGGCCGAGATTTCTAGATCCAACCTCCAAAGTGACACTTTATCCCTGCACTTTTCCCTTCATACAAAATCCTTAAGCGACATCTCTGGGATATTTTTGGTTAGATATGACCAGCTATCCAGCTGTAGGAAAACACACCACATTTTCACGGGTTTCTTCTAAAAGGGGCAGAGGGACAGACGATTTCATTCTCAGCACCCTCCACCATAATAGGAAAGTGTTCGAAAATACCCCCTTTTTTCCCTTCCTTGAAATCACCTATTTGGTGAGGGAATAGGATATACATGTAAATCTCTTTTCTCTCTTACTATTCCAAAATAGATGGAAAAGCTAGGTAAATGCTGCCCACTTCGCTGTTTTAGGAATAAAACATCGTTCTATATTTCCAAGAAATAGTTTCGCCATTTTTTTATTTCCCCTCTGTAGGGGTAATAAAGGTAAACTGGTGTGCACTTTAGTGTCTGAAGTTGTGCCATTACTTATAGTCGCTGATCTTTTTCGGATATTTCGGGGGAAAATGTGATATCTGTTGGTGGATTTGGGAATTTTTCAGAGTGCATTTGCGCTTCTGAAATGGATCCATAAATCTGCTGAAATTTGACGCAATGTACATCTTTTTAAATTTAATACATTTGGTCAACAATAGTATATATATTGTGCAAATATAAAGGGTTTTTCAGTTCTTTCTGTGTCTGTTTTTAGAATAAAACAAAATAAAAGTTTTTCAAACCTTAGATAAACTTTATCGATAAAATAACTGCCATAATTACTTTTATGACTTCTTACCAACGTTATGGCAATTTGTGTTTCTATTTTTAAAAGATATTTTATCCATAAGGGTGGAAAATTGAACTAGTGCCTGCCTAATATCTTCTTTGTTTCTGAAATTTTGCCCTTGTAAAGACTTGAATCATGTATCCACTAGTACTGGACAACAGCACGCACTTCCATTGGCAACCCCGTTACAGGCACATGTCTATCTGCCTTCAGGAATTGTCCTTGAATAACCTGGGGCACGCTGATCAGCTCACTCGTTCGGTGCTCTGTGGATGCGTCAGTACTCTAACACTACGCTACTTTAGACGTTAAACCAGCAACGGAAACCGGTTGTTATGGTAATTGTTTGTTTCACCTTTAGTACCATCGCCTTTTTCAAAAAGAGTAACGAAACTTATTTTCGAAACATCCCTCTTATATTGTATCGGTATCTTTATAAGCCAGTAACAGCCTCCAGCCAGAGGTGATCACTTTTACCTAGTGATTACGTTACGCGGCTACGGATCCAAAGGTTGCGGGTTCTGTCCTCGGATAGGCGCCCCCACATATATCATATATAGCTTACGATTAATTTATGCTATTTTCTGGGATATTTTAAGCTGCTTGAATAGCATTTCATAAGCAAAAACATACGGTGTACGACATTTTGAATTTTACTTGTAACGAACTTGGATGAGATTGATATCACGAAGTGTGCCAGAAGCTAGAGTGGCATATATTGCTTTGTCCATGAACGAGTTGATAGACAATCAATAACCTTATATAAAATCTTAGGCTTACTTTTCGCAGAAGGTTTCGCTTGAATGTAGTTATTGAAACTTATATTTGTTAGGGATTGTTACTTTGTGAAATTAGAGTTACTAGCAGACTGTCATTGTCGATGTTTGTGGTTTGGCGACCAAAACAGATCTCACTATTTCGTTGCCAAAATTTGTCAAGCGACTTCTTTGACATAGCAAAGTTTCCAGAAAAGAACAGACATTGCAGTCATTTCTCATTGGTTAAAAAAAGTAATAATCATTCACTGTGCAGCAATTGTAGGTATTGTGCGTTTACTCATTGTTCTAGCACAGGGTCAGCAACCTATGGCAGGCGTGTCACATGTGGCATGCGGCGCAATTCTCAGTGGCACGCTGCACTACTCGACAAATTTGTCCTTTTTTGAGTGGATAGATGTTGATAAATTTGGGTAATAGATCTTGAAAAACATCTTCAGAATTATGGATATTTACGGAATTACGAAAAAATCTGAAATAATAAATCTAAAGATAAATATACAACTATTTTGTAAATTATTGTATACCATTCTTGGAGAGATTTAATGTTTGAAGAGAGAAAATAGTGTGGGCATGTATTCTCTGCTTTCCGCTTTTGAATATCCGTTGCTTCTACATATCTAAGTAAAAAAATCTTTCCTCATATGAAAAATATTTTGAGTATGCTAAGAAATTATTTAACAACTGAATGATCAGAATCGTGTCATATTGAAAGTCACTAAATACCCTTGATTTTGTGATATGAAAGTAGAGTGGTGCAAGCACAAGGTTAGCATTAAAATTTTTATTCATCTTATTTAACTTTAATGGCGGGAAATGCTTACATATTTTATGTTGTCTATTTCTTATATTAATAAATATACATAATATGTATACTATATTAACTTTTTATTTTTGTTGAAGAAATAATTATATTTTATGCTGTTTATTTTTATGTTAAGAGATTTCTTTAAATGATTCAAAATTTATAAATAATATAACTGTAAACATATATTATTGACCTTTATTCTCCAATTCTGCAAACATTAGCATGAGAATCGAATTTTTTCAAAAATTTCTTGTGTGGCACACTGAATTATATTGGTAGATTGGTTTGGCAACCACAGCTAAAAGGTTGCCGACCCCTGTTCTAGCAACTAAGTAAATGAACGTAATATAAAGAACAAAATGATGTCCTGTCAATGAAGTCGAGATTTCGTTGTGCTTAATGTTAAAGTTAAGCTTGTGGTCCAAATACCTATTATACACTTAAGACCCATCGGGGGAAATGGAAGGACTCCAAATTGTTATATATATATATATAGTAACATAAAATGAAAGAAATACATGGCATAATAAAATTGATAATACAGAATAATATCACTAACAAAGCTAGAAGATTCAAACCAGATTTAAAGAAACACACTTTAAAAATAATGGAAGAATCTATTATAGAAGAATTAACTAAGCGTATGTATAACATGGAACAGAATTAGAACTTTAAAATGTAAGAAGCCTAAAGAGTCAATAGACTAAAATGAAGATCTGTTATGATTTCTAAAGCTGTTGCTGAATTAGGACCAGCAAAATTAGGGTTAAATATATTTTATGGATCCTACCTTCCCCTGTTTAGCAGAAATTTTATACATAACAGGAAAACATACCAATATTGAAAAGTTAGGCCTAAAACCAACCACGTGTAATTTGCAACCAAAAGAAAAATAAAATAAAAATAAAAATAATAGAAAATATGAAAGGAAATGAATCCTAACAAAATACAAATAAAAATAATTTTGAAAAGGAATAATGAAGCAATATATATATATATATATGCAAAGATTAACACCGAAGAAGGCTAAAACTAGTTTTGTTGAAAGTAATGCGGAAACCATTTCACCAATAAAGCACGAAGATGAAAATCAAGACCTTTCTAGGGATGGCAGTTGTATTGTAGCCTTTCGCAAATGTATGTTGACTGTCAGAAAGTGACAACGAATAAAAATTTTTTGTTTGCAACTCAAGCTATTTTGCCTAATTTTTTTTGTGTTCATGATTAGCTAAAACATTTTTTTTTCATTCCAATTGATAATTAACTTTATGTGATACATATATACAATCCTTATAATATAAAATGTTTAAGATACTAAACAAATGGTTTATTGTATTATTTTTCCTGATTTCTTAGGACTGGAACCAATTTTCGATTTTGCCATAGATAAAATATATCTTTTACACATATTCTTTGGTGACATATCTATCAAGTTAAAACAAATCTAGATGTGTTGTGGAACTTCAATATTATGAAATACCAAACTTTACCATAAAAATGTCTGATGGGTTGTAAAGAATCATTATTCGACCTCAGTTCTAAATTCTGTGTGTGATTCTTTTGTAATACTGATATATTTGTAACCAAAATAATGATAATTAAATACATTAATATACATTTTGTGTAAAAAGAAAATTACATTTCTTTTATTTATAAATAGTATACATAGATTAAACGAGTTACAGTCCAATAGATTATTTGTCTTTATGTCATTTCAACAAAATAGATTTTACCAACAATGATTCAAAAAGTACACTAAGTTTCCATTTGGATAAAAGATTATAATATATGTCTTTCAAGGAAAAAGTAACTACAAAATACAAATACAAACTCAAAAATGTTAATATGAATTTAAAAATTACAAGAAAGCTTATTTTATTAATTCCATGACTTCAACTACAAAATACCATGCTTGCCCCATAAGACATTCAATAATAAGCAAAATATCACATTCCACAAAACATACCATCCCATCTATTATTAGTCAAAGATATTCGTAAACAAAAGAGCCCCCTTAGACGTCTCTAGAAGAATCGGTTGGTGACAATGGCACATACCACAAAGTCGCGGAACCCCCAAACTTGGTCCCTTTTCCCCCCAGGAAACCGCAACGGGCACAAATAGCCGGAATTCCGAATGCCACCGATGTGCCAAAAGACAGTCAATGTTCCCTTGTCATCGCTGTATCGGAAACGGATGGTACGGCGTCAACAACAGCAAGAGCAAGGATATCTCTTCCCTCGGATTGGTCTTTGTTTCTTTTGTCCCTTTGCTCAGAATAAACCATGTGAAGAAATGTATTTTAGAGATAATGGCATTTGTTTGGTGAAGTTGATTGGTTAGTTTGTGGCGAGAAGAAATTATTTTAGGATGAGTTTCGCTTCTTTTTGTTGTTACTGCTGTTGTTAGAGGACTGTTAAAACGGGTCATTGTGGAAAGACGACTTGAAATCGTGTAATCGATAAGAAAATAGAGAAAGTACAAATAGACGTAATATTTTTTTTTTATTTCCAGCCGTGTTTAATTCTCTTTTGATGGATATCCATTGTCTTTTCCAGAAGTTCATTGCACTTTTCGTAAATGCAATAGGGGATAAGGAAGAATGAATTTGAGGGGAAAATGTGGTCAAACATATAGATAGTGTTATTCTTTTTATTATTTCGGTACAAGTGCATGATTTAGGGTTATAGTAAGCCAATTTCTAAAGGTTAATTATTGTTCAATTGGTTTTATAAAACATGAAAATGTTAATCTAAACTATATACATAAACAACACTTCCTGGGAAATACACATAAATCTATTAATTTGTTTGCAAAAACACAGAAAATTTCTATGTGCATATTGATCAGTTGTATTAACACATTGGTTTTAGTAAATTAGAGTCATTGTCAAGTGGGAGGACGTCCCATAGCTGATATTTCACACTGTGGCAATCCCTTTCTTGAAAGTTGACATTAACGCCTGATAACTGATCCGGCAGGTAATTTATTTTCAGTTCAATTACTTAAGACACAACTTCAGAAATAAGATACAAATACGTTTCATTCACCGCCAGGATCAATAATACCCATCGTAATGACAGCACAGAAAATTGAACACTAGATGGCAGCATGTCCCTATCTACAAATACTACTTAATATACCCCAATGAAAAAATTTCTCAGTTTTATGAAGAAACTCATGAATCACAACTTGTGATAAAAACGGTACGGCATATTTGTTAAATAGGGTCCATCATCTGAACTAGAGGCTGCCAATGATGGCAAAGAAAACGTTTTGACCAATGAATATATCAATTACAGAAATGTCTGGAAGGCAACCATCTGTAAAATATCGTTCGCAAAGGGCAATTCTTTTCAGCCCAGTTGTTAAGTTAGGTGGTTACAGATCAGATGAAAGTTAGTTAAGACTTCAACACCTGATATCTGCCCTAAACGTTGTTAAAAAGGGTCAATTTACTCCATAGGAGATCAAGTAGTTTATTATTTTAGGCTTAAATGAATTTTTCTGCCCTTCAAAGTTCTTTTATGTCATGGTGTGGAAATTTGGCAAGTGAATTTCCAGCTGACAAGTCGTACCCTCCTATGCCGGTTTATTCATTGGGTGATTGGGGCGGCTGCCCAAGGGCCCTGGGCCCGGATAAGTTACACTTAACCAGATTTTCTGGTTATAAATTTTGATTCTGCCAAGGGGCCTTTTTTTCCAGTGCCTTAAGAGCTTCTGCGCCCAGGGCACGAAAAAAGCTTAAATCGGCACTGGTATCCTCACATCGAGATTCGAAATTGCGAAGTCCGTTAAAATACCCTCAAAGTAGGTTTAGATAGAAAAAAAATGACTTGCATTATTTCCAAATTTTTCTATTTGAGGGTTTGGTAAATCTCCTTTTACCCTACATAAATGTCTGGGGTGGATCCACTCTCTAATTCATGAAACTGTTACAACTATGACTTTTTTAAAAATTATACCATAGGAGTATATATTCTTATTTTAAGACAAAGACAAGCTATGTAATAGGAATTCTTAGCTAGAGATTCATGAAATTCTTAATGGAGTTCATTATAAAACGGAACAGAATTGTTTCTTGTTATTGTTTAAAGACTGCACCAAAGAAACAATGAATCACCAGCTAAGCTGCACAGCGAAAAAATAATTTATTTAATATTTTCTTTCTTTAAAATGATATTTATTTTCAAATAAAAAAAAAGATGGAAAATGGAGAGAGTCATCCATTTTTTAAGAACACTATTTCTGAATAAAAACACTGTCTTCCATAAAACGTGAAGTAAATAAAAGAACATTATATAAATTTTTATCTTTTTTTGCCGCGAATTTTAAACTTAAATAAATGAAAAAATTACATCCTCCGACACCTTGTCTGAAAAGATTAAAAATTTCTGAAACAAGAAATATTTGTAACTATTTAAGAATTAAGTATTCATATAATACACGTCAACGGAGAAGTATAATTAATTTTTGTTTCTTGTATGGGGACTGTCTCGCAGCAAAGGATTCAAATGCTTGGTTATTGTTTCATTAATTTTTTTTATCATCGCACTTTTTACGAGAACTATTGGCAACGGACCTCGTGATTTTAGGCCTAGGTCAAGTGGTAAAGACTGCACCCCTAAGCTGCCACACCAAACTCCAAATTTCAACACCATGTTAGCGTGAGAATTTTGATCCTGGATAGATTTAACCTGCTTCAGATCCTTTGCATGACGAATCTTTAGTGGCACCAAAATTTAAACGCACGACTTGACAGCAGCAACGCCATCTAGGGGTTCACAACCATGACTACTCGGTACCACAGACACGCTGATACTTTCTGATAAAAATACATAAGTGAGCAGGGGCGTCTTAAGGTATGGGCTGACTGGCCCAGGGCCCAGCCTCAATGAGGACCTCTTCTAGTTCTCTACTCAGCCTCAGTAAGATCATATCCGAATAACTTTAATAATCAAATGTTATCCCGTACATATTCTCCGAAAAACTAGGAATTTCGAACGTTATATGCTAACTCAGCCTTTCTCAAACCTAAGGGGGGCGCGAGTCTAATGTAAAACGAAAACGAAAGATTATTTTTAAAAAATATTAGTTTACTAAAAGTAACAAATAAAATAAAAAAACACACATTTGCACTGATGTAATACACTTATAAATGCATCAGTACTACACAATGTATTCTATAATTAATTTAACAATGCTAAGTTAAGAATAAGTTTAATAATTACCAGGCCCTATGGGCTTGTCACATATAAAATTATTTACGAAAATTAATACTTTTATTGATAATTTGTACGGTTTATAATTAATCTCTTAACTGTAGATAAAAAGTTATGCGATTTGCTCCTTAGTGCCACCTTTTTGGACGAAAGCGTGCGTATTGGTTGTAGGGGGAGGGAGGGAGAGAAAAGGAATAAATAAGTAAATCCTTCGCAAACGATATCAAGGTCATTTTGTTGCATTTTAAAGCCTTCGGAATAATTTTATGGATAACAGAGCCCAGAAAATATCGTACTTCAGAAAGACGTATATATACGTCCGGGACAATAAACGATTTGGTTGGGCTAAACGTTTATATACGCCGATGGCACTTAAGACGTTAAAGTCGTATTGTAGTCTTAGCGTCATACAGTATTATTGAATTCAATACATTGTTATAGAATGGGGATGAAAATTATGATTGAATATTGGGTCGCAAATGTTGAAAGTTTGAGAAGCACTGTGCGAACTGGTAAATCAATCTGCACTATTATGTGATGACCATCTCCATGTCTAGGCCTAGGCCTACCACCATGCAAGTCATTACTCATTTAGTCGAAAGGGGCCGCAGTAGGGAAATCTGGCTAATGGCTAAATTTGTGATATTTTGAGTTACTCACATTTATTTGTGGCGGGTTACTGTTTGTACGAGTATTTAACAATGTATATGCTACATATTTCATGGCCTCAGAAACCAATTTAAGTATAAGTTTTTTTTATGAACACTAAGTCGAGCATATATAAAATTTTAATCAGGTCTATTGCTCTGAATGGAAGTGAATGTTGGGACCCCACAATAAAGCAGAGGAATAAAAGTTGCTCATTTTTGAAAGAAAAATTTTTGAACCTATTCAAGAGAACAACGAGTGGAGTGTTCTTAACAATCATGGAATTTACAAGAAATATGGCAAATATGGCGGTATTGACATTGTGCGAACTATAAAAGCATCAAGTATTAGGTCGCTGGGCCATCTATACAGATATGCTGATGCTTTTCCTTCCGAAAAAGTAACTTATTCGAAAGTTGAAGGGATCATGCGTAGAAGACAAACACCTACACGATCGTTAGACGATTTTGAACAGGATCTTAACCAATGGAGGGCCACCGTGACTGATGATGCCAACTGAAGGAGGATCAGTGAGTCAGGCTTGGCCTGCAAAACGCTGATGAGCTTATAAAGAAGAAGTATGCTACATACTATCTACCTTTAGGGTTTACAGGCTAACTTTTGCATAGGGCCCAGGACCTCTAGAAGTCATAAGATGTCCCTGCAAGTGGGGATTAGATTAAACGGGAATACTTAAAGGGGGATGCATTACGAAAAAAAATTATGAAACACTAATTAGGAAATTCTATTACGCTGCAAATTTTTAAATAATGTGAATCTCTCAATTCGCTGCATTCTTAAAGCTCTAATTGAAAAGTTAAAAAAAATCGATTACTGAATTTATGTTTTTTCCAACATGCGGAAACCTTTCCAATGTAGTTTCCCGCTAAACCAATGTCTTGGATTATTTACACCTCAGGCCTTTCCACTATTAGCAGATTCAAAGACCTTCTCCGGGAAATTAATGCTGTTCTTACCTGAAATGGACTGCATGACTATAGATGGGATTAAGGGTCTATTTTCATATGCCACATCTCTAAACACCACATTTAGGCTTATAATTAATAATCCCCTTTTAAACACTGTAAAATTCCGTCACCACTCTTAAAACATGGCAAATATATTCTTTTTGAAACAACCCTTAGTACCTAACATGCTATTACGTCATTCTATAAACCCCCGTCTTGTTCATAGACCTCCCAATTACCAATCATCGTAGTTTTCTGCAAAACTTAACAGTCCATTCCCTTTTTAAGGAGAGGAGGGGGTCTAAGAATACCATTGAAAAATGAGTCCGATACTTAAGAAAGAACCTTCAGAAAACCTTTCAACAGGGTGCTTCGCCCGGAAATATGATGCGATCCATAACTCCTTCCCCCTTTTTTTCCTTTCTCCACCTCTCTCATCACCTATCCCCCATCCTTTCTAGATTCCCATCAAGTCTCAGTCTTACAGTTTTCTAGAAGAACTTGTGGGACTCACCTCCTCCAAAAAAAAGAAAGTGGAGAAGGGGAGAAAAAAAAGAAATCTGGTGAAAATCGAGGTGTTGTGAACCTTATCTCTTTCGAGAGAGAGAGGGAGGGATGGGAGAGAGAGAGACTATCGTTTGGTGAGTAGAAAACAAAAACGAACAGCATCCCCCGTTCTTTTCCCATAAGAGGATCGCCCGACGACTGATAACAACCCCTGCATTGTGTTTCGAAGGATGAAGATGCTATAAATTATCGGGGGTACACGCCTGTTCGAGACAGGAATGTTCTCTTCAACCCTCTGTATTGCCACAAAGAAAGAAGAAATTGTGAGGATACGGTAAAATATGGCACCGTTGGAACGTTACAGTTCTGTGAATGTTCTACTAAATGATTAGCTTAGGATTCTCGTAAAATATGACATTGATGAATAATAATAATTAAAAGAACACTTTCATCAATGATGCAAATCTTTGAAGCTAAAATATAACAATGAATACATATAGAGAGTAAAATTTTCGTACTGAGACAATTGCACAAATAAGCATTTTAAGCATAAAGTGCTAAATTAATGACTAAACAATGGAAACCATATATAACAGAAACATATATCCAAGGTGTTAAATGAGGCTTTTGAATATTGTTCTAGAAGAAGAAAAAAATGATTCGATACATAAATTTTCAGAAAGTTCTATTACATCGCTCTAGATAACTATTATAAATGCAGTGAAATGTCTAAGATGATATATTCGTATTTGTGCTGAACTCTTTTAACTTCCATATCACATCAAACTCCAGTTTAGAGCCCAGTTGAATTTTAAGAGTATATACTCTTTTATTATATAAACTCGACAGACTTTATTTAAGGTATGTGTCTACCTTCGGAGCACTTTTTTGAAATATATAAATTTTCAGCAAAATAAAAATTTTTATTTGAAATGGGCATAAAACTAGGAATTCAAGTACAATTTCCACAAAATTAAAAATAATTTTGGATATATTGGGAATTTTGAGTGAAATTTTAGTGAAAAATTGCACTTACGGTAAGGCTTGTATTGAAAATTCTAATTAATATATTCAAATAATATTTATACAGTACATAAAATATCATTATCTATACTTAGAGCTATAAAATTTGTGATACTTTTGAAAAGGTTTTGAAACATGGCATTTTTTATGCAAGAACTCAATTTGTTACAAAAAACTAATGCTATTTTCTCACAAAAAGTGCAATAAAATACAAAAATATATACACAGAAATTAGATTATAATCCACACTGGAGATAAAACTAAATAAAACATTTTCTGAAAATTTCAATTCAATATCTTAAAAAGAAATCCTGTAGTGAAGCAAAAAATTGAAAACCATAGTTTCTCAGAAAATGCATTTAAAGATTTTAATATGGTATAAAAAATTTTCTACTAATTGTACATTTTTTAAACTTACCATATTTATGCGACAAGATCTCTTTAGCTTCATATAAAACTAATTCTGACTTTTTTTAAAAACTTTTGCTGTTTTCTGAAGAGTTTTATAGACAATAACAATTGTCATTTTTAGTGAAAGTTTGATGAAAAATTGCATTTACAGAAAATTTTAATGAATGTATTCAAATAATATTTATACAGTACGTGAATAATATCTTCATATGTGTTAGGAATTAAAAGATTTATAATACTTTTGAAAGTTTTTTAATTATGCCAAATTTTATGCAAAAACACGATTTTTTTAAAAATTAATGATTTTTTTTCATGAAAAAGCAATAAAGTACATAAATATATGCACAGAGATCAGATATTGATTCATAACACAGATAAAACTAAATAAAAGATTTTCTGAAAATTTCAATTCAATATCTTAAAAATATTTTGAGTAGGGACGTACTTCCGGTTTTGTAAATTCCATTTGCGGTTTACTAATTATGCTATAACTTTGCTTCTAAATATCGTAGAAATAAAAATAGAGTGTTTTTGGAATCTTAAATGTATGGGCTATAAAATGAAAGAATAAAATCAATTTCGAAATATTTTTCCAAAACCACGAAATTTGGGTCGTCACATACCTTAAGTGAAGGTTGAATTTGTGATCTATGAGCCTGTAGGTTTTTCTCTATAACCGGAAGTCCATAACTCTCCCGGAATTGATCAACTAAGGCTAAAAGGATATACAGCTACAAAAAAAAATAATAACAATTTACTACACAGAGTATCATTGTAAATGAACTTAATTCAATTCAATTGTTCAAAAATGTAAATGAAAATCTGCAGAGCAGAAGTTATTCTTTTTGTTGCCGTAAAAGAAATAATGAATTATTGTGGGGGCTTCAAGTATTTAAAATTACTTAGAATGCCAAATGTTTTCTATGATCTATTCCCGTATAAAAATTCAAACTGGACAACTGTTATACTGTAAAAATTACTAAACATTTAATTGTTGATTTAAAAATAAATTGAGTGTAGTGATATAATTTCAGAATAAATGAATTAATTAACAATAACAACTGTTGGTTGAATGCAATATCTTTATTTAGCAGCAGTCCCTCTATTTTTCATTTTAGTTATTTTTTTCCATATTTAAATAATAATTAAATACCAGTACGTTATATATATATATATGTGTGTGTTGTATATGTATATATATATATATATATATAATCAAAATTTCTCTACAAGAGAGAGATGAATTAACATGATTAATGCTTAAAAGAATAGCAATTGCTAGATAACAAGACAACAGAATTTAGAAGGAGATATAAAAATTTGAAATAACAGAGTAAAATATAAAATAATGGATACCTCAGTATTATCAACACTATATATATATATATGTGTGTGTGTGTGTGTTTTAGATTTATTCATTAAAAAAACTAACAATATTTAAAAATTTTGATAATTGGTTAAATAAATTTCGTGTTTCAAAACATATTTTGGATCTTTTGTTTGAATATATATATATATATAAGCGTCCTTCTATTTAATTCAATTTTATTTTAAGAAAATCCTTATTTTTTTAGTAGAAGATTTTATTTCAGTGCATCTGAAATGTAAAGAAAATATAACACCATAATTAAATATTAAAGTATATTTAATGTGATCGAAACCATTTGAGAAATTTAACGAAAATAAAAACTAAGAAATATGTATTAAATTTAAGTTTAAATTATTTTTTATTTAGCTATATAAGATATTCTAAAATAAATAAAAATTATTGATTGTTTAAATTTAATCTCAAAAAGAATAATAATTGAATAAATAATTCTTCTTTTATAACTTTTTCAAAAGAGCAAACGATTTTAAATCGCTTCCGTTTTTCTTTTCGCAGTATCAGTTTCACTTTGACAATCGAACTTCTTTTAAGCGAATTAAAATATGTCCTCCCGATTTTTTTTCAAAAATTTAAATGTTATGAAATAATTTTTTTTTTTTTTTTTTTTTTGTCCATACATTTATAGAAATAATTTTTTTAAAGAATTTTACGTGGTTTTCTTTGTTTTAGAAAATAACTGCAAAAAAAATGTATTATTTTTGGAATAAACGTTTTTAGATTGAATTTCATTTCTGTAAGTGTTTTTTTTCCAGTTGAAGTGTAACGAATTCAAAAAACGTATTTTTTTGTTGGTTACGAATTTGCACAATTGCATTTTCCTTTAAAACAGAAATCGAGATATCTTGAAAAATGATAATACCAAAGTTTTTGATTATCTAGAACTTTTGAAATAAAAATTAGCTATTGAATTTCTTTGTATAACAAAAAAAAATTAGGCTTCATTTTGAAGGAAAAAATTATTTCCTGTAAAAATAAAAAAAATAAAAGAAATTGAAGCTTGAAACCAATGTCTTCATGAAATTTTTTATTTAATTTAAATAGTTCAATTATTTATTACAAATACTTAGTTGTATTTTTAATTTTTCTCCATTAAATTGTTTTTATTCATGCAAAAATATATACGAAATATTTTATATAAAAAATTATAGCATATTTTATATATAAATTATTTTATATATAAATTATTATAGCTTAAATTTTATTAAAGAAAGAAACATTTTAACTTATCTTTCCTGAGTTATGTTAAATACTGAAGGTCCCGAATTTTCTAAATTTGTTACAGACATTCTGTCAGAACATTTTAACCTACGTTCAACATTTAAATGCCTTTTATTCAGATTTTGAAGTTAGGTTTGAAAATGATTTGACTATGGCAATACAGTAGGCATTGAATTCGTATAGTCATATTGAAAAAAAAAATGTCACATTACAATAGGAACTGATCGTAATAAACAGTAACGAAGATCTTAAAGTTTAGAAACGGATACCAGCAATTTTGGCTTTAAAAAAGTCAAACCTGTTACTTGTCTCGACTTTTGGAATATCGAAGAAGTTTTTCATTGCTTTTCCTAGTGTGAGAAGCTTCAGTGCGGTTGCCAATCTCCAAAAAAAAATTGGACACTAACAGAGGAAATATAAGGTTAAACCAGACAAGATTAATACTAAATGTTGAAAAATTGATATTGTAGTGCTAGAGATTCCTTCCTCCTTTTAAAATCATTTGTTTGTTGTTTAGTTAGTTTATTTAACAGTTGTATTTATTAATTAACTTTTAATTTAATTAATTAACAAGTGCTTTTTAAATTTTAAACACTACACTTCACAAAAATTTAATTCTTTTAAAGTAGGAGTAGTAGTACCAGCTGTCAAAAAGACATTTAAGTTAATAAATTTGCAAAAATTCATTTTTAATTAAGCAGGGGTCTACCCCAAACCGAAAAACATGGTAAGGGGTCTATGAGACAAAAAAGTTTGGGAACCTCTGGTATAAAAGCTCAGTGGCAAAATTTGTTACACGTTTCAGCCAGCAAAATTAATAATTTTACCTTACTTTAAAATCCCAATACTTTATTTTAAGTATTTTTTACAATAGTTTTAAAATGTTAGACCATAAATTAGAAAATAATTACACCGTGAAAAAAATGCTTTTAGTATAATAAAATACATGTCATAAAAATGTCAGTTTCAACATGATCTGATAATTATTTAAATTATGTTTTTAGCTTGTAAATTGAATTTGAAGATTCGAATTGATTCTAGAGTCATTGGATCACACTACGCATGACAATCTAGCACCATCAAATTGTGAAAGACTCGTTTTTATTCATCCAATGGTCGTTGCGGTTGTTTGAGATTGGTAAAGTAACTTTTTTCAAGCTTTCAGTTTTTAAAAGATCATTTTGAAGGAATAGATGCAAAACTTAGATACTTACGTATTATATCGTAGACCAATTTCGTCAAATGGAAAAACGTCACCAAATGCCACGATTTTCAACCAACCCTCACATGTACAAGCACAAAAATCTTATCTTATCTTACGTATTATGGCATCAATCGCCAACTCTATTAAAAACTCGCCAAGTTGACAAACGCGCTGAATGGGCAACCATATGCTTCGTTTTATATAATGTCGCCAATAGGTTGCGATAATACATCAGTACCAAAAATTGCTTTTATGTTATTTTTTTGTTATTAATTGCTATTATGTTCTATGTTTTATGCTATCTTTAAAATAGCAAATAATTTGCCATCGGTTTTACATTTATTTTGGTTCGAACAGACAGCAAAATATAAATTTAACATTGAATTTCTTTCAAAATGGTTTGTTTCGCCCCCACTCCTCCATAAGATTTATTTCATTCCAGTTCAAATGTCATCCAACAAAATTTTATGAGATACGATTTTTATATGAGAATTTAACTTATTTATAGTTTTATAAGATTGTTGATTTTTCATGTTAAGATTCGTTAAAACAATTTTTAATAGATGTCTCTTTCACTCATTGCATATGGTGCATAATATTTTATTGTACAGTAAACGGGACAACGCGCGCGTTAATAATATCAACAAATGTCATCACCATTGGAAAAATTTTGTTTTGATATTAATAGCTTCCAGGAAATAAAAAGTATTATGTTCTTACAGAATAGTTAGCTTATAAAAAAATATTTAGTTAACTTCAGAAAAAGAATTTTCTTATTTTGAATGCCATTTTTTCCCCTTTATTGATTTACATCCAAACACTAAATTTCTAATTTCGAAAGGTTCTACTCAAAGGTTCCGGGTTTATGGGTATTTTTTTTGGAAAAAAAAAGGAACTTCTGTTAAACGAATGATTCGGAATGTGAAAATTGAAATTCTAGTTTTCGCCCAAACCTTTTTCAAAATTGTTTACATCATATAACGGAAATTGTTTTCCAGTTCTATAAATGCATTTATTTTTCTAGTAATTGAAAAAAAATATGTTGATTAACGCTGCCTTAATGCAATTTTTTATAATGAATAAAAAACAAAAATGAAAATTTAAGGTATCCGACTACTTGCGAAAACTTTTTTTAAAAAATGGATATATGGGGATTTCTTATGGTTTTTAAATTTGTTTAGTACATTTTAAGAAAAATATGCGAAAATTAAGAAGAGAAAAAGAAATTATTATTACTAAAATGGGGGAAATGGGTAAAAATTGACAAAAAATAACATAAACACGGCCCATTCTGTACCAAAAGTTTATGAAAAAATTTTTAAATTTTTAATTCTGATATGTTGCTATATGTTATTCATTTTTAAATGACTTTCATGATAAGAGATATTTTAGTTTTTACAAAAACTAGAGCACTTTATCTTTGTTATTACTTGAAATTGCTTAAAAAACAGTGGTTATGTTCACATAAGGGGCTGTCAATTTTGTAATAAAACAGTGATTGATAAATGTGAAAGTCAAAACACTTCTACTATTATACAAAACATGCACAAAAAATTTCAGTGAATTATTTTCAAAACTGTTTGAGCAATCACTGTCCTCGTATGAGCATTTTCAAAAAAAAAAAAAAAAACACGTTTCGAGTAAAACGTATTTTAAAGTATGGCATATCTTGTTTAAAGTAATGGCATCTGCTGTTACTAAAAGACTTGTAGTTTTTGTTCTAGTGAACGGAAAATAATAAACTTGGTATTTATATAAGGCCAATAAGATGACCTAAAAATAAAATCATAAAAAGTATTAGACAATTTCTGTCAAAATTCACAATTTTAGGGTAGTCGGATACCTTAATTTGAAAGAAACAGGGTGAGAAAATAATTATTATTTAGATTTCATGCTTTATTACGTGGTGTTTGGAATCGGAAGAAAAATATTGTGAACGCAATATTTTATTTTTTAGAATTTTAATAAATTTTATTTTAAAAAAATGCCCTGTACTGCATACAATAAAATTAAAGGAAGTCATTTTTGTACATGTTCATTAGAAATAAATATTTATCGAAATTATACCTAAAAAATTATTGACGTTTTGCACATTATTTGCCTGAGGTTATATATGTGCATCAAAGGATACCATAACAAATGTTCATGAAATTCTCTGGAACATATGAATCTAATGGAATTTGACAACAAAGGCTATTTAGAATATCATTCTAGGGGAAAAAATGGCATCTGTAACAGAAGACACCGATGATAATTACATTTAATAATTAGAAACTCTCACAACTTAGTTCCTTTTAAGCAATTAATGATTAGATCAATTTACCAAAATGTGAAGAAAAATACAGAATTTATTATTGGTGTCCAATTATTTCACGATGTTCATGTATTAATTAAATAAATATCCGAAACTCCTTAATTGAACTAAATAAACGATGCATAATAAGTCGTGTGTGATTAATCTGAAGACTGTGATGTCTTCTAAACTGAAAAACCGCTTTTCTAAAATAATATTTATTCGAAATAAAATAAAATATTCAAAAAAAAGGAATACTTAATTAGTTACTCTATTCCGCATTTTTACGACACGCTTAAAAATAATATTTTTTTCCCCACAAAAATTGACAAACACCTCTCACTATAAAAAAAAGATATTTCGTGATGCTGTAATAAATTTATTACGTACTATCACATCACTGCAGACTTTCAAGAAAACTCGCCAAGTTGGCTGCCCCGATTTCGTATATGTCGAACACGCTGAATTGGCAACCATTTGCTTTTTTTAAAAAGTATCGCCAATACGGTTGCGATAGTACATAATTACAAGCTCTCGCAGGAAGATGTCGCAACGACTGAATGGACTGAGTGAGTGAACTTTAACGTTGCACTATAAAGCTACTCGGGGGCTTTTGCCAAAGGTCTTTGAAATTTTGAAACATGGTAGAGTGATGAGAACGAAATATGAGCTGGCAACCCATCTCCCAACTTCCACACAACACCAATGGGAGTACGTTTGAGCCTTGACATATTTAACGTGCATCGCCCCCTCCCCCTTTTTTCACCGCGGGTCTTCAGCGATACCATGCTCGATCTTGACACGCCAGCCGCGAGTCCGTTACCTTGATCCCAAGGGTACCGCGGCCACTTGCCTGGACTGGAATTGTTGCGCGAGAAGAAAGGCGTCTCATATGAAGAGTTATTAACAAGCAATTGAAATGAATACTCAATTGGTTATACCATCCAGCATTTTTTTTATGACGGGCTCAAAAATATTTTTTTTCCAGCTTATTGACTGTTATTCTTAATATTTTATTTGTACTTTGTTTAAATTCCTTAAGACGATAAAAGCATTTCGGTTTGAAAATTGCGAAAAAAAGCAACCTCAAAAGAATCAATTACCTTTATTTATATTAGTATTAATTATATATATTTATGACATAGATATAAATTCAATAAATACAAAAAATGATAGTTAATTTCGAGAATATTTTAAATAACTCTCGAAGTAACAAAGATAAAAATAAGAAAATATTTTTTAAAGAATAATACGTTATTAATAATTGCATATATTAAAAGATCCAAAGTTATTTAATGATTTATTTAAAAATATATTCAAATTAAAAATAGAAATAGAATGCTCACAATATTTTACGAAGTGCATAATCAGCTTAAAATTTTTTAACGTACTTCAGTATTAATTTCTACATAATAATGTCAAAATACTTTTTAAAATTTGAGGTAATTTTGGTTAAAATAATATTCTAAAGAAATGTATGAATATTCTTAGAGGAAAAGTAAAAGTTCATTACATATTTAATTATTCCCAAAATTAGTTTATTCTTTACTGATGAAAATTCCTGCAAGACCATGGTAAAGTTAACAAAGAATTTTGATTTTCTGTCAATTTATTTTCAAACAGTTTGAATTTCCTTAATTGCGTACTTAATAAATTTGAGAATTCTTAATTAAAATTTCTTTTTTATTTTACCATTAACAATGAATTATTTTTAAATATGTTTTGTGTAATTAAACTATAAAATATTTTAAATAAATTAATTAAATATGCTGTATTCACATTCCGTAAATCTTTTCACAATGTTATTTCATTAATTTATTAAAAACGATCATTTTGAAAAAAAAAATAATTGCTATGCTAAAAATAAAATGCATAACCAAATCGACTTATAAAGAATAAATAAAAACTAAAATTTCTGCCTGAGTTATGTCTAGCTCTTGCAGAGAGAATATGATTAAAAAACAACACAACTAAACTCGCCCTTAAAAAATATCGTCTGCTAGATTCAAGGCGGAAGATTTGATAACCCATCGCCTACGTTGCCAACAACGTATCACTTTCATTCAAAAACTTTAATATCATTTTCACACGAACATAATTTATTGTATGCAGAAAAATAATAAAATGTGAAAACAAGATATTCTCTGCACAAAAAGTAATATAAAAGAATATTTTTTTATTCATTTATTTATTTTTTTGTCATTTTCGAGTTCTCCTTGAACTTTCGTGCACTCAATCTAGCGTGAAAAATTACAGTAGACAATATTTTTCTTTTGTGCGAGAAAAAAATTGTTATTCTTATTCTATCTTTTTTTATTTCTTTTCGTTCTATTTATTTCATACTATTTCAGCCGACTTGAAACAAGTTGTTCTTCTGTCGGATTGTATATTTTTCACCACCCTCTTCTGTTCTAACTTCCATTGTTTGTTTATTATTATTTCCCATTTTTGTTTTGTTTTTTGTTTTTGGAATTGTGTTTTTAAGTGCCCTTGTCTAACATTTTCGGACGCACAATCTATGTCCACTCGATTCTGACGTTAACAAAAGAATAGGAAGTAATAAGAACAAAAAAGGAATAACAATGAAGAATAAACAAAATTGTAACAAATCTGTCATTTGTCATTCTGTTTTCACTTTTTAATAAAATCTCTTTTTTTAATATTATGTTCTTTAAAACAGTTCATATTGTTAAGATGCTTACAGACTTTCTTTTTTTTAAATTTTATATTAAATTTTGATGTTCTACAATACATCAGATAAAACAATTAATACGATATTCTACACATAAAACAATATATTTCCAGTAGGATTATTTAAACAATTATTAGTTTTGTTATACATCATTACTTTCAGTCTAATTGAGATTCATTAAGTATTTTTTATATTTAACTTTCCATTTTACATTCATTGTAAAATGAAATATCTTGTAAAAAATTTAGAGTTTATCTCCTCAAATTGAATTCCCCGCACATTTTTGACTAATTTTACTTTCATATATCAACAGTTTCTGTCACTTTCTTTTGTGCTTTCATTATTTTCACTATTTTTTTCGTTTTCAAAAAAAATAAATATTAGTTCGTCCATTAGAAAGAATATAATCTATAAATATACGAATTTAAATTTCTATGTTTTCTTAATTGAGGTTTAATTCAAAACATTTAAACCCTTAGTGAAGTAGCTTTTACCCTCCCGGCCCTCACTTTTTCTTTATCTGCTAAAATTCTAATAAAAACTTAAGTTGTTTTTCAATATTTTGATAAATAATTAATCCTTTAAATTCCAATTATTTTAAGCTCCTTAGTTTAGTCATATGGAATAATAATTAATATTTTACTATTACTTTTTACTAATACCACATCTTAATTAAAATCAAATATAATTCTTAATTTTTTTCTTTTTAATTTATAAGGGGACATATCACGATTTATAAGAAAAACTTTGATTTAAAGACATTCACAAATTGTTTGGTTGCTCCATATGCAAGTAAGGGTAATTAAATTAGATCTAAAACGAAATCCTCTACTAACCATTTAACTTTTATTTTCCGTAACATCTTCGAGTCTTACATCAAACATCCAATTATTTCCCAGAAAAGATATTCCAAGCATAGCACTTTTAATTCCAGCTCATTGTTTTTTATAGTCTCCATATGCCATCCTTCACTTTCAAATCGAAAACAAAAGATAAAAAGAGTAATTTAACATTTCTGAATTCAGCCCAATTAAAATCTTCACTTGGGGTCCGTTTTCTCTCAGCGAAAGATGTGTCGACTGCTCGCTGAATAAACTGTTTTTTACAAATTCTTGATGCTGACTTTGAAACACCGTATAAATATAGATATATGTAAGCCATAACTTTTGTGCTCAAAATGACCCAAAAAGCTAATTTAATTTTTCAAAGAAGAATTTTAAAATTCAGAAGTGTTTTAAAATGCTACTTCTACAATAATTGACGGAAACACATGAACTTTGAGTTACCTGTACCTCAAACTATGTGTAATAAAAGTTGGTAAGGGTTTTGTGATAACATGGTGGATATTTGTAAAATACTTTTTTTATAAACGTTTATTAAAAATTTCTTAAAAAATGTATAAATTGTAAGTTCAGCTATTTTTTTAAAAATAGTTATTGCTTTGATTGAAAAATGCATAACAATTTTTATTATATGAATTAATAAAAAATGTGTGTTAGAAAAATTATCAAAGCATATTTAATGCAGTAGGAAAAATGCCTTAGAATTTTAAATCAAGATAAACTAGTTATTTTTTTTATTGTCAAGTAAATCAGTTTATAAAAATTTTATTTGACATTGGGATGCGAATATAAAATCAAAAATGAAAGCTATCATATCTCTGATGTTTTTTTTTTAACTTTTAGCTTACCAATTTTTTCAGATTGTAGAAAAATAAACAAAGAAATAATTTAACCTAATAAAAGTTCAATTTGTTTTTTCAAACCATTCTTGTGTCAACTGCACAGCATTCTGTTATTTTAAATTTTCCATCTGTTATATATAAAAGTTTTTTTTATGTTAATACTCAACTGTTCTTTAAAACTTTTATCCTAGTTTATCCTTTTTTGATTAAAAATCTGTATTTTTTTAAAAGTATGGTTCTAAATAAAATCAACATTATATATTAACTGAAAAATTTTATTAGAATGTCAAACTTTTAATAAAAAATTATACATTGTAAAATAGTACGTGCAATAATTTTAAAATGCATCCATGTAAATCATTATTACTACAATGATGGAAATGATACTTAATCAAAAAATAATCCTACAGTATCCAACATAATTAAAACAAACGTAATAAAACTCAAAATATAGAAGTCTTTCTTATAATACAGCTTTAATTTCAGAGAAAAAATACTTTTAATGAAGTTATTTTGTATTAAGATACAAACTCTCTACCACACGGAAAATAGAGCATAAAAATAAATTAACATGAAAATGATAGGGGAGCATATACTAGAAGAAAACTTATATCACTTATGTTTCTTTTTCTTTTCGAATGCGTCTATTATGTAAATCAATACAGTAATCATAACATACATAACCATACCCTTCAAACTTCCCAACAAGTTTTAATATGTAAAATGCGTCCCTATTTACATCAAAAAACATGTAATACATGCATATTTCAAACTGCACACAAGCATTCTGCATTTAACTATGATTACAGTTCCAAAATTGGATTAAGCAATCAAAACTCCAGTTTTCGACGCTAAGAAATGATTTATGACTGCATAAACTTGAATATATGTATCTTCCAATCTAAAAACAGAGAGGTTGTTCTTCTTTTCATAGACAGGTTGGAAGATAATACACTGTCATTTACAAATAAATGGCGGGAAAGATAGAGGAACAAAGAAAACTTCCATCTCGATAGTTGTTCTAGAAGTTAAGCCTAACACAAGACGAGGAATAGAAGCAAAAATAAATCCACTAAGCCGCTTGGAGCTTGTGATAGAAATCTTGTAAAGGCGGCTTTCCAACTTAACAAGCATATTTATGTCGTAATCCCCTACTAAAGTTAGAGATGGATATCAGTAAGAATCGTATTACGGAGAAAACAAGATGGCGGGGCTTTGGAAGCTTGTAGAACATGGTTAGCTTTATTCTATTTGTAAGAATGGAGACGTTATTGTCATTCTTATGAAACATGTCGCGTTGGGAATTTTGAAATAGAAGAAAGAAGGGGATAATGTACAATTTATTTGAACTGTGGATGTAGCCATGTGTTTCTACGAACTTTAAACTCTGATATATATTCAATTTGATATGAATAACTTCATGTAATAATAAAAAAATATATAGAACAATATTTCAATATTACAAATGAGAAACATATGTACTTGGTTAGCAAAAACTTAGAATAATTATATACACTCTGAATATAATTAGATGTAGTGGCGCGCACAAGGGGGTGATGAGGAGATCACGACCCTCTCCCCTATAGCCCTTGATTTTCTTTTCTCTCGATTGATTAGAATCCTATGTAAATAGTACGTAAAATGAAGCAAAACAAAGTTAATAATAATTTCAGTTCTAATAAATGAAAAAATAAATTTTTTTCTCATTTTCTTCCCCTTTAAAACTACTGTGTGCGCCACTGATTAGATGCAGTGACACAGTCAGGAGTTTTTAAAGGGAGGAGTCGAGGGTCAAATGTCCAGCATTCTCGTATCACATTCCAATTCGAAGCCAAACATATTCTTTTGATTTTATCGATTTTCAGGAACAAAAACTCAGGAAAATATAAATTATTGAATAAATACTTAACATTGATAAATAAAAATGACTTTTTATAAAAAAGTATTTAATTAAATTATATGTAATATATACATAGGCATTGGAATAACGTACACCCCCCCCAACCCAGCATCACGGAGAGGGACAAAATACTAGGAGGCCCAAAGCCTATATTACGTTATGGTTTTTGCAATCCCTTTTGTAAAACCCGGCTGACTTATCCAAAACCTTACTTTACTTACCTTATTATCCAAAACCTTACTTTTACTTATCTTATACAAAACCTGACTTAACAGGGGGGTTCTAAAATTCTCTGCTACGTCTCTGTCCATAGGATTATAATAAATTGAAAATAAAATTAAGGGTGGCAGGGGGTTCGGACCGGGTCACCATCTCCCCCCCCCCCAGTGTGTAACACATTATTAGATGTTTTGAATAACACTACATGATACACTTGGATAATGATAAGCAGATAAATTGAAAAAAAATCATTAATGTACCTTGACCTGTAGAAATATATCCAAAAATGGGATATTGACCATTTTCAATAGTTCTATGCTAAAGATATAGTCTTCAACCTTTTCTTGACTAAGGGAACATTTTCCCTATTTTAAAATTGGTGATAGAGTCGTATTTAGTTATAACCTTATCTGCATTATTATTCAGAAAGTCAAAATTGAATGTATGCCAAACACACACATACAATTGGGAACGCTTAGAAAAAAAAATAACTATCAAATCAAATGGCACCAATGATATAACATTCACTGTCTTTATTCTTATTCTTATTATTTGTTTCAGCTTACTGCGTTGTGTAATATAGTCGACTGTCGATAAATCGAAGCTGGAGGGGTCAATGAAAAACTTCGAATTATCAAGAGGATAGGAAAAAACTCTTAAAATACACGAAGAGAAATTTTTTTCGTAACACATTTAATTTTTGAAACTATGTAATAAAACAACAATTAAACGTATTTATAAAATTATTTTAAAGTATTTTTTAAAAGCAAATATTTTTACAGTAAAATATTATGCAAAAGTTAAAAGCCCTGTATTAAAAGAGTGCATTTAATTATTAAAAACAATTATTAAAGGAATACATACTGTACATAATTAATCAATTTTGATGAAAAAATCTGTTTTATCATTTATAGGTTCCCTCGGACACTGCCCCAACTCCATTGCTTCTTCAAGCTAGGGTCCAGTCTGGCCCATGACTTATTTGATGCCACATGCTATAAGTCACACAGATGAGTCATAAATCGTCATGTCACTCTGAACATAAAATACACAAACCTACGCATATCTTCTTCACAATAGCCCACCATCCTTTCTGAACACATGTGTAGCCAGTCCACGTGTTAAGCAAAATATATTTGTGGCAAACAACGAGTGCGGCTGGTCTATAGTCCACTTGAAATAGGAATGCAATAAAAGTGTCTTTATGCTTGAGAAACCGGGAAACACAAAGAAGGGAGGGTAGACAGATGCTCATTAAAGGGGCTACGTTACAGGAAAGACACGAAGAGACAATACAACACAAAACATGCAAACTCCAACCTGTTTACTACAGGACTCTACGTGATAGTGAATGTTCGAATTATCGAGAGCTATATAAGATAACTTCGAATTATCGCGTGTTTTAGTCTGGTCAACCTTAGATTTCGAACAAGAGTTTTTCTAGGGGGAGTTGGGAGCATATACTTCGAATTAGCGAGAGGTTCGTATTATCGAAAGTTTGAATTAGCGAGAGTCAACTGTAATATATTATTAGGTTTTCTCACAAATTTTATGCTTTTTGGTAAATATAGTTTTGTACAATAATGAAGTATATGCCTGATGAGACTACACATTAATCCAAATTGAACTGACACATTGATCCAAAAAACTACATATTTCTCTTATGATTTTTATTTATTTATGCTTAAGAAAACTAAAATAAACAGTTGCATATAGTTATTTAGTCTTAGGAACGTTATAGTCTTGTAAGGGAAAAAATCATTTTAAGATAATAAATCCTTTTAAAAATTATTAAGAATATTTTCATTTAGAAAAAAAATTAATAACTTAACTCATTTCAGTTATTTATTAATCAAAAGCTTAAATAATAGAATTCTGAGATGTTTGAACACGTGATCATACACTTGATTACTTCACCCATTTGCCAATAAGCTGCTGAGAGTAAGCCGAATAATCCTGGTTGCCTGGTTCTGGTGTGATTTGATGCACATACACTTTAATTCTGTCGAGGCTGACTTTCCTCTCGTTAGCGTGGTGAGGGTGTTTGGTGAAGTGGGGTGTTCGTTCAGGTGTCGGCCCTGGTTCAAAATTATAAGATCCGTCTCCAAGTATGTATGGCATTAATAAAAAATCAAGTAATATTAAGGTATCCGATTACTTGCGACAACTTTTTTTAAGGAAAATGGAGATATGGAGATTTTTTTGTGGAATTTAGATTTATTTAGTACATTTTAATGGGAAAAATGCTAAATTTAAAAAGAGAAAAAAAGTTATTATAACTAAAATTAAAATAAAAATTTATTTTAATTTTTACAAAAACTAGAGCCTTTTATCTTAATTATCGCCTGCAATTGCTTATAAAATAGTGATTATATTCACAAACGGGACTGTAAATTTTGTAATAAAACAATTATTGATAAACCTGAAGGTTAAAACACTTCTACTATTATACAGAGCACACACACAAAATTTCAGTTATTTATTTTCAAAACGTTTTGAGCAATCGCGGTCTCCATTAGAACATCTTCTAAAAACACATATCGAGTAAAACGCATTTTAAAGTTTGACATCTTGTTCGAAATTATGGCATCTGCTTTTACTAAAACACTTGTAGTTTTTGTTCTAATCAATGGAAAATAAAAGATTTGGTATTTTTATAAAGCTAACAAGATGACCCATAAAATAAAATCATAAAAAATGATTCATGATTTTAGTGTATATATATATATATATATATATAGTCGGTTACATTAATTAGTGATTGCATTTCAATAATTGAATTTATAGACCTTTCTGAATATTGTATAATAAGTATAAATCAAACTACCTCCTAAATGTAATTTAATTTACAATAGTTTTGCATTTAACAGTAAAATTACGCCTAGCAATCAATTCAAATTCTATTAAATTCATAAACTACTTTCTGTTTATTTTTGTATTTAGAACCTATTTAGTGATGGAATGAGAGTAAAGTTCATATTAAAAAATTCCCGTTCAATAATTCTAATTAGCATGGAAGAAATTCGAAATTTATACTCTCGTACATATATAATAATACATATTTTACAAAATTATGTTGCTTTCCAAAATTAAATTTTCTTAGAATTGTAGAAAATTTTGTGTGATTTATTAGCCAACAAATGACTTATTGTAATCATCTAACATGATATTACATCCCTTTATTGCTGTATTACAATATTTATTCAAGTATGATGTATTGAGTTTCAAACAAAAGCGATATACACTGCAACGCATAAGGCTGTATTTAGTTATTTGCTTGACAGAAATTCTTTCTTGTGGTTTTTCATTATCACAGGTGATTTTCCCAATATTACATCTCCTCCGACAATAGGAAGTATTGCATATTTTATAAATTATTCCGAAATGCCTGTATTTCCTTGTTAATTTTCATCGAATGTAGCAACCTTTTTTCACAGTAATTTGTCATTATGAATCACCAGTTAAAAGTTTTTTCCTGGAGGTTTTCATTTTAATAATACGTTCAGGAGGGTGTGTACAAGGACAATCACAAAATGTTCATAAATTCCCTCAGATCTATTTTTAAATTTGAATGTTGTTATAATGGTAAATGGAATCAGTGATGTCTTAAGGTTTATTGGGGCCCTATGCAAAGGTAAGCCTAAATGGGACCTATAGCATACGAGGTGTGACACACACACAAAAAAATACACTTGTCCAATAAATCATTGTACGTACAGAATCAATTCTCCATGACATTACCACCTTCAAAGTAGCTCTCTTCGGCATTCACACACTTCTGCATTTGGTGCTGCCATTGCTGGTAACAGTTCTGAAACGCGGTTTTTGGAAGGCCTTACAGGACATTCTCTGTTTTTGCCAGATCATCTTCAACTGAGGTAAAATGGGTTCCCTTTAAGCAAGATTTAACTGTAGGGAATAAAAAAAATTCGCATGAGATCAAATGAGGTGAATAAGGAAGGTGCCCCATCATATAGTACTGTTTTTACTGGTCAGAAACTGCTTAACAAATAGGGCCGTGGGAAAGGGTGCAATGGTCTTGATGTAACAGCCATTCATCATTCCTCAATTCTAGCCTTTTTTTCCCAAATTTTTTTAAAAAGTCTTTTTTGTACTTCAATGTGGTAGTGTTGATAACAGTCTGATCACTGAAATGAGTGGGAAACCTCTCAAAAAAATCACGAATTTTGGCAAAGTTTTGGTCTGTAATCACTGACCTTCATTAGCCAGCAGGTTCATCATCTTCCACACTGACCCTTTCACCTAAAAACCACTTATGCCACTTATGTGCACGAGACGTGCACCTTTTAGTGTGCGTGCGTGTGTGACTCTCTGAATTCAATTTATGAAAGTTTAAAAACATCATAGACATATCCATGTTAAAATAAGCAATGCCCTTTAGGATCTTGGAACACACAGATTTTCTCAAATATGAAATAAAATACTTGATTCCTATTATGATATTTAAAAAACTAATTCCCTAATTTCCCAATAGGTTCATTCAAAGCGCGCGTTAGAAGCAAAAATAATAATAAATTATCCAACACAATTTGTGAGACTCTATGTAATCTTCCTTTCTTGATAAGTCTTTACAGCTTATGGGAGTTTTAATTTTATAATCCGTTTCTAATGAAATACTTTTCTATTCACTTGATTGCATAATTTCATTAAAAATTCAAATTCACTTTTGTCACTGGTTTCCAAAGAGATTACTTTTATCCCATTAAAATGCATTTTCACTCTTTCTTTCAAGAAAATTATATTTCCTTAAATGTAAAATAGCAAAAGAAGGAATCAAAAATGTGACGGCCTCTAAATCTTCCTTTCCTTAAGATTACGTAAAAGGTCCAATTAAAAATAAAATTTTTAATTAAAAGTCTCTTATTTGCACTGTAAAATAGATTTGAAAAACTTCTTAATGGAATAGTTTTTTGTGTGTTTAAAAATTTAAATAATTGGAATTGCTTTCCAAATTAGATTTACATCTACACGAGAAACATATTTTTTGGACTTGCACTTTAATATTAAGTTCCGATTAGTTCCAAATGTATGAAATAAATTTACATATAATGTACAGTAAAACCTTTTTTGTGTGGTATATAGGGACCGCATAAAAAACGCACCAAAAATATTCGAAAATTTCATAAATACTTACGTATTACTTAAAAAAATTAGCCTACATACGATAGAAATTTTTTTATACGGTGAGGAGGGACCGCATAAAAAAAAGTCGCACTTGAAAAATACGTCAATTATTTGCGAAATTTATAAGAGAGTACTGCCAAACAAAACAAATAATTAAATTACATATGGAAACGTTTTAAAAACGTTTAATTTCTCATTGGAGACTCAATTTCTCATACATGGAGAATTTTTCAAAATGCACATACATAATTCACTGCTACTCATCGTAATCCAAAGTGCGCATCTTATTGTGATGAATTAGTTTAAAATCGCTTTCAACATTTGAAGATACAATTTCAATTGATTAACTTTTTGGCACAATAAAGTAAGGGATGAGCTTTTATAACAACTGTTGGTCGGTCAGTTGATTGTAAACGTCACGATAACCAGATATACGTCATCAAAGCTCTTTTTGAAATTTCATACTCCTTTCAGAATTAGTATTAATTTTATAAAAGAATGATTTCAGATTTGTTGGAAAGCTGGATCCCTCCATATATTTTTTCCTCTCTCAAAGAATCCGGTTCATCTTGTCCGTCTTCATAATTTATCAAGTTATTGATAATGTCACTGTTATTGAAAGTTTCATCTTCAATCAAGTGCATGCTGCTAGCGAGTTGAGAGAAAACAATTGAAATTACATTGTCGAGAGATTGTTTATAACAAATGAAAAGAGCACCTTAAAGGGTATATATGTACATTGATAGAAAACATTACAGAGGCGCCAAAGTCGTTGAAATTCATGTACTGCATAAAAAAAAGAATCGTACAAAACAAATTGCACGAGACAAATCGCACAAAAAAAGGACCGCACAAAAAAGCGTTCTATTGTAGTTTATATTCAAACTATTAATGTTTTGAACAGCTTTATCTTCCTTTCTCGGTAAAATAGGCGACTGAAATGAGCTCTTAAAATGACTACTTTAACCAGTTGAAGTCGAGCTTAAAGTATATTTCAAAAATAAAAAATTAATTTTAAAAAAAAAAGAGAAAAAAACTTAATAGTATCAAAATATGCCTCAAAACTACATTAATTATAATATAGTACTTGCTTCCAACCCTATTTAAAATTCATATTTATTAATTCAAAAATATATATGTATAAAATATTGCTACAGAAAACGTTTGAATTTTGTTTGCATCTCTACTGAAAGGGTACTATGGCAAGAAAAATCGTTTGTAAACTAAGAAGGTTACTCTTTCATTTATATTATGCGAATAGGAGTGACTTTGTCGATAAATGATTAAAATTAGTGTCACAAATATGTGTCTTTACAATTTCCAAAATGATTATTTAACCCGTTCAGAACCAGCCAATTTTTCCTGTTAAGCCTAACTCCACTTAAAAATTCATATAAAATCATTGCTATGATAAAATGCACGAAATTCATAGTTTCTAATCATTCCAAATTCCATAAGTTACAAATTCAGATCACACCGGTGTGATCACGAGTCTAAGAACGGGGAAAACGCAGTCTCACATATGATACCATGCTCCCTGAACTGAAGTGATCACATATATGTGCTTATGGCTCTGACAGAGTTAATGAGAGAGCTTAAAAGGTCTCAGAAGGTTTTTCCATAAGGACGACACAGTGAATCAACATTGGAGTCAAACATGTGACAATGACCCCACGTTTCATTTGCCGTATGCGAAATTAACACCATTTAAATTCATTGTCAATAAAATACTCACAAATACGATAAAATTCAATTCATTGATTATAATTACTTTACCGTCCCTGGAAGTAAAATAATAAAATAACGTAACAAATAAATAAAAGACACCGTCACGACAATTACTTTTAAACTATCAAAATTAATATACCTAAAACTAACTATAATCATAGCAACCACTTTAGTTTTTCTAAAAAAAAATCACCATTGCCATTTTTTTTAATAAAAAAAAGTTACTCTTAACAATCTAGATAACTTACACAGATAACCATCCCTATACATTATAAATCAAGGTTTATTTTCACAAACTATTTCCAGAAGAAAAAACAATATATTGCAACAAAAAAAATGAAATAGGTACTTTTCTCTAAATTCTAGTGAACAAAGATATATACAGTAATTTATCAGAAAAGATGACTTTTTTTTTCTAGAATTGTAAACAGTCCGATTTTTTCCCCTACACAGGTGGTAGGGAATGGGGATTCTATATTTAATCTCCTAGACCCAGACAAATTTCCAGGAAATTTTTTTCCTCTCCCGTTCACGATCCACTTCAGACAAATCGATAAAAGGGAAGTGATAAGGTCTCATAGATATTGTAACTGGTACAAGATAGTTAGAGTGTTTATATAAGAATCAATCTCGAGTCTAGTTTTTTTCCCTATTTTAGTTGTTTTTATTCTACCGGGAATCGGTAAATAATCAAAGAGTGATTGTTGTTTAGTAAAAAAAATAGTCTAAAAAAGTCTCATATTTAAAAAAAAACTCAAAAAATTTTTTATGACAGATTTTGTAGTTTTGAACCCTAGTCAAATGATAAATGCACACAGCTTATACCACACT
Organism: Trichonephila clavata; assembly: GCA_019973975.1. Lineage (NCBI taxonomy): Eukaryota > Metazoa > Arthropoda > Arachnida > Araneae > Nephilidae > Trichonephila > Trichonephila clavata. Next base: position 210,741 of record BMAO01002396.1, read on the forward strand.
CTCCAAACTTCCACACCGCCACGATCTTGAGAGTTTTTCAACATCACACTAGAAGGGAACACGAGGGCTATTGGCGATAGATCTCGTAATTTTGAACCTCCTCGGTCAAGTGACGAGGACGATACCTGAGTTGGTACCCTGTTCTAACTGCCACACAGTACCAACGGGAGGACATTGAGCCTCGACAAGTTTAACGTGCATCAGCCCATTTACACAGCAATGTCCCCGGGACTCGAGTCCGTGGCACTCTGGCCATGAGTTCATGACCATAACCATTTACCCCTTCCCAGCCTCTTCTGAGCTGATCCCGGGCACGCGAAACGTACCATACTAGCTCATCCCGAGTGTAGCTCGGGCAGTTTGAAAATTTACACTGTGCAATCGGTCTTTCCCGAATTATTTCACATATGCTTTCGAATATTTTAAAAGTACCATTTGGTGGAATTTTCTGCAATAGGAGGACGTCCTTCAGCTGAGCACTCCCTTTCACGCTTTTCTAAAGGACACTTTGTTGACTACATGCTCCCAACAGGGAAGAAAACTAATCCAACACGAGATAGTGTATTATTTGTTGCTGGAAGCGAGACAATAAAGCAGTGTTTCTCAAACTGTGGGGAGCGACCCCTAGGGGGCGTCATGACCCTAAGTGGGGGGGGGCGAGCATATTAAAAAATCGAAAACAAAAGATTACTTTCAAAAAATTGTTAATTTACTGAGATTGAACAAGCAAAATACATTCTGACTTAATAAAAAATAAAATATACATTTACACTGATGCAATACACTTATAAATGTATCAGTGTTGCACAATATACTTGATGATTTAACAATACTAAGTTAAGAACAAGTTTAATAATTACTAGTGACTTCCATGGGCTTGTCGTATGTAAAATTAAATACAAAATTTAACAGTTATCTTGATAATTTGTACGCTTTATAATTAGTCCCTTAACTGCCGATTAAAAGTTACGCGATTCATCACATGCCTCCGTTTTCCGCGTAGGCACGCTTATGTGGTGTTTTGGAAGTATATATTGGCGCATATGTGGTATTTGTAAAATAAGTAAGTAATTTTTGCGCAAACATATTGTCAAGGACATTTTATTCCATTCTAAAGCTTTCAAAATAATTTTATGAACAGCAGTGCACAGAAAAGATCTACTAAGCAAAGACGTATATATACGTCCAAGGTAATTAATGCACTGGCTGAGAATGACGCATATATACGCCGAAGGCACTTAAATGTTTAAAGTCGTATTGTAGCTTTAGCATCAAAGTGCATACAAATTGAGTTCAAAGCATAGTTATTGTATGGAAGGAGATGACGATTAAAATTATGATTGAATATTGGGTCGCAAATATTCAAAATTTCAGAAGCACTGCAGTAAAGGAAAGAAGATAAAAAGAGAAACAAGATTCCACTATCAAGATTGCGATGTTGGATTATGTACAGTACTATGCTGTACCATTTATGTAAATGCAAAAGATGTAAATAAAATTTATAGTTCATAATAAAAGTTAGGTATTCTAATCTTTATATTTTTAGTTATTGCGAATTGACTCTAAAGTGTAAGGATTTCTGCCATACAGAAAGCCGACTTTACAGGTAAATTACACGTTTTTTTAAATATATTTTTTAAATTACTTTTTATGAAATTTGGTATGCGAATGGGGTGCTATTATGTTCAAAAAGATATGTATGTCTGAAAATATGTGCAAAATAAATTGATATTTCCTGCATCCATAATCCTGAAATAAAATGTACCTGGAAAAGGTTAAGATACCACAACCACTATAGCACTGTGATTCAGATAGATCAGACTCAGTGGCGTAACGTACACCCCTGCAACCCCTGCATTGCGGCGGGGTCCAGGGTTCTAGAGGGCCCAAAAATGGCTGCCGCCAAATACCTATCCTTTGTAAAATCCAATTTGGGGGCCCAAAACGACTTCGCAGGGGTTCCAAATATTCTCCGTTACGCCACTGGTCAGACTACTACATGTATTTTACCACTTTGATACTTACAGATTGACACACACAGTGTGTTTCTTTTGCATAAGACTCAACACTGAATTTTCTGTTTTGACCTACATTTTGATGGGTTAAAGAGCGGTGGGAGAATTTTTCCATTTCAGTCAATTCAAATCACATTCTGTAATTAAATATTGAATTTTGCACAGAAACATATAGCTGACAATTGAAATAGGAATAAGAGCATTATTTTTTACAAAGCATGCAATTCTGTAACAAATGGAAAGGTTGAAAGTGACTAGTTTTGCTTGAAATAAAAAACTTCGATTTAATTGAGTGAACAAAATATATTTACAATTATGTATATATATATATATTCCCCAACATGTTTGTCTGTTGTTAGTGGAAGAAAAGTCTGAATAGTTTGGCACTTATTTATTTGTGGCCGTGTCCCAAATGATCCAACAAAAACACCAAGTTTTAAATCTACCATTTACAAGGCTTGTGCGTGTGTGTGATGTTATATCTCTATTATAAGTAATACACAGATATACTATGCATGCAATTAATTAAAAAGTTAACTTTATGTAGAACATCGTGAAATTCCCCCCTAAAAATTTGAAATGTAAATGGCAATTCGGAGGATTTCATCGTTTGAATTGTATGGTTTAAAATGAAAAGACTTTAAGGTATCCGACTACTTGTGACAAAAAAAATTTTTTAAAAAATGGAGATATGGGGATTTTTTTGTGGTTTTAGATTTGTTTAGTACATTTTAAGAAAAATATGCTAAAATTAAGAAGATAAAAAAGAAATTATTAGTACTAAAATGGAAGAAAGGAATAAAAATTTACAAAAATTAACATAAACGGGGCCCATTCTGTACCAAAAGTTTAAGAACAAATTTACAATTTTTTAATTCTGATTTATTGCTATGTTATTTATTTTTTAAATGACCTTCGGGATAAGAAATATTTTAATTTTTACAAAAGCTAGAGCACTTTATCTTACTTATTATATGAAATTGCTTAAAAAACCGTGATTATATTCACATAAGGGCTGTAAATTCTGTAATAAAACAGTGATTGATAAATCTGAAGGTTAAAACACTTCTACTATTACACAGAGTATTCACAAAAAATTTCAGTTCATTATTTTCAAAACTTTTTGAGCAATCAAAAAAAAAGCATTTGCAAGTTTGAGCATTTTAAAGAAAAATACATTTCTAATAAAACGCGTTTTGAAGTATGACATTTTGCTTAAAGTAGTGGCATCTGCTTTTAGTAAAACACTTGTAGATTTTGTTCTAGTGAACGGAAAATAATAAACTTGGTATTTTTATATAGCTAATAAGATGGTCTATAAAATAAACTATAGTTTTTTTTTATTTAGGGTAGTTGGATACCTTAAATGAATACCCAATTACACTACCTTAGCTTGGTTATAGTATAAAGAACCAACAGTGGCTAAATTCAAGTAAAGTCATAATAACATAACTATAATCACGTATTTCCAATATGACAATTTTTAAAATGAATTATGACAAGCAGTTCATATCTCATGTGATGTCATAGTCACATGGTAATACAATCATTCCTTCCTTTTCGCTATTGCCAACCTTTTTTTTTTTTTTTTTTTTTGCAAACTTACTTTTTAAAAGTGTATATTTGTCAACAATACCACGCATAGGAAAATAAAATACGCTTGCTTTAAAAATATACGTATTATCAAAGAATTTTTCTTAATTTTTAAAAAAGTTTTGAACAATCTTAGTATTTGGACAACTTTACCTAATCTCATTTACAAGTATAACAAATACAAAAGCCAAATGCCAGTTTTGAATTCTATGAGAACATGTGAACTTCATGAATTTAGCCCATAACTTTTCTATGGTTTTATAAATAAGTTACACATAAAATATTAAACAAAAATAATTACTCTTATAATTGCAATACTATTATACTTTTTAAATAATTCGGATATCTTCGCTTTTTTTCCATAAAAAATTATCCTCCTATTATAATACTGCAAACTGAGAAAATTACAACAAATTTAGATAAAAGAGAAGAGTAATATAATTACATTATTCTGTAGATTTTTTTATCTCTCTTTTAAATGTATTATTACGAGAAATTTTACCCGATAATGTTGACAAAATATCACGCAATAATGATACCACATAATTACGAAATCATTAAATACGCAGCAATGTGAAAAGTGCTACAAAATGTGAAACAGAATGCTCTGAAACATTGTATAATGAAGTTATTTATTTTTTGAGAATGCTGAGTTTTGTGGTTTATTTGTGTCGAGATAACTGTTTGAAATTCGATATATGTATATTTTACCGATATTTATCGTTACTGTGTGTGTGACTAAGCTTTATTGTTCTAATTTTACGTTTGAATTGTTTAACTTTAAATTTGAGATTTGTTAGTAGAGAAGTACGTCGTAATTTTGAATTACGAACAAGATACCAGAAAGGGAATATAATTGTGTGGTACTTTACTCCATTAACTTCTACAACACATCAAGAGAGGATTTTGATACAGTACTCTCAAAAACTCGGCCTAATGTAGACCGAAGGGTGACCGACCTTGTGAAAATGCCGGTTTATTGAGAATAAGATTAAAAAATGAATCAGTACGAGTGTTTTTAAGGAAATATTGTATTGCATTAGTATGTATTGTTTGCTTGAGAATATAACAGAAAATAAACTGCCCAAATTCTCTTAAACAAAGGAAAAGTACGTACTTTATTGAAAGTATAATCATTTACTTCATGAAAATGAAAATTAATGAATTACATAATATAAAGCAGGGATAAGGAACCTTTCTGGATCAACACGTACTATTTTTTCTATAAAAATGTTTAATGAGGTATAGACGTGCCTTCAAATAATTTTGACTTGTGATTATTGTGAAAATAATAAAACTAAACACTAAACTCAAAACTCTTTATTTACTATGAAAAAATACATTTTGTAATGTATAGTAGTAAATGTATAAGGCGATATGGTACCATCTTCACAATTTTTTTTATTTTTAATATTTGATATTTGGTTTTAATTGTATTTTATAAAGGTTAATATGTAATAATAATTCCATACAAAAAAAATTTAATTTGTTGCAAAATGTTTGTAAAATCTAAATTTTTTGAACTTTTTTAAACATTTTTTAAAATCTTAAGGCTTTTTTAAATATGTCTCTTTTTTTCAAAGATTTTTTTTCAAGTACCTTATACTATACTACATAAAAATGTGCATGGGTTTTTCTGCTCTTTAATTTTTTATTAATTTTTTTATAGTTAAACCTCCAAGAAATCTCAAAAAAACATTCATTTTGATTTTGAAATTTGTTAGAAAAAGTACTAAGCATGTTAGAGCTAATTCCATGCACAATTTTACAAAAGATACATTTCGGAACATGTATAAAAAATTTCAAACCCATACTTCAATATCAAAAAAGCCTTAGGGTTTTGAATAATAGCATATGTACAAAAATTCAACATGGAGAAAAATGATTTTGAAGTTTTCATTCCATGAATAGCATGATATAATATTCATCGAATAGTCTGAAACTTTTATGAAATGTTAATTAGTTTATTTAAAACAGCTTACCATAAAAAATTGCACATATGTAGAACAATTAAACAGTATATTGCCATAATGAATATATAGAAGAAAGCGAATGAAAGATTAATATTTCATAAAACTTTATCTTAATAATTATTAAGAAAATACACACACTTCAGAGCTAATTCCATGCTCAGAGCTAATGCACAACATGTACAAAAGATGTTTATGTCTTTATTTTTTTATTTCTATGACTTTAAAAGCCTTTGCATGTTAAATATTGTACACGAAAGAAAGCAAAATCAAATAACAATTTATAAGTAAAATATATCAAAATCTAAGAACTGTGTGCATTTGTTTAAATAAATATCTTAAAATATTTTAATAATAAAAGCGTTGAATTTCACACACATGGGATATATATATATATCACCAAAAACAAATATATAAAAATGGGAGGGTTTTTCGATTCTTTGCGAATTAGATTTTTAATTATCTGAGTTATCAAAATGAGATTTAGTATTTGTGTTTTGGGAGAATCCGTTTTGAAGTTTTAATTTCATTCATAATAATATCATAAAAAGCACGCACAACTTTTAAATCTTGACCAAATCCATTTGCTCTTCAATAAATAATTCACAAATTAGAATTTTTGCATGAATTGCACAATTCCTTCTTGAAATGATTTGTTACTGCATATATAATGTCAGTCTCATTGATGCGCAGTAGAAAAATAATTAATTAATTTTTTATCATGCTCTTTTCTAGCAGATAATCTGAAATGTGGGCGTGGTAGTTGCTGTCCAGAATCAAATATTGCTCCATAACTTGATAAAAAATGCAGGTAAAGCTTTGAAATTTGCGGGCATATTTATAAAGATTCGGGGTATCAAATAAGCCAATAAAACATTTCGACAGGTTGATGATTTTTAGTGTACCATATCTCCTTAAGTAACATTAGTGTGTCTTTTGTTGTTGCAGATTAGATGGCAAATAACTTATATTAGGATTGCAAGATGTTACTTTTAGCAGAAAGCATATTGAATTGAAGTCATCTGCCAAAAAGTTTCTAAGGGAGTCTTTAATGTTACTCAACTCTGAAAATAATAACTTACAAGCATAGGTAGATGAAAATATAGTTAAAATGGCATAAGCCAGCTTCTGTAAATGGTTAAAAGTGTCTGGAATCAAATCCCCGCCAACCCGTGACCGATCACTCGAGTTTGTTCGAAAAATTTTATAGTGAACTTTGTTATTTTGAACGGTGGAGTGCCCAAAATATTGAGTCGCAAGCCACCATTGGCACGAGTGTCATTGGTTCGCCATTTTTAGTATGCAGTAGTTTACCTGATCAGACACATATCAGAAAAATACTATATGACGGCATAAAGCTGTCTATAATAAGTATTAAGTAGCTGATTTTGCGAAAACTCGCTACTTTTTTTTAAAGAAATGCGTAATGTCCTGTGAGCGCAGCCTATTTGGCGCCGCTCCTTCACCATCTTGCCTACCTAAGGATGTGGGGGGTGGGGCAAAGCATCACCAGAAACTTCCATAATTGCTATTATTTTATTACTATTCAAACACATTTTATCAATCACAAGTGAAACTACAAAAGGAGACCCTAGGAGTGATACATAAAGAGAGCAATCTATTCTAAGTGAACACTCTAAGTAAACACGTCTAAGTGAATAAGCGCAAGTGATCTGATTAACTAAATCTGGTTCAATCTATCTTAGATCCTTAATCCACTAATTTATTATCTTAGCAACTTCTTCCTTAACTCGAATTGTAGTAATGAAATACTCAACGAAATATTCTCACTTACGAATCATCGCAACAGCTCTCTTGCTCCTTCTATCCTACATCTACAAAACTAAGACTTTACATAGTCAGACTAATTTAAACATCAAGGTGTCTTCTTGAGAGGCTGTGAAGTCTCAAAGTTTCCCCAAGAGGATTAGTATTAAGGTCGCGTATAGATCCGCCACAGTCCTGTTGTCTTCCGTACTGCACTTCACGTTTTGCTGCTTCATCACGAGGATGTTGAAGAAACACTAAGATGACAAACCGTGGCATCTTGTTGCTCAAAATACTGAAGTGGGTTTCAACAACATTAGTCTCTAACTACGTGATATTTTAGGAGTTTGTGCGGTGACCTCAAGGATCATTTTTGGACACTTTTTCATTAACTGTGACATCAGAATGTCTGGTTCTGCACATTTGGGGTTTTTTTCTACCTTCAAGGGTGTGGCCGAGTTATCAAGTGCCGAGTTTTCGGGACTCTACTGCAGTAGACTTCAAATTGTGTTCCACGGAACCCTGGGGTTCCATAAGGCATACCCAGGGGAAGTTAATGCTTAGCCCTGTTATTAAGAAACGGAAAATTTTACTTCTAGATAATAATTTTATTCGGCAATACTTTTTAAACTTTTATTATAATATAATAAAAGAATATTAAAATGCTTTGTTTTTATATATTACCTACTAGATTGTAAATATGCTATTGCTTACTATCCCGAGTTCCCCGAGATAATTGTATACTCGTTAGTACAATGTCTTGCAAAACTAAATAGTTTTCCAATAGAAAATGTACCATTTGACATTTGTTGAAAAAATACCTACAATAAAGGAGAAGGAACAACTTATGGACCTATCAACAGATTCGATGTCAAAATTCTAAATTTGATCAAGAACAGCTCCTAAATCTTATGTTGCAAATCATACAAAGTATACAGTATTTTTTTCGAACATTTTAATGCCATTCAGAACAATGTGTATAAGTGAAAAATATTTCTCCCATTAAGTGGTTACAAAATCAAAGCAAAGAAATAAATTAAGCTCAGAATATATAATGTGAATGCAGTCAATTTCAATAGGCATAGACTTTATAGTTTGTGTGAAAAAATCAAGCACATAATCCCAGTTATTAAACATAATGTATAGGTGGGTGACACTTAGATCACAGATTAATATTATTAATGAGTAAATTATGTAAAAAGTAGTTGCAATACTTTTCTTATTGCCTTTACAAAAAGTAACAAAAGATGTTGATCTACTTTGAATATTATTTTAAGATATATTCTTCTAAGTCTGTGAATGGAATAGGGTTCTACAAAAATACTTTCCAGTTCTAAGGGTTCTACGAAAACATCTTCTAGTTCTAGGGGTTCCGTGAGTTGAAAAAGTTTGAATGCCACTGCTCTACTGTATTATTATATTATGTTTATTTTTCACGTCCCCTCAATAATTGGGAGTCGATTTCGATAATATGCGTTCTTAGTGGATCTCTACTTGGTGTGGATCTCAAGGCTAGATCAAATAGTTCCGAAAATCTCGTGATGAGTGAGTAAGTCATCCTTATATATATATATAATGAATGATGACTGATTTAGTAAAGATTGCGACGAATTTAGTAAAGGATTTTCACTGAGTGGCCGGTGCTGGTTTTTTCGTATAAGGTTACTATTTATGAGGGTTGACGATGCCTGTTCATTATTATGGAGAAAGAAGTCGTCGAACAGTTATTCTTCTTTATTAAACATTTAGCATGGAAGACATTTAGATGACGTACTGACAAATAGACATACACACACAACACAATACACAAACACTAGCTGCAGCGCACTACATGATGACAAGAACGAAGAAAAAGGGAACGTAACCGTCTGCTCCGATTTTTTACTGGCGGTGAAGGTCGTACGACTCTTTTGTAACAGGAGTCGTGATTGGATGCAAATGCGTGCGAACAATTAGATTAAGATGCGAAAGAACTAGGAAATGATTTGACGGGGTACAGTTAAGGAGAATTAGAAGAAGTCATTACATATATATATATATATAGTATCATGAGTTATTTTGTTTTCTGGAAAATTGAAATTTGAATACTGGCGCTGTTTTTTCGCATAATAAGACTTGAGCAAAGAGAAAAATTGTTTTAAAATGTTTATTTTATGACAAAATATATATTAAACCTGTCAGGGATCAAGGAAGTTCAGTGAATAGTCAAAAAATAGGCTTAACCTAGTCTAAATAGATCTTATGAATCAGACACAGAGTTCAAATTTATTTTCAACCAGCCATTGTAGCATTGACGTTATACAATCAAATATGGCCTTTTCCCTTTGTACTCTTAACCCCAAAAAGTACAACTAATAACCAAACATCGGAAAAGCACTCAGACGAGCAGGATTGTGCAGTCGGATGCGGTTCTGATTGACAGAAAAATAAGTTTCGTGACTTTGCAGTAGGAATTCCGTGTTAGATGGGAAAACACGCGTGTGTAAAAACAGGGTGTACTTTTTTTTGTATCATTAAACGACAGTTTTTATTATCACCGGTATTTCCTTCTTCCTTTGGTACATTTTTACTTTTTTTCCCGTCTACTATGCTATCAGATAATTTTAACACTTCCGTTGCTGTGCTTTAGTCCAGGATGATTGTGAAACATTGGTTCGTGATATTTTATGGAGAGATACCTCACAAGGAAATGAACCGTGACAAAAATAAATTGAACGCTCATAGTAGGTGCGTTGGCAGAAAATAAATTTTGAGCAGCATCCAAATGTTATTTTGTGGCACTAATTGTGATTAAGACATCCCGAAAAGATTTGGAGACCAATGTTTCAAAAATAGATTTTCAGGAGAATTTTATTGTTTTAAAGAGTGATAATTATTAAATAAATAACGTGTATCACCCCTTGTTTTTAAAAAATACATTATTTTTATAAAATTTTAAAAAATGTTTAAAGGGACTCGGTACTCTTTGAACATTTTTATTATTTATGTATTTAAAAATTATATTTTAGCGTTTCATATAATGTTTATATTCAAGGAAAAGATACGAGATGAAATTTTGCGCCTATTATTCACACAATTTTAAAAATCTAAATTTTTTAAAGAAAATTCGGAAAATTAAAAAATTTTACTCCTTATGTAATTGTTATTTTTTTTACTTGAATTTTTATTGTAATATTCTTAAGGATGTTATAAGAAACTTTAGGGATATAATTTATAATAACTTAATTAGATTTGGGGGGGGGTTAATATGCATGCTAAAATTCAACAAAAAAGCTAATATCTCCTACATTTTAATTTTTTAAAAAAAGTATCCAATGTACAGTAAAATAGTTCTCTAAATTTGTTACATGCCTTATATATAACACACACGAAAAAAATTGGAAGTGTTTGGTAAATAATTGTGGGAGGAGTAGAATTTTGAATGCACTAATGTATAGAAAAAACACAGAATGAGAAAATCACTTTAAAGTTTATAATTCTGAAAAAATAACTACAATAACCTTAAATAAACTTAAAATACCATTTCAGACATTAGCTATGCATTTCTTTAAAATAATTGCATATTTTCATATTATTTCAACCCTTACTTTTTTTTACAAATGAGAAATTTTTAGATAGGACTAATTGTACAAGAAAATTCAAGGCAAATGTGTGTTGAAAAAAACTTCTTTTTCTGTCATAAAAGAAATTTTATTTTTTTCCTACCCATAATATTGAAATAATATATTTGATTAATGGAACTGAAATTATGAAATTATTAATTTAAGTCTTAATTCAAATATTTTACATGCACGCCTTTCACAAAGGAAAACAAATTACAATATTCTAATACCTCTGAAATAGCCTGCTTTATACATAACACCTTTCTCAGTCTTTCTCAGAAACTGCTAGATAAAAAATATTTTAATCCACTTTTTAGCTCAAAAGTGGGAATATTTATCTATAACCCCCCCCCCAACCCCTTTCAAACTCATTGGCAATTTGCTCAAAACACCTTTTCTAGAGGATATCTACTCAATAAAAGGAATATATCTGCTAAATGTCAGGTTTGTAGGTCGGTATAATAGTTCATAAATGAGAAGAATTATCTCTAACGCTTCTTAACCCTTGGCAACTTCCCTTGGGGGGGGGGGATTCGGCTTTCAAAAAACCTCTCTTGTAGCGGATCTCTACTCCTTGAAAAGAACCTGCTTGCCAAATTTATAATAGTTCAAAAATGGCAATATTTATCTATAACGCCTCTTAATCTCTCTCAACCCCCCTTGTAGGTCGACTTTTTTTTTGCAAATCTTCTTCTTAACGGAGCTTTACCCCATGAAAGGAAACTTCCTGCCAATTTTCAAGTTTGTACGTATTATTGAGATATCATGATGAGTAAGTGAATGAATGGGTCTCTTTTCTCCTTTATATATATCAGTGATTCTCAACCTTTTTTTTTCGTTGAGGTAACAATTTCGAAATTTGGCGGCACATTAACAATAAAAAAAATTTAAAAGAATCTTAGTTATCTGTACCAGGTAAAATAGCTTATGTTAATAATTTTTAATGCCAAAAAATAGTATATATGACAAAGACACCAAAATGTTTATGAAGTAATTAATTACAAATTAATTATAAGTAGATTTAATGCGAAATTTGATCTTGATGATTTTCTAATAATTTCGTTTCTATTTTGTCGTAAAAATAACGTCATTCTCTCATTTCGTCATCTACTTTTAAAAGTTTTTTTTAATCTTTTTTTTTTCATTTTTATATTCGTTAATTCACAAAATCCGAATTCAGAAAAGTAGAAATTGTTGAAAATTGTAGAAATGTCTGATGTAGAAAATTGTATCACTATTTAAAAATTTTTTTGACTATTATAAATAATCGCCTTTAATTTTAGACCAAAAAGATATAATTCATTCTATCGAATTAATTTATAGCTTGATTTTTACAGAGCGAAATTAGTTCTTTATTCAAAGTTAATTCATATACAGATGTATCCGTTATCCATCACACACACACACACACAAGTGAACCAATCAATTTTTTTATGTCTAAATTTGGGAAATAATGAATAACTCTCTCATCAAGTGTTGCCAAATGGTCAATAACGATTGCATGGATAGATTATTTCTATAAAATAGCCGAAAATTCGGTTCAGAATTTTTTTTTCTCAGAGTATAATTAATAAATTTAAGGGGGTAGGTTCATGAATTTTGGCCCCCAAACACATTTTTCACTTTTCCCATTTTAATAAAATATGAATTTCTACGCTTCTAATGGTGCAAAAATTATCATTCTACGTGCAGTAGAAGTATTTTTAATATTTTTTTGAAAATGTTTTACCTCCTGTCAAAGTCTACTATATCCTTTACTAAAATCCATTTTTCTCTCAAAACTAACATTTTTGCCATATAAGGAACATTTGTTTTTAAACTACTGCATTTAACAGCTTATAACTTTGCATAATTAATAATTACACTCTAATACATACTTTAATCGAGGGATTTGTTCAAAAAAAATATTCTGACTTAATTTATAGCATTCAACATCATGAAATTTCACTGTTTTTGAAGGGAAAAAAAACAGATTTATGCAAAAAATATTTTTTTAAAATAACCAAACATCTTATCCATAAAATCTCTAATTATAGTATGTGTTATGGTTCAAAAAATATTCAGTAAAAAATCGGAAATTTTTATTCAATAGAATGTTTATAAATTGTCCTTAAAAATACCTATTTTTAACATTACTGAGATACAGATCCTGTTTCGTGAACCTACCCCCTTAAGAAAATTCGGCGGCACCCTTCAAGAATTTTGTGGCACACAAAACTACCACTGTCCAGTGGTTGAAAATCCCTCACACACACTCGCGCATATACATAAATAAATGTTATCATATATAAATGTTCAAAGAAAATAAAAATGTTTTTCTTTAATTAGCTTTGATTAAAAATTAAGATCTACAAGAAGGGTTAATAATTTCACCTTTCCCTAATAAAATCTACCGTGATAACCCCTAAAAAAGCGGAAAAACGTTCTACAATAACCCTTGAACTACCTTGGTTGTCAATCTGATCTATTCCACTCCAGCTAATACTCAATGCACGAAAAAATACATGAATCTTATTTAATAAGGCACGATATAGGCGATTTCTTTATTGTTATCCAGCATAAATTTGGGCCCTTATACATAGACTAAGTGCGAATAAGAACAATAGAAATCATTTTATTGCGACGAAACGGGGAACGAGATTAATAAAGCGTCACGTGCTTCAGTTACTCCCCACCCCCCCATTAGTTAATAACATTCCCATACAAGCGCCATTTACATAACTAAATGCCACTTTCCTATACTTTCTTCGGTTTTCGTGATCAGACGATTTTTTTCCTCCTGGTAAGCAGTAATCTAAATTCTCTTTTGTCCCCAAGAGTATTTGTGTCCAAGGGAATGGCAACACGCAAAGATATCGCTTGGGAATTTGTCGTATATTTCGTTACTCTTTTTTTTATTTTTCTTTAGTATAAGTCGCCATACATGGATTTGATTGAACCAGATTTTATCAGCAGTACAGTGCCTGCTGTAACATGCCATGTATGGTTTAAGTTTACATTTGTATGCGACTTCATTCCGTTCCAAAGAATCGGAGTGAGATTATGTTTGACGTTGACTGACTTATATATAACTCCTGACGTATGTTGGAAAACAATGTCTGAGTATATTGAAAAAAAGTTTTTTTTATTTACTCGCTATATATAGAAGTCGTAAAAAAGGATATATTGATGGGGTTATGGGGGATGTATCAGTAATCCAAGGGAGTAATTGAAAAAGTAAAATATACAGTTGGTGAAATTCCTTTAAAGCCAATTTCGGTTGTCAGATTTCGAGAAATATATCAGTAATCTTGTAAAGTTACGTTTTCTGCACTATACAGAAGGTTTTCCCTTGACAGAGGAGTAATTTGTAATAATTTTAAAAGCAATATGTTGGGATAAAAGTTTGGCTTTTATTTAATTTAATTTTACAAGCAATGGCATTTTGTAAGACAGCAACATACGGTTTCTTTCACCTTAACAAGGTAAAAGAATTGATATAGATTGCGTTATGACGTAATAGACATGTACGACTATTACGGTATAGAGTAGTCTTGTAATTGTAAATAACAATGCGCTGTTAATTGTAATTTATTGGTTTAGCAATAAGGTTAAAGAATATATAGGCATAATATATTAAATATCTCATATTTCATTGATGTTTTTCCTTTGTTTAAAGAATAAAAACATTATATAGCAGTATTTCTCAAACTGTGGGGCGAGCCCCATAGAGGGGCGTGATAACTCTATGAGAGGGGTGAGAGCATATTGAAAAGTAGAAAACAAATGATTGTTTAAAAAATTATTAATTTACTAAAATTAAACAAACAAAATACATTCTGCAAATTAAAAAATAAAATACACATTTACACTGATATAATACGCTTATAAATGTATCAGTACTGCATAATGTATTTTATAGTTAGTTTAACAATACTAAATTAAGAACATTAATAATTACCAATGACCTCATGGGCTTTTCATATATAAAATTATATACAAAAATTAACACTTATCTTGATAATTTGTACGGTTTATAATTATTTTCAAACGAATCACGTTATTAGTAACGTGATTCGATCCCCCATTCCACATAGGCAAGGGTATGTGATGTATTGGGGAGGGGGGAATACATAAGCAAATCCTCTGAAATAAGAAAATCATTCGCAAACACACACTGTAAAGGTCCTTTTATTGCATTCCAAAGTCTTCGGAATATAATTTCATGGATAGCAATGCACAAAAAATATAGTACTTCGGAAAGACGTATATATACGTCCGAGACAATTAAGGCTTTGGCTGAGCGAGACGTTTATATACGCCGATGGCAAGAGGTTAGAGTCGTTTTGTAGTTTTAGTGTCAAAGTGTATTATTGAATTAAATGCATTGTTATTGTATGGAGGGGGGGGCGATGAAAAAATTATGATTGAATTTTGAGTCGCAAATATTGAAACTTTGAGAAACACTGCTATGTAGTTTTAAATAAAATCTCTTTGAGCGAAATTATATTTCTTGCTTCTTATTCTTGATTTCACTTGGGATGTATAATACTTTACAGTTCTTGAAGACTGAGTTTAGTAAGCATAATGAAAATTCATTTCACTCAGAAAATTAATTTGAATTCAATGTACATTAAACCTTACTATTCTTTTTTCAAGACAGATTCTGGCGATATATACAGTCAAATATCCCATTTAACGAACCCCTGTTTAACGAATTTTGCGATTTAGTGAATTTTTTCTTTTTCCGATTAAAATGAAGGCAAAAATCCCTATTTAACGAATAAGAAGCCCCGAATTAACGAATTATTTCAGACGTTGAAAAAGTATTTTTATTAGTTTATATTAGAAAAATTGGAATTTTTTTATTTGATTAGGGACTGCCTACCTGTGCAAATGAAGCTCAGAAAATTATTGATTTGTAGGAACCAATGAATAACAATTTTGACAAAATTTATAGTGAAACTCTTATTAAAACTGTTACATTTTCTAACTCATGTATGGAACGCATGTTTCATTGCATGGAAATTGTGAAAATATACCTCATGCAACAGGACGTAAGTAATGCAGTACAGCAGAACGTCATTTATACGAATCAATTGGGACCGGACACCATTCGGATACGCGACTGTTCGGATAACCGAAAACCGAATGCGATCCGTGCAGTATGTGATACTGGACACTATACAAATATTGAAAATCATCCTATGCGGGAAACGTGCTTGAAGAAAAAGCAAAATAGGTGCAAAATGTCGCAATTTTACCTTGATTGTGGAAAATTATCACTTATTTTTCGCTGTACCATTGTACGCCTTCGTTTTTTCACTGCAAGGTCTCTGATTCTCTTGAGCAGCAGTAGTTGAATAGGACAGCCCTCTGATTGTTGTTTGTACCACTCCATAGCTGTCTCTAACGAAGAAACGCATCTGCATTTGCTACTTTCGTTTTTCTCGTCTTCCTCCCTTTTCATCGTCGACAGGGTCGGATTCTTCATGCACGGAAATCACAATCTCATCATTATTTAGCATTTGAAATTCACAGTCTTCTGCATCGCATGCCATCCAGGCTTCTACATCAACAAAACTCAACAAAAGAGCACGTATACACCCCCTCACTTGGAAATAAACTGACCTAATATTCAGCGCAGATGTTTACCAAATCACACAAATGAAATTTCCCAAATATCCCTTACCTTGAAACAACCCTGACAGGGTTTCCCGTCACTTTTGGCCTCACACGAAACAACTGTTGAGCATTGCACTGTTCGAAAACGTATCCGGACTTTGGTTCGGATATTTGACGCTCCGGTTAATAAACGTTCGGATAAATGACGTTCGGCTGTATTTTCTCTTCTCTGCCTGCAGTCAAAAAAATCAAAAAGATTATCAAGCCTCTATAAGTCAGTATTTTAAAATTTCCAATTAACTGGTGAATAATAAGTCACTAATAGTATTTTCAACTGTAGAATAAAAAGAGTGTAATTTTTCTAATTAAGGATATTTTCTGAGTAGTTGCATATTATTGAAACTCAAAAAGGCGAGTGCAAAAAGTTTGTATTCTGCTTGGACAACGATATAACGAATAAACCCCGATTTAACGAACAAAATGTTCGGTCTCAATGAATTCGTTAAATCGGGATCTGACTGTATATAATTTTTTTATAATGCATATAATGTTATTGGTTTTCTGTAAATTTTTCTTTAATTTATAACCTAATACTTAATTATTACTTTACTTAATTATAGACAATCTCATCAGCTAACATTTTTTTAGCATTTTTTTTCAAATTTAGATATTTTATCTATTTTAGTTTATGCAATATCCTTTCTTTCAAAACCTATTTAAATTTGCATGTTTTTTTTTTTTCATATCTTCATGGAATCTACTGTTACTTTCTTTTCAAGAATATTAAACAATTTTATCCTCAAATGCCATCTAGTGGTCTATATTATTTCAAAATATTACAAGGAAATTTTTATACTATTTTCATTCTCAGCAATAAGGATTTTACAAATTAGTTTTAGTATTTTTTAATTTATAATATAAATCTAAATATTTCAAATTTTTATACAGTAGGAATAATTAGATTTATATTATTAAGAATGTTTTTATAAATATTAATATCTTTAACTTCATTTTCTCTTATCTTTTTTTCAGTGGTATAGGCAAATACAGGGGAGGGGAAAAAACCTAGAAACTATGTCTAACCCTTCGATTTTATTCTTAAATCTGAGAGCTTACCAGTTTATTCTATTTTATCATACACGGTTGGATAAACTTTCTTTTCTTACCTATTGTATTTAACACTAAGTTAAAATTCAAGCAATTTAGTATACATTATACGTGCATCTTATAAAATAAGCTTAAATAACTTGTCGCGCGCGTGTGTGTGCTTCTTAGCGACACGCATTCAAAAATATAAGTGTTATACACGCTTTTGATTTTACTGCCACATCTCCCTGAATATTATGTTAAATATTGTTTTTTGAATAGATTGTCATCAATCTTTTCGCAGAATTTTCATTTGAATATCTTTCATTGAAAAACATCTTTGCTACTCATATTAAATTAAATCATTTTAATTTTATAAAACAAATCCGACTAAAAAAAATTGGCAGTTATAGATACTGCCGATAGAAGTGAAAACTTAGAACTTTTAGTATTAAAATTTGAAATTTCATAATGTTTGAATCAAAATTATCAACAACAATCTGATTTTCACATCTATTGACACTCGAGCAACAACTAAATGCATAATTATATGGTTTTCTATTATTCACAAATATCTTACGGGCTCTACAAGATTATGACAAAATATAAATACAATTCAATTGAAATAATTAATATACAATCATATTATTTATGGATAGTATTTGTATTTACTTAAATTTCAATGTACTTGATTTTTAATATTATTTTAATTGTTTTCATCAGTAATTTCAACAATACTTAGACTTTTTGTACTTTCAATTATTTCATTTTGTTCTAAAAAGATACAATAGGCTTATGGTAACTAAAGGAAAATGTTTGATTCAAATTTATCTAAGTATCGCGTGTAAAAATCGCATCGATCGTCGTTTTATATTTTGTAGTACTGAGTCTTCGATCATTGGACATATTTAAATTAAGTGTTTCTTTTACAAATTCAATTAGCCGTAGATTTTTATCATCTGCAAATTTAATATTGAAGTCTCCACTTAAAATCATCGATACATTATCATATTTTTCGCCAAATCTTTTTTCGAGTATTTCAGAACCTTCTTTTGTATAAATCATCAAATTTTGGAATAAAAATTGTTTTATCTGTCTCATAGATTTTCCAGGCGAAATATAAACGGCAACCATTAATATGTATTGCCATTCTCGCAATCGCAACGAGCAATACACAGTATATACACGTTGAACTTTTCACTAAATCCATTCAATTTCACTTATAAGATATACACAGCACTATGCGTCAGCTGCATAGCTACAGATATACTGCTATAAGCATGTCGGTGACGCGAACGCACGAGATTTTCCTCTACCAAAAAGTGCCCAACGCCGCTAAAGAAGTTTTCACTTCAAAAATTTAATTCTGGCATTTTATTGTCTCTAGAAAGCAATTTCATGTCGTCATATTTTAATAGAATCGTAAAAATTGAATTTATATAGAATAAAAGGAAAAAGAGAAAAGAATTTCACAATTGGGTTGATAGAAATAAAATACCAAGTTATAATGCATTTATCTTGCTTTGATAAAGTACTCTGAAATACAAAACTCATTTATATTATCCAAATACTTGTTTGAAAAGCAGTTGAAGATGCTTAGATTCATTTAAATAATAATGAAGAGCACTATTACGACGATATTAATGCAAACATTACACTAATGCGTTAATTAAAAACTTTTTGGAATTTTAAAGCTATTGAGTGCTATTCAGGATGATACCAGGAGCAGACAGATGCTTTTGTGGTTTTGAAACCACAAGTGACTTTTTGATTAGTAAAAGCGAACTTTTTCAAACTAATTTCATTTTTGGGTTTAAATAAAATGTCTCATTTAACTCTTTAACAAAATAGTTTAATTTTCTGCTGCTGCTGAACTTGAAGGTTCATGATCTGAGACATTGTCTGAAATTGAGTTATACTTCTATGTTTATATTGATGAATGAGTGAATATTAACGTCACTTTGTCCAGCTATATACTCGACAACTTTTGTCGACGGACCTCGTAATTTTGAACCATAGTCAAGTGACGTGGACAACGACCTGAGCTCTGGCACCCCTTTCCTAACTTCCACAGTACATCAATGGGTGGACGTTTGTGTGTGAGCCTCGACATATTTAAGTACCATCTAATGGAATGATCCTGTAACTTTTAAATACAATGCAATTTTTTTCCTTAACAGCTAAGCTCCATTTTTTATCTATTTTTCGATGGGAGAAGCTCCTCGGGGGGGGGGGGGAGCTTATCTGCTTTATATGAGTACCATTGTCACAATCCCGTGATGCCCTAATGATCTTTTACTTTTCCCAAGGGGTTTACCGTCTTTGGTAAGCACGGGTGTCACGACCCCAGGGGTACCCTGGGGATCCTTCTCTATTTTCGATCCTCCTTGTCATATAATTCTTACTTTCTTTCTTTTCCTGTCTGGACTACAGTTCAATATTTTTATATACACGCGAATACATTTAAAAATTATGTATGATTTAATTGTTAGATTAGCTATAAGATTTATTTTTGTTGGATTACTTATTCAATGTTACTAACATACTTTGGTTTTCATTTTCTATTTCATTAATTTGGTATTTTAACAAGTATTTGGCGCAGTTTAGCCGAAATCGGCTCCGCCATTAAACAATACTCTCACTCGCTCGAAAGGAAAAGAGAAAGAGAAGAAAATTAAAAGTGCAGTGTATAGTGCAGTTTGTGATACTGGACACTATACAAATATTGAAAATCATTCTATGCGGGAAACGTGCTTGAAGAAAAAGCAAAATAGGTGCAAAATGTCGCAATTTTACCTTGATTGTGGAAAAATATCACTTATTTTTCGCTGTACCATTGTACGCCTTCGTTTTTTCACTGCAAGGTCTCTGATTCTCTTGAGCAGCAGTAGTTGAATAGGACAGCCCTCTGATTGTTGTTTGTACCACTCCATAGCTGTCTCTAACGCAGAAACGCATCTGCATTTGCTACTTTCGTTTTTCTCGTCTTCCTCCCTTTTCATCGTCGACGGGGCCGGATTCTTCATGCACGGAAATCACAATCTCATCATTATTTAGCATTTGAAATTCACAGTCTTCTGCATCGCATGCCATCCAGGCTTCTACATCAACAAAACTCAACAAAAGAGCACGTATACACCCCCTCACTTGGAAATAAACTGACCTAATATTCAGCGCAGATGTTTACCAAATCCCACAAATGAAATTCCCCAAATATCCCTTACCTTGAATTAACTCTGACATGGTTCCCGTCACTTTTGGCCTCACACGAAACAACTGTTGAGCATTGCACTGTTCGAAAACGTATCCGGACTTTGGTTCGGATATTTGACGCTCCGGTTAATAAACGTTCGGATAAATGACGTTCGACTGTATTTTCTCTTCTCTGCCTGCAGTCAAAAAAATCAAAAAGTCAAGCCTCTATAAGTCAATATTTTAAAATTTCCAATTAACTGGTGAATAATAAATCACTAATAGTATTTTCAACTGTAGAATAAAAAGAGTGTAATTTTTCTAATTAAGGATATTTTCTGAGTAGTTGCATATTATTGAAACTCAAAAAGGCGAGTGCAAAAAGTTTGTATTCTGCTTGGACAACGATATAACGAATATAAACCCCGATTTAACGAACAAAATGTTCGGTCTCAATGAATTCGTTAAATCGGGATCTGACTGTATATAATTTTTTTATAATGCATATAATGTTATTGGTTTTCTGTAAATTTTTCTTTAATTTATAACCTAATACTTAATTATTACTTTACTTAATTATAGACAATCTCATCAGCTAACATTTTTTTTGAATTTTTTTCAAATTTAGATATTTTATCTATTTTAGTTTATGCAATATCCTTTCTTTCAAAACCTATTTAAATTTGCATGTTCTTTTTTTTCATATCTTCATGGAATCTACTGTTACTTTCTTTTCAAGAATGTTAAACAATTTTATCCTCAAATTCTATCTAGTGGTCTATATTATTTCAAAATATTACAAGGAAATTTTTATACTATTTTCATTCTCAGCAATAAGGATTTTACAAATTAGTTTTAGTATTTTTTAATTTATAATATAAATCTAAATATTTCAAATTTTTATACAGTAGGAATAATTAGATTTATATTATTAAGAATGTTTTTATAAATATTAATATCTTTAACTTCATTTTCTCTTATCTTTTTTTCAGTGGTATAGGCAAATACAGGGGAGGGGAAAAAACCTAGAAACTATGTCTAACCCTTCGATTTTATTCTTAAATCTGAGAGCTTACCAGTTTATTCTATTTTATCATACACGGTTGGATAAACTTTCTTTTCTTACCTATTGTATTTAACACTAAGTTAAAATTCAAGCAATTTAGTATACATTATACGTGCATCTTATAAAATAAGCTTAAATAACTTGTCGCGCGCGTGTGTGTGCTTCTTAGCGACACGCATTCAAAAATATAAGTGTTATACACGCTTTTGATTTTACTGCCACATCTCCCTGAATATTATGTTAAATATTGTTTTTTGAATAGATTGTCATCAATCTTTTCGCAGAATTTTCATTTGAATATCTTTCATTGAAAAACATCTTTGCTACTCATATTAAATTAAATCATTTTAATTTTATAAAACAAATCCGACTAAAAAAAATTGGCAGTTATAGATACTGCCGATAGAAGTGAAAACTTAGAACTTTTAGTATTAAAATTTGAAATTTCATAATGTTTGAATCAAAATTATCAACAACAATCTGGTTTTCACATCTATTGACACTCCGAGCAACAACTAAATGCATAATTATATGGTTTTCTATTATTCAAATATCTTACGGGCTCTACAAGATTATGACAAAATATAAATACAATTCAATTGAAATAATTAATATACAATCATATTATTTATGGATAGTATTTGTATTTACTTAAATTTCAATGTACTTGATTTTTAATATTATTTTAATTGTTTTCATCAGTAATTTCAACAATACTTAGACTTTTTGTACTTTCAATTATTTCATTTTGTTCTAAAAAGATACAATAGGCTTATGGTAACTAAAGGAAAATGTTTGATTCAAATTTATCTAAGTATCGCGTGTAAAAATCGCATCGATCGTCGTTTTATATTTTGTAGTACTGAGTCTTCGATCATTGGACATATTTAAATTAAGTGTTTCTTTTACAAATTCAATTAGCCGTAGATTTTTATCATCTGCAAATTTAATATTGAAGTCTCCACTTAAAATCATCGATACATTATCATATTTTTCGCCAAATCTTTTTTCGAGTATTTCAGAACCTTCTTTTGTATAAATCATCAAATTTTGGAATAAAAATTGTTTTATCTGTCTCATAGATTTTCCAGGCGAAATATAAACGGCAACCATTAATATGTATTGCCCATTCTCGCAATCGCAACGAGCAATACACAGTATATACACGTTGAACTTTTCACTAAATCCATTCAATTTCACTTATAAGATATACACAGCACTATGCGTCAGCTGCATAGCTACAGATATACTGCTATAAGCATGTCGGTGACGCGAACGCACGAGATTTTCCTCTACCAAAAAGTGCCCAACGCCGCTAAAGAAGTTTTCACTTCAAAAATTTAATTCTGGCATTTTATTGTCTCTAGAAAGCAATTTCATGTCGTCATATTTTAATAGAATCGTAAAAATTGAATTTATATAGAATAAAAGGAAAAAGAGAAAAGAATTTCACAATTGGGTTGATAGAAATAAAATACCAAGTTATAATGCATTTATCTTGCTTTGATAAAGTACTCTGAAATACAAAACTCATTTATATTATCCAAATACTTGTTTGAAAAGCAGTTGAAGATGCTTAGATTTATTTAAATAATAATGAAGAGCACTATTACGACGATATTAATACAAACATTATACGAATGCGTTAATTAAAAACTTTTTGGAATTTTAAAGCTATTAAGTGCTATTCAGGATGATACCAGGAGCAGACAGATGCTTTTGTGGTTTTGAAACCACAAATGACTTTTTGATTAGTAAAAGCGAACTTTCAAACTAATTTTATTTTTGGGTTTAAATAAAATGTCTCATTTAACTCTTTAATAAAACAGTTTAATTTTCTGCTGCTGCTGAACTTGAAGGTCCATGATCTGAGACATTGTCTGAAATTGAGTTATACTCTCTTCCATGTTTATATTGATGAATGTGTGAATATTAACGTCATTTTGTTCAGCTATATACTCAACAACTTTTGGCGACGGACCTCGTAATTTTGAACCATAGTCAAGTGACGTGGACAACGACCTGAGCTTTGGCACCCCTTTCCTAACTTCCACAGTACATCAATGGGCGGACGTTTGTGTGTGAGCCTCGACATATTTAAGTACCATCTAATGGAATGATCCTGTAACTTTTAAATACAATGCAATTTTTTTCCTTAAATCTAAGTCCCATTTTTCATCTATTTTTCGATGGGAGAAGCCCCTCGGCGGGGGGGGGGGCTCATCTGCTTTAGATGAGTACCATTGTCACAATCCCGTGATGCCCTAGTGATCTTTTACTTTTCCCAAGGGGTTTACCGTCTTTGGTAAGCACGGGTGTCACGACCCCAGGGGTACCCTGGGGATCCTTCTCTATTTTCGATCCTCCTTGTCATATAATTCTTACTTTCTTTCTTTTCCTGTCTGGACTACAGTTCAATATTTTTATATACACGCGAATACATTTAAAAATTATGTATGATTTAATTGTTAGATTAGCTATAAGATTTATTTTTGTTGGATTACTTATTCAATGTTACTAACATAGTTTGGTTTTCATTTTCTATTTCATTAATTTGGTATTTTAACAAGTATTTGGCGCAGTTTAGCCGAAATCGGCTCCCGCCATTAAACAATACTCTCACTCGCTCGAAAGGAAAAGAGAAAGAGAAGAAAATTAAAACAACTTACACACAAGGTTCTAGTGTTCGAACCATTATTGGCTGTATATCACTGCCTGTGGTGACTGTTTTCTTCTTTTTTATTTGGCGAAAACGGTCAACTGACAAATGAGTAAGTATCTAAAATTTTCCTCTTACTTTAGCGCTGAACAGAGTTGTGTGTGTGTGTAGATAAAATACAATACCTCTTATTTTTTTTCGCTGAATTTTCCTTTTACTTTTGGAATCTATTTTTCCAAACAGTAAACTGATTATTTTGCAACTTGTATCAAATTAAGTGTAAAAAAGGATTACCTATACAAAACCATATCGAATTGCGTGTGTGACACTTTTGTTTACCCCCAAAATTAAAAAACATTAAAGGGATATTTTGTATCAGATTGACTGATCAGATATATACAACAAAGCCTTAATTTGAACACACTGTAACTCTACCGTTCTACGCAATTGCTCGGGGGAGGGGGTTACAGGGGGGGTATTAAAAACAAATATTAATCTCTACGTACCAAGTAGTTCCCTAACCAATCAGGGCTGCATAATTTCGGTGCAAAAATGACCCCCAAATCGATTTGGCGCAACAGAACATTTAATAACGTCGATTGGGGAAAAAACATTTGTATTACCCTAAAAATAACAATTTTCTATCGAATTGCGATATTAAACGTACTACCGTCTTTACTTATCCATAGGATATATTATAAGTCCAAAAGGACTTCTATTGCATGGTTAATATTCCGTTTTTATGGTTTCTTTGTGAAAAAACAACAACTTCTGGCCCATGTTTTTATTTCTAACAATCACGCAATCATGCTCTGTCGTACTTTTAAATCACAATGACATTATTTGGGGGGGGGGGGGGATGACGGATAACCCCAACAATGTTATTTTTTTCTTGTAATTTCTTGAGGTCTTGCTGCTGATGTGGTTTGATAAAAAAATTGCTTCAGTAATAACAATAATAATAAATTTAGGGGTTTTGGAAGTCCAACAAGTCAGTTAGGGCGTTGACTTTTAGAAGCTTTTAGATGTCGTGACATTCACTAAATTAAGTGCAGCGCTGTATTAGGTAGGGAGGTGTAGAACATTAATATTGCTAAAAGTTGTTAAATGCGGCGGAGAAAGTGGTATAAAAATTTTCTAATATAGTTTCTTTTTAGTTTATGGAGTCGGCAAATTATAATTATTAAAATCATTATGACAGCTCAAGCCTAATAATTCAAAATAAAAAAAAAATATTTATTGAACTATTACTCCGAATTACTACTTTCAAAAACTGAAACTGTGAAAACTACTTACAATCAATGTAATTATTCTCTTTTGAGGTATTAAATCATTTTTATGGCTGTTCAAAGGTTTTATTAGCCATTGATTTATGTTTTTTTTTATAATTCTCCGAAGATATTATTCACAGGTAGCACAGTGGCATAACACGCTTTCACACACCACAGGTCTGGGATTCAAACCCCGAACTGGGTAAAGTCGTCTCAGCCAGCCATCCCTTCAGTGGGTCGATAAATGAGAGTACCAAGTTTACTTGGGAACTAAACACTGGGGGTTTCGGACTAGAACATCACCGGACTAGAACAGCAGCTCATGCACCTCAATGCCCAAAGTCATGAAAACTAAGATGGACACGGTAGGCCTTGCTCTCATGAGCTGTTGCGCCACTGAGTTGCGCAATAAATCACAGTCAAACGATGAGGATGGCACCAACAAAATGTTTTTCAGATTTTAAGCTCCCACATAACTCCAAGAGAAGATCGCAATTCATCGATTTTTTTTTGTTTATTACTACATCGATTTTTATGCTAATTGAGGGTTGTTGGCAACGGACCGCATAATATTGAACTTTGGCAAAGACAACACATAAAATGGCATCTCATTCTCCAAACTTTCACACCATGCGAATGTGAATGAGTGAGTATTTATTGACGTAGCACTATAAAGCAACACAAGAGCTATTGGCGACGGTCATTGTAATTTTGAACCAAGGTCAAGTGACGAGGACGACACCTGAAATGTTACCCCTCTCTTCACTTCCACACCCCACCAATGGGAAGCCGTTTGAAATTCGACATATTTAACGTGCATTGGTCCCCTCTGCACGGTCGATCTTCAGCGGTACTCGGCTCGCACTCATGGCACATCGCCCACGAATCTGTAACCTTGACCACTAGGCTTTCGTGTCCATGTCTTCAGTAGCAATAGGGCTCGAACTCATAACACACCAGTCGCGAGCTCGTGATTTTGACCTCTGGGTTACCGGGGCCAAGTCTTCAGTGGCAATTGGGCTCGAACACATAACACATTAGCTGCGAGCTTGTGAGTTTAACCACTAGGCTACCGGGGCCAGGTCTTCATTGGCAATAGAGCTTGAACTCTTAACACACCAGTCACGAGCTCGTGATTTTGACCACTAGGCTTCCGTAAACATGTCTTCAGTGGCAATAGGGCTCGAATTCTTAACACACCAGTCGCGAGCTCGTGATTTTGACCACTAGGTTACCGTGGCCAAGTCTTCAGTGGCAATTGGGCTCGAACTCATAACACATTAGTTGCGATTTCATGAGTTTGACCACTAGGCTACCGTGGCCCCTATGTCAATGTGAGGATTGTGAATTTAGACAGATTGAAAGTCCATCAGCCCCTGTACAAGATGAGTGTTGAGTTTTAAATCATGTTGAGTTTGACGGGCCATTTTATAACGAAACGGAGCTGCTTACTCAAAGATTATAAGAGTTCTTTAATTAAATAAATTTAATATGGAACATTAGAATATTAGGCAGAATATGAATTTGAATAAAAGGAATATACAGAATAAGTTACATTTTTCAAATCAATGGTCAACAAAACAGTTTATTGCCACAGGCGTTCTATCTAAAGATGAGTTAGATGACGATTAACCCCTTCAAGGCTCCTTTTATTTCTGGGTTATGGATAAAAAAATGTCCAATTTTATGTTTATTTTCAAGTATACATATCTTTTAACATAACAGCACCATTCGCACACTAAATTAATTTCCTAAAAATTGAAAAATCTTATTTAAATAAATGAGTAATTTGCCTTTATAAAGTTGGTTTTCTGTATGAAAAAGTAATTAGACTTTGGAGTCAATGTATTATAAATATAAAGATTAGAATATCTAGCTTTTATCTTGAGTTACAAATTTTATTTACATCTTTTGCATTTACATAAATGATTATGAAATTATTCATCAAATTTGTTCGTGTATGATGAATTCGCGAAACCACGGTACATAACCCAACATTACAACCTGGAGAGTAAAATCCTGTTTCTCTTCTTACTTTCTTTCCTTTACTATCGCTATTTTAGTAGCAAATAACACACTGCCATATTGGATTAGTTTTCTTCCCTACTGGGAATGTAGTCAACAAAGTGTCTTTCATACAGGCGTGAAGGTGGATGCTCAGCAGAAGGACGTTCTCTTTTTGCAGAAAATTCCACCGAGTGAGTGAAAATTAACTTCGCACTGTGAAAATTCAGAGTGGTATTTTTCAATTATTCGAAATTATAGAAAGCACATGTGAAATAATTCGGGAAAGACCGATTGCATAGCATAAATTTTCACAGAGCTACACACTTAGGATGAGCCAGGATGGAATTATTGGTCTGCCCGAGACCAGCTCGGAAAAAAAAAGGGAAGGGGTAACTTAAGGTATCCAACTACCCTAAAATTGTGAATTTTACCAAAAACTGACAAATTTTTTATGATTTTATGTTATATGCCTTTGCTTTATAAAAATACCAAGTTTATTATTTTCTGTTCACTAGAACAAAAACTACAAGCGTTTAAGTAAAAGCGGATGCCGTTACTTTAAGCAAGATGTCATACTTTAAAATGCGTTTTACTCGAAATGTGTGTGTGTGTGGTGTGTGTGTGGTGTGGGGGGGGGTGTGTGTGTGTGTGTGTGTGTGTGTGTGTGTGTGTGTGTGTGTGTATGTTTGAAAATGCTCAAACGGAGCCAGCAATTTCTCGAAACGTTTTGAAAATATTTAACTGAAATTTTTTGTGTATGTTCTGTATAATAGAAGAAGTGTTTTAACCTTCAGATTTATCAATCACTGTTTTATAACAAAATTGACAGTCCCTTATGTGAATATAATCACTGCTTTTTTAAGCAATTTAATATAATAACTAAGATAAAGTGCTCTAGTTTTTGTAAAAATTAAAATATCTCTTATTCGAAAGGTTATTTCAAAAATGAATAACATAGCAACTCATCAGAGTTGAAAAATGGAGAATTTGTTCATAAGATTTAGGCCCAGAATATGCCACGTTTATGTTATTTTTTGTAAATTTTTATCCCCTTTTTTCCATTTTAGTAATAACATTTAATAATTTCTTTTTCTTTTCTTAGTTTTAGCATATTAAATGTACAACAAATGTACTAAACATCTTAAAATGTACTAAACAAATCTAAAAACGATAAAAAAAATCCTCATATTCCCATTTTTTTTTAAAGTTGTCGCAAGTAGTCGGATACCTTAACAGTGAGTCTTCAGAGATATTAGGATTTAAACCAACGAATGGACAACTTCAACCATGACTTTTGCCTCCCTTGACTATGATACTTTCTTGAAAGCATCGCTCTTAGGCTAACATGAATTTGATTTTATATTTAGGATTTTGCTAATAAAACTTTGTATTAAACATCATCGAAATCATTTAACAGATGCATTGGATATACATAAATGAATTTTTCATTACATTGTCATACAAAAAACATTTGTTCAATATAAATATCTTATGCAGATTTATTTAACGTTATAAATTACTATGTATTGTCTACATAGTAATTATTATCAATGTTCCCTAGACAGATAACATAGAAGACAAAGTCATCGGACCAAAACCTATTGTAAGTAATAGTCCTGTAATAGCCATAATAATTATCCATAGCCAATTGGATAATAGATTAAATGTAATGACCATTCATTACTGGTAACAGCATTACAGATGATATTACTCCTTTAATAATCCATTTATGTAGTTAAGTAACAAATCCAATTTCACAATTAAAGTAATTAAAATAATATGCATAATTATTAACATTTACAGAAAAGTAGATCAAAATATTTTTCAGGTAAGGCATTTAAATACTGGATTGATTCATTACAGTTAATATCGATACATTGTAATCAACAGATTATTACAGTTATTGCTTTAAGTAAAAACTTAATTTTTCGACTGACTGATTGATCGATTGTCTATCACAATCACACTTCGAGCAGTTGTCGTTTTGGGTTCGCGGAGGCATTTTTTCCTGTTGAGTCATGGATTCGAATCATAGAGTCAATGGGCTGCTTATTGATATTTTTACCTTTGCAAACCTAGCACAGGAGCTGGTATCATTGTTAGATTGTATATTTCTATGTAGTATATTCATATGTGTATTTATATGTAGTACATTCATATGTGTATTTATATGTAGTATGTTTATGTGTGTATTTATATGTAGTACATTCATATGTGTATTTATATGTAGTATGTTCATATGTGTATTTATATGTAGTATGTTCATACGTGTATTTATATGTAGTACATTCATATGTGTATTTATATGTAGTACATTCATATGTGTATTTATATGTAATATATTATTTGTATTTATATGTAGTATGTTCATGTGTGTATTTATATGTAGTATATTCATATGTGTATTTATATGTAGTACATTCATATGTGTATCTATATGTAGTGCATTCATATGAGTATTTATATGTAGTACATTCATATGTGTATTTATATATAGTGCATTCATATGTGTATTTATATATACAGTAGAACGTCGTTTATCCGAACGTTTATTATCCGGAGCGTCAAATATCCGATCCAAAGTCCGGATACGTTTTCGAACAGTGCAATGCTCAACAGTTGTTTCGCGTGAGGCCAAAAGTGACGGGAAAACCCAAGAGGAGGGACATTTGTGTGATTTGGTAAAAAGCTCTGAGTGGAATCTTAGGTCAGTTTGTTTCCAAGTGAGGAGTGTATGCGTGCTCTTTTGTTGAGTTTTGTTGATGTAGAAACCTGGATGACATGCGATGCAGAAGACTGTGGATTTCAAATGCTAAATGTTGACGAGATTGTGACTTCCATGCAAGAAGAATCCGACCTTGTCGACGATGAAACGGATGAAGACGAGGATAACAACAAAAGCAGAAAGAGTCCATCAAAAACTGACGCGTTTCAGCGTTAGAGCGAGCTATGCAGTGGTACGAATAACAATCAGAGTGCTGTCCTACTCAACTACTGCTGCTCAAGAGATTTGGAGACCTTGCAGCGAAAAAATGGAAGTGTACAATGGTAAAGAGAAAAATAAGTGATTATTTTCCACAATCAATGTAAAATTGCGACATTTAGCACCTATTTTGCTTTTTCTTCAAGCACGTTTCCCGCATGTGATGATTTTCAATATTCAAGTAGTGTCCAGTTTCATATACTGCCTGGATCGCATTCGGTTTTCGGTTATCCGAACAATCGCGTATCCGTGCTGTGTCCGGTCCCAATTGATTCGTATAACCGACATTCTACTGTAATATTATGTGTTATACTTGTTTTATTAAAATCTTAAAATTTTTGGCATCCCTAGCTGCAAAACACGCTCTCATTTGAGATCACACACGACCTTAGTTTATGAAACACTGTAATAAAGAATTGTTTAAATGGCAAAAAAAGACTGAAGATAAAATATTATATTTTCTAAACATTCTCTTTTTTACGGCAAATGCTTTTATAAAAATACTATTTTGTCTATATAGAGCTAAGACTTCTATACAGAGCCTTAACTAAGACTTTTGTGATACGTAATTTAGGAGTGGATTTGTTCGGATTTTAATTTATCAGAGTAGTGAAGCCTTAACAAAAGGCATCGGGTATTATTTCAATTGATTTAACTCTGAAAATAATGTGAATTTTTCAAGAATCCTATTTCAGGCTTTGTGTAGAAACCCTAGTCATGTATATTGGCAAAATATAGAAGCAATTTTTTCATAAAAAGGGGAGTGTTTTGAAAATATGTTATTTATTTATTTTTTGCCAAAAAATTCCACTTAAATAATTTGTTACGGTAATTGTATTCTGCAACAATTTTATATGCATATTCTAATTCAAGTGACACTAAATATCCCCCCAAAAAACTCACGTTTCCGAGCGTAGTCACCAGAATTTAAAATAGAACAACTGAAATAAGAAAAATAATTTTAAAACAATCCTAATCGAGTTAAAAATCGGTCATTTGTTTTGCTTTTCACGTCATTCATATATGTATGAGAATTCAAATATATCCTAATATTTTACTCATTTATTTACGTTATATGCTTTTACACGATATACACATAATGGGTTTTACTTATTCAGCCTTATACATTCCATTTTTGCTTGCACACAAAATACTACCCGGTTAGTTAAATCTTTCTACAATTTCTCCAAAAGCCATTTTTCTATACTAAGCGAAATGTTCTACAACAGAAGAAAAAAAAGAAAAGTATTCTAAAACGGTACTATCCCGTGCACGGTTCTGCAGTTACCTAGGTGATTCTTTAGGGTACATGACGTCAAATACTGAAATAACAGGTGGTAATCGCTCTAAGGATCGAATTCACAACGAAGGTCACAGGTAGTCCTAGGCAGGAAGTAAGCAGGGAGTACGTTTATATAAGGGGTGTGCGCTGTCGCAGAGAACAATAGAGGGGTGAGAGTCGGCATGAATGATAATTAGCTTTTACAGAGATCGTTTGGAAACAATACAAGTAATAATTCACTGTTTTGTGGCGTTTACCGTGAGATTAAGAGAAGGGAGGTATTTCAGGTCGAACGGAATATGGAATAATCCTTATACTTTTCAGGGGTTTATTTTAAAAAAATATATTTACAGCAGAGATGTAGTCAGTAGCGCACACAGGAATTTTTAAGGGAGGTGGGAGGGGGAGGGGTCCAGGGTTGAAAGTTCACTATTTTCGTATCATGCTCCAATACGTCGCTCAACATATTCTTTTGGTTTTTTTGTCGATTTTCAGGAACAAAAAAAAGAGTAAAAATTAATTATTGAATAAATAATTAACAATAATTAATAAAATTAATTATTAATAGCACATACTTAATTACATTTTACGTACTATATACATAGGATTATAATCAATCAAAAAAAATCAAAGGCTTGGGGAGGGGGCTCCATACCCATATCCTCCCCTTGTGTGAGTGTGCGCTACTGGATGTAGTTAATGATTTGAATTATGTTTATATAAAAATACACGACTTGATTGATCAATTGTTTGTTAACGGGGCTTTTAGAAGAGGTGTCTCGTAATTATGAAGTACAATCAAATAACGAAGGCAATACTGAGTGATACGGGAACTTATTCTGGCAAGAGGTTTCATAAAAATGAAACCAGAAAGAAATCATCAGAACCCAAACGTGTTCTATTATTGGGGAAGATCTGATGATCACGCCGGTTAGGGA
The DNA here is from genome assembly GCA_019973975.1 of Trichonephila clavata. Classification (NCBI taxonomy): domain Eukaryota; kingdom Metazoa; phylum Arthropoda; class Arachnida; order Araneae; family Nephilidae; genus Trichonephila; species Trichonephila clavata. Next base: position 243,776 of record BMAO01002396.1, read on the forward strand.
GACGTTGAAGAAGCACGAAAACACAAGCTGCAGAAAGATGGGTTTTGTGCGACCGAACATTAGGATGATTTCATTCGAGGCAATTTTGTGCTAGTCAACGTGTTTTTTTTTTGTCACACCTATAGTGTGATAGTTCCTTTCACACGCGAAAACGAAGCTGACTAAAAAGGGAAGGGAAAAAGGAGTGGTAAACCTACCAGTACAATGAAGAAGCAATAGAAAACTTTCTCCACTTTCACTAGTAGCCGAGTCTGAAGAGCGTAGTTTTCGCATTATCCTTTTGGTTGAGTCAACTAGTAGGGAGGAGAGCTTGGTTTTCGAAAGATTGAGGCAGTGACACATCAGGGAGTGTCATTGGACTTCATGTAAAGGGACACGGACGATTTCGCTTCAAAACTGCTCCTTCTATTAAGTGCGGTACAAGTTGGCTTGTATGAAAGGGCCCTCATCCTATTGAAAAGTGAGCCTTGGCGTCCACGAAAGGATGGGAAACATTACTAGGAGGTAGTCACTCATTTTTCGCCTAAAGTTAGTCATTTACACATTTTATTATAAGGCATGAGCAATCCCTTCTCTTTTGGACAACTCCTTATTGGTCCGTCACTTTTAATGTTGTAAAGCATAGTTACCAAATAAGTTTCTACGGACATGTGAGAGTCCATGTGACTCATGAGAGGGTTCGTGACAAACAAGAATTAATTTGCGGTGCGTGAACAACTTTAGGGGGTTATCAAAGGGTTTCATATAAAGTAAAATATTTGTGATCCATATTTCTGTTATGAAAGTTATAGTAAACTAGCCATGACTTTTAATTAATTAATTACTATAATTAATAAAATTTGATGCAAAATATTATAGATAAATTCATAAAGTTCAAGATATTGACAAGTATCTCACGGTGGAAATCGAGCGGATCGCGGGTGCGGCCATCTATGAGGTTTAATAGAAACGGAATCTTGCGCTGCATGCAATAACTAGTCTAAAATATAGCAGTATATATGTCGAGAGATGTGATATGTCGATATGATGTGATATATGATGATGTCGACTGACGATATCGTCAGTCGGGTATTTATCGAGTCTAGTGTATTGGAGCAGGTGGTAGCCATCCATTCTAGCAAGGCCACAGAGTTTGCAGGCCTCGTTTGCAGCCAGGCCAAGCTAGTGGAGGTAAGCCCACAAAAAGTCATGTTCGGTGGTTAATCGAAAGCGCGCAACAGCCACGGCTTTCTCCAGGTGCCTCGAGATTGGACCCAAAGTAGCCAGAGTTCCCCATGACTTTCTGAGGCTCTTGATTTGTTCGGTCACGGTAGTATATTTTTCGATGAATGTGGAAATAACTCTCTTTGCTCTTCTGATAGTCAAGGGGACTTCCGGTTGACACAACTCGGCTCCCTGCTTGGATTTTTGAACGGTTCTCTCATTGCCGGGGATCCCAACATGACTTGGGACCCACTATAAGGCCACAGTCCAACCATATGAGATTAGCTCCGCAATTTTAGTTTGGCACTGAACTGTGTTAAGACAGTCAGTTGGTGTATTACTGCTTAAAGCTAAAATTGCAGCTTGGGAGTCTATGAAGAAGATAACTTTTGCAGGAGCTAGGCCAACGTTTATATGTAAAATAGTCTTATATTAAAAAGCTTATCAATATCAGTTTTATTTTCATTTTCCCTTTTCAGGACATCAAAGTTAAATTTATAAATTTTCTATTATGCATTGAAATAGAGTTATTTCACTTAGGGACTCATAGTGAAATTTATGGTGTGAAGAGGGGTCCATGGGCGCAGTAGGTTTGGGAACCACTGTTGTAGAGAGTTCGTTGCCAAGAGGAGTATTAAGAAATTGATCAATTTAAAGTAGTGAAAATTGTCTGTTTCTGGACGTTTTAGTAAAAGTAAAAATAAACAGATTTAAACAAAATTCGATTAGCATTTGTATTATATTTAAATAAAGACCTAATCTGTATATTATTGCCAATTATTCAAATTTGAATTACTTTTACATGCGTAAAACAGCCAACCTCCTTTGTAGCAAAAAGCTTCCAAGTTCAACAACGACATACCCCAAAAACTACATAATTTATACAGGCAATCAGCTTTTCAACCACATCATTATTGCATTATGCATAATTAGGCGCTAAATTTCCATTCCGTATTCATTACACAAAAATCAATCACTACGCTATTATTTTTCACACAATGCATTAACTATCGTGCGCGAAGCTTAAGTATTTTTATACACACGAATTACATGCACACTTCCTTCTATTAAAGAAAATCGTGCTGAGGTCTATTAATATGCCGTAAAATATTTTTCTTTTGCTTTTACCCTCTCTCTACCCTTAAGCAAAGTTCACACTAGAGGACAAAGATCTATGTGACGTCACTAAGCCCCGCCCTCAAAATAACAGTGTATGTAATTAGAAAAATAAGGTTTTGGCGTATATCCATTGCACGCTATACTGTAGAATAGATGGTGTATCCCATTAAAAAATAAAGCAGCGTGAGAAAAAGTATAAGAAAAATTCCTTTTTTTCCCTTTTACTTTTATGTTCGGTATAAAAATGTCAGCTTTTTAGGTTAGATTTTTCTTTTATGGTTAAGACGAGATAGGAATATAGCCAGGCTCAGCTGAAAGTAGAAAAAAAATGGCATGTCAGTTGGTTAGGGAACAAAAAGGGAATATTTTATAGCGTTGGGAGGATATTCAACACGAAGACGTAGCGTGATTTCTTGTACAGTTTATCACAGCCCATGTCATTTGTGACTATTAAATATTAAAGCATTCATCGAGTGCGTTGAAAATAGAAAGGATAGGAAATATTATACAAATAAATCAAAATGTACGGAGAGAGAAAATAATGTTTATCAGATAAAAAGTAAAAAATTAAATACTTTAGTTATTATTGAGAATTTGTGCACATTTTTGGTAAAGAGGTACAAAACACCTGTTACATGCATTATTAATAGAGCGTTATCTACATAAAACCGAGTAAATACAAGAACAAGTAATATAAAAAAAATTAAGTCAATTCCTACTCAGGTCAACAAAGAAAGATTTTATTTTAATTACTATTTTTATTAAATAATTACAATTACAGTCGATTCTCGATAATTCAAACTTTCGATAATACGAACATCTCGATAATTCGAAGTATATGATCAATCCCTAGGAAAAATCTTGATTTTTCGAACTAAAACAATACGTTTGGGTACACTGAATAATTCGAAGTAAAATCTGTGGCTGGCCAGACTACAACACGCAATAATTCGAGGTTATCTTATAAAACTTTCGGTAATTCGAAGTTATCTTATAAAACTCTTGATAATTTGAACACTCACTATCATGTAGAGTCCTGTAGCAAACAGGTTGGAACTTACATGTTTTGTGTTGTGTTGCCTCTGCATGTCTGACCTGCAACGTAGTCCCTTTGATGACCATGCGTCTTAGTATTTTAGTTCATCCGGCGAGTAGGCTTTCTTAGTATTTTCCGGTTCATCAGGCGAAAATACACTTTTATTGCTTTCCTTTTTCAAGTGGATAATAGATCAACCGCATGTGTTGTCAGCAATCAATTTCTTTCGCTTAACACGGGACCTTGCTACACATGTATTCAGAAAGGATGTTCCGCTGTTGTGAAGAAGAGATGCTCTTAGGATTGTGTATAAATGTATTCTTTTAATACAGGACTTTTAACTTTTGTAAAATATTTATACTGTATAATATGTACTTTTTAAAAAATACTTAAAAATAATTTTATACATATGTACACTTTTTGATTTAATACATAGTTTCAAATTTAAATGTGTTAGAAAAAATTTTTCTTCGCGTATTTTGGGAATTTTTTCTACCCTCTTGATAATTCGAAGATTTTCATTGGTCCTTCCAACTTCGAATTATCGAGAGTCGACAGTAATATAAATATGTAAATTTTGAGTGGCAAAATCGAAAGTGATTTTCCTTGCAATTTTCCATTTTCCTTTCTATATATGATGTTTAACTATTATATTTATTCATCAATTAAATTTAATTATTCCAATAAAATAGTATTAATAAATTATAGTTTAAAAAAACTAAAAAACACGCTTTATGGTTAACCGAACTAAAATGTAAAAAATAATTCTTAATATAAACTAAAATTATTAGCGAGAAATTAATGACACAGTGGTGAAATCGAGAGGTGCTCTTACTAGTTCTATTCCGAAATGCTGAGCTAGTGTAAATATGTAGTACACCCCCCCCCACACACACACATACTTTTACCACGATAACATTAATTTTCTCGTTAGTCGTTTTATTCTTATTATATATACTGTTATACTTATATTTACTGTATATTCTGTTATTATATATACAGTATTTATCTTTAAAACATTTATAAATAAACCATACATACGCACATAATTTCTCTTTAATATGTAAATTTATGGTGGTATTGAAGATAAAAAGAACACATTTAACACAAAATAAATAAAAAGGAATTATTAGTATGGGTACTCTCTTTAAAATAGTGAAGTCAGAATATAATAATGGTTAAATATTTTCCTCTTTGAAAAATGGTTCGAATTTTTTTCTCTCGTTCTATTCTTAAGAATTACCCGAAGACAGCAGTCATTTTTAAAAAATGGTACATTTGCAGTTGAAAAGTTATCACAAAGGGGAATAATAATATTATTAGCATTCATCCTATTAATTTACAATCATGCGCATGTAATTTACATGCATTTTCGATCAGATATTTCTTACCTTGATAAACGAAATATAAATCTAGTTTTTATATAGCAAAGTCTGGTGTCTGCACTGCATATCTAGGGTAGTGTTTAAAGAGAAACTGTACGGGAAAAACACAGTATCATTGGAGAGTACACCTTTACATTTTTCTCAATCGCCATAGGCGATCTCTTGGCTTGGACACGATATTTCTCAATTATCGCCAAATAACCGCACGGTCACCAAACCGTGACATCACCCACACTTCATCAAGCAACCGGTCGAGATTCCAAAAAAGGGTCGCGTGCATCCCCCAGCGGACGTAATGCACAGACGATTTTTTTCCACCATCCCTTCCATTTATTATTTGCGACACAATGTTGCGATTTTTGAATTATTGAGCTCACGTTGGTACCTGGACAAAGAGCGCGGAAGACACCGTGGTCACGCAGTAGCGAGCACAGCGATTTTTTTTTTTGGTGCAGATTAAGTATCTCCCTTTCTAGCACCTGCAGGAACAACACCCAGTGGAAGTATGATGAGGTGAAAAGCGTGCACGGTGAAACGTTAGGAGTATGTGTCAACCGATGTGTACGGGAGGATAGATCGGAAATTGGATTTACACACGCTTAATCTGATACCTACAACAATTTTATCAGTTTCCTGAGCTATGCATGCAAAGTAAGGGGGAGCGGATTTTGTTTTTAATGGGGATGATCTGATTATTGCAATTAAAGATGTTTCGATTATTTGTTAACGTATTAGAACAACCTTAATGGTTGAGTGACCATGGTCACGAGCATGGGCAGGGGCTTCTGAACGGTGGTATTAACCCCTTAACTACTGATTTAAAGTTGTGTAAAGTTGTTTCGGAAAGACGCATATATCCGTCCGGGGCACTTGATGCACTGGTTGAGAGACGGATATATACGGCAGTGACAGCTAAGGGGTTGATGTAGTGATTATTGCAATTAAAGATATTTCGATTATTTCTTAACGCATTAGAACAACCTTGATGGTTGAGTGGCCATGGTCACGAGCATGGGCAGGAGCTTTGGAAAGGTGATATTAACCCCTTAACTACTGATTTAAAGTTGTACAATTCGATCCCCAGTGCCACCATGTTCCACATAGGCAAGCGTATGCAAGCATATTGAGAGGAAAAGAAAAGGCACAAATAAGCCAATTTTTCTCTGAAAAAGTAAATCCTTCACAAACACTGTTAAGGCCATTTTATTGTATTCCAAAGCTCCCGTAATAGTTTTACTCAGTGTTTCTCAAACTGTAGGGTGTGCCCCCCTAGGGGGGCGTGATAACACTAGTTGGAGGTGCGAGCATATTGAAAAGTCGAAAACAAAAGATTATTTAAAAAAATTATTAATTCATCGAAATTAAACAAAATGCATTCTGACATAATAAAAAAATAAAATACACATTTACACTGATATAATACATTTGTAAATGTATCAGTATTGCGCAATGTATTGTATAATTAATTTAACAATACTAATTAAAAATAAGTTTAATAATTACCAACGACCCCACGCGAGCTTGTCAAAAAAAATTATATGCAAAGATTAATACTTATCTTGATAATTTGTACGGTTTATAATTAACTCCTAAGCTGCCGATTAAAAGTTATGCGATTCGCTTCGCAATACTACTGTTTCTTACGTATGCATGCGTTTGTGCTGTATTAAGGGGAGGGGGGGATAAATAAAAGAAAATCCTCTGAAATATTTAAGTTTTTCACAAAAACTGTCAAAGTAATTCTTTTTGCATTCCAAAGCCTTTGGAATTATTTTTATGGATAGCAGTGAACAGAAAAGATTGTATTTCGGAAAGACGTATATATACGTATGGAGCAATTTACGCACTGGCTCAACGAGATGTTTATATACGCCGGTGGCACTTGTGACGGATCTGTACGGTTTTCACTAACCTCCTCAAGATTTCTTTAAAGTTTTATTTTTTTCAACCAATCTCCACCGGGAGCCAAAGCGTGATTTATGCAAATGAGAAATATTATATAAGTTCGAGTTTCGCGAGTTAAAAGAGTGGTAGTAAAGTGAAGAGTGAGATTTTTGAAGTCAAATGAATTGAAGCATCGGTAGATCAATACGCAGTTGTTGACAGTATTAGTTATCAGTTACGGGACGAGCTAGCCGGAGAGCTGAAGATTGAAATTGGAAAACCGAGTGTGGATCCTTAGCTATCAGCCCATCCAGCCAGTAATAAATTCTTCACCACGACGGGACTGCCGAAGTTACAAGAATAAGGTTAGTGATTTAGAAATTATTGAATACGTGTACGTGTTTTGGCTGTAATTGTACGTGTTGATCTTTCGTGGATTCAGTCCCGATTCCGTAGTTCCGCTAGTAGTAACTCCTTCTCATATTCCACTGTGTTTTATTTCTCTTAAATTTGAATCGTGTGTTTGTAGCCTTCCTTGATTAATAAGTATCAATAAATATAGTGATTTGTAACTGTGTCTCTTGAATTCTCTAATCCGCCTACACGTCCAGAAACATTAAACGGTAGAAGGGAGATGATAATCTTAGAGGAGGTTATAATACACGATACACTTAAGAGGTTAAAGTCGTACCATAGCTTTAGCGTCAAAGTATTATGATTGAATATTGGGTCGCAAGCATTGAAAGTTTGAGAAGCATTGGTTTTACTAACAGCAACTCTAAGAAAAAAAATCGTGTTTCGGAAAGACGTATATATCCGTCCGAGGCACTTTATGCACTGGTTGAGAGACGGATATATACGTCAATGACAGCTAAGGGGTTGATGTAGTGGTTCGAGTACTTTTTTTATCCTATACCCGTCTCCAGCCTTTCAGTCAAAAGTCAATGGACAATCCAATACGATATAGAACAATAAAAAAACATCATCAAAGGCACAGTCAACATTTAAGAAATATAGTTTAAAATAGCAGGGCATATTTTGTGTTGATCCTAAGTCCTAGGTACGTCATATTCACAAAGTGAGCAGAGTTTTGAATCTGCCATTCCCATTCTATGCAGGTAATCCTGCAAAAAGTCATGACCAGTATCGAGCCTAAAGCAGGCTATGCTGATTGCTTTAGGTAAGAAACCAGACATTTATTTTGACACCTTACTTATAAAGTATTGATTCCATCAAAGAGTCTTCATCCGGATCAATGGGGACTGTGTGCCTCTAAGTCGCCCGTCTTGTGGAAGTTTGAAGATTTAGAAAACAACTTAGATGCCGTTGTCGTAAATTAAATCTGGTTCAGAATAACAAAGCTCGTTGCCAATAATCCTTGTGCAGTTCTAGCCCAGTAGTAGAGAGAGGAGAGAATGTTTTAACTTTGAGGACAAATCCAACATCAATGAATTGTTTGAGGGTTTCATCTATTGATACTGATGATTACTAAAGATAAAATAAATATAAACTAAACGTTGATGAGTGTTTTTATTAGTTTCTTACACAGGTAAACAATGCAACAATAATTTATTTAGTATGACACTTGTATCCTTTGTCTTGTAACAATGTCTCAAAATCAGGTAACAGGCAATAATACTTTTAATTTTTTTATTGTTTGATATTAACGCCAATTCTAAGCAGATAAACACTTCGAGTTTTATGTCATGGGACTTAAAAAAATAGATCGACTTAAAATAAAATTGTTCTAAGAATCCATGAGGACTGTCTTACGTCACGGGCTGTAGACGGCCGACCCCTACTCGAAAGTAGATGTTAAAATCCAATTTATCTCTCCTCAATTTGCAATTAGGATAACATAAAACTGAATGACAGTTATATATGACCTAATTGAGTTGATTGTTTAATAAAAGTAACTAGAGAAGCAATACGAAGGCTATTTATTGGTGGGGGAATCTCATAATTTTCATCCACGGTCAAGTGTCAAAGATGGCATCCAACCCAACTCAAATTAAATAATAAAAAACTTCAAGTAGCTAATTATAGACGAATTAAAAATTTTAAAAAATTCGAAGTTTTTTATTGTAATTTAATTATCAAATAACTCTTTTATCTATTAATGGCTTGTTAAAAATTTACTTTATTGATTATTAAAGTCAAAGAAACGTGAGTGCTATTGACGACCAAATTTGTAATTTTGAGCCGTAGTTGGTGGCGACTAGGACATCCCCCCCCCCTACAAACTTCCCCACAAAACCAAGTTGAGGACATTAAGCCTCGACTAAACGTACACAGGTGTCCAAAAGTTAAGCATAAATCGCAAAATGCGAAAACATGGAGTAAATATTAGTAAAATTATTCCAAATTTCTTGCGGATATTAATTGGGTGAAGAAGAAACATTGGGTTTATGTAAAACTTTTCAGTCGACTACGTCCTGCGCGAAACACCGGCGCATGTCGGAACGTGGAGAAACCGATTCACGCAGCATAGGCAGTTCAGACAAGTTTCGTGCAACTGCTGTACGAAGGAACGTTGTTAACCATCAAACAAAGTGAATGGTGGCACAAAGACGCCAATTCGACACGTTTACAAAAGGAAGAATCGTTGGAATGCTGGAATCCTCACGATCACAAACCGAAGTGTCTCGAATTCCGAATCTGGACCAGTCTGCGATCTCAAGACTATAGCAGAGGTTTCAAAGAACGGGAGATGTTACCCGACAACCAGTATCAGGTCGACCAAGAGTCACAACCCCTCGCCAAGACCGATATCTGGTAAAAAGTGCGCGACGTCAGAGGGGCAGTACTTCTGGAGCACTGCGTTCGGTGCTCACACTCGAAACAGGAATACGAATTTCGAGACAAACTGTTTACAGGAGACTCAAACATGCTGGCCTGTATGCCAGAATACCAGCAGTTTGCATTCCCCTCACGTCTGCGCATAAACGCGTTCGTTTGAACTGGAGTTTGAAATATCAACATTGGAGTGTGGGAAAGTGGGCCAATGTGATGTTCAGTGACGAGTCCCGGTTTAGTCTGAGTAGTGATTCTCAGCGGGTAACGATATGGAGAGAACGTGGAACACGTTTTGAACCAAGAAACATAACGGAAAGACATCATTTTCCATCAAGGGGAGTAATGGTATGGGCAGGCATCATGATGGACGGCCGAACAGACCTCCATTTCATTGACACGAGGTCTGTGACTGCTCAAAGATACAGAGACGAAGTTCTTGAGCCTTATGTTCGCTTGTTTCGAGGTGCTGTCGGTCCTGACTTCATATTCATGGATGATAATGCGTCATGTCACCGAGCGGTGCTGATTCAAGACTTCCTTGAAACGGAAAACATGCAGCGCATGTCGTGTCCTGCGAACTCCTCTGATTTAAATCCTATCGAGCATGTATGGGATATGCTCGGGAGACAAATTGCAGCCCTTTCGCACCCACCAAGTTCCGTTATAGAACTGAAGAGAGAAGAAGCTTGGAACCGTTTGAGCTCACAACTCATTCATCATCTCATAGCAAGCATGGTAAATCGCTGTGCAGCGTGCCTGGCTATCAGAGGTGACCACACGCCTTATTAAACTGCAGCATCAGTATTTTATTTCATGTTTTCTTTCATTTTTTCTTTAAAGTGTGAATCCTTGCTATGCTCAGTTTTCTTTCAAACTGCTACTTTGGATAATAAAATTAATTATTATCATTCTTTTGATTTGGTTCCTTATTTTATAACCATTTTACACTCGCATATCACGTTTCCCGCCATTCTGATCTACAATTACTTCTTTATTCACATAATTATCAATTATGCTTAACTTTTGGACACCAGTGTACATCAGCCTCTAATTGGTGGGTTCTTAATAGTACTAAAATTCGAAATCACGACTCGTCATAAGTTTTCACTGTTATGAGTAAACATTTAAAAATTATGTAGTTTAAGTAGTATATCTCATAAGTGAACTATTTATAGTTATTTAGATCTTTTATATGTTAGGCTTTACTAAACTCCTGTATGCTCAATAAAGCAGTTATATAAGTAAAATGACTTGAAAGGCTGGATTTGTATAAATAGAAAATAAATAAACTGTAGATTAATATTGAAAGAGTAGCTGTAGATTAATATTAAAAAAAAACATGCAAGAAAATTTGTTAGTTACATTCAAACTATAATAATACATCAAAAATGATTATATATAAAAGTTTGTAAAAAAAGGGAGTTTGGCGTTTTCAAAACAAGTATTAGAAACCATCACTCATATTACATGAGAAATCACAATTCCTTTTAATGTTTTCAAGACACACCCAATTACGATTTTTTTTTCTGCATTCAAACCACACTTTTCCATTAATGAACGCTTCTTTACACTTATTTAACAAATCGTAACTCTATACCATTCATCAGTTAAATTCCATTGTATTCTAAAAACAATTTTCCCAACAATTCAATATCACCTATCCATCACTAAATGCTAAAAATATGGCCTCCTATTCGTAAGAAACCCCGAATTCTTTGCTAAAATCCCATAGTTTCTCATATCTTATCCATCAATCGTAACATACCAACTTGATTACTAACGAAAAAAAGTACCTGTCACCACAGAAAAGACGTGGGAAAAGTCACGTTGACCTCTGCAGGTCAATCTTACCTTTGCGTGACCACGACTGGTAACGGAAGTTCTTGGAGTAGCAAATTGGGGCAAATGCCTCCTTTGATATCAATTTATAGAAAACGAGTGGATTGTGTAATGACTGATTACTGCCATGTCCAAAAATCATGTAGAGATTCAATTAGAGTCGTTGACAATGGCTTCGATTCTTTCTTCTTCAATAACTTAAGGTTCTGGAAAAAGAAACTAGAAGAAACCAAAATTGATAAGGAGAATAGGTACGGTAACAAGTATATTTTTGTAATTTGCTTTAGATTTATTTCTGATTTTGATGAAGGAATATTTAGTTGAGTGGTAAATGACAATGGATGTAATTGACTTTTCAAACCATTACAGACTGAAAAACTGTGTGGGTGTGTGGTCTGCTTTTTTCCAGTTACATCATTCCACTTTAACTCTTTGAAGGGCAATGGTTTCATAGTGAAATCACCTGTTTGAATTTTTTTTCATGCATAAAAATTAGAGGAATTTAATAAGAATTAGCCAAGCGGTTATATTTTTCCTATAAATGATATTGACGGTGTGTAGCATGACAAAATTAAACATTTTGCGTAAAATATGACGATGGTTTGAACGTTGTTAAGAAGCTTTGCATTTTAAGTTTTTCAAGAAGCTTGTGCATGAAATAAAATTATAGTTTTAAAAAAAACACCTTTTTATAGTTAATCGAACTAAGTTATAACAATCCTTTAGTCGCCAAATCTGGAAATAGGATCTGAAAGTTGTCACCAGATGCGGGATGGGATCTGAAAATAGGAAATCGTTAACACTGTTGATCCTGATCAGGACAATGGAACAAAGTTATTAAGTTATTTTATTGACATCGGTCCTGGACAAGTGAGAAAAATTTCGAGTTAACCTGACCTTTTAAAGTGGGTAAAAATCGAGTTCAAAGATTCCGTTACATGCAATTGAAGCTTATAAAAGGGTGTTAAAAAACGAAAACTACAGAAAATATCGATCAAAACTTACTGTTCGGGCCTTTAATTACTTTAAAAGACTCTTTATCGTATAAGAATCCACAAAATTCATTTAAATTTATAGTCTTTTCCTTGGTGAGATTTCATAGACAAACCACCATCAGTTTGAGTTGATGGTTTCTACTCTGGTTTGTGATGCCTTAAATCAATTGATGGCATTGATTTTCAGGTGATATCAATTTGTATGTCCCTTTTTTAAAAAAATGCTTTATTCCTAGAGATGAAAAATTGAACCAGGCTTGTCTTTGTTTTTGAATTTTTTGCCTTGCCAAAACATTTATTAGGACAGAAACAAGAGTTAATAAGTGGATGATAAGTCCATGAAGCACGGTGGAAGCGACAGCAGACAGACCCGCTGGGTAGAGGGACTGATGCACGTTAAATCTGTCGATGTTTCAACTTCCTCCCGTTGGTATGGTGTGGAAGTTAGGAGAGGGGGTGCCAGTTCAGATATCGTCCTCCTCGCTTGACCATGGTTGAAAAGCACGAGGTCCGTTGCCAAAAACTTTCATGTAGCTAAATATGGTGACGTCAACATTCAATCAACCAACCTCCCGTTGATGTAGTGTGGAAGTTGGAAGGGGTCGACAGCTAAGGTGTCTTCCTCGTCACTTGACCTTGGTTCCAAATTCAACCGTCCTTCGCCAATAGCCCTCGTGCAGCTTTATAGGGCTACGTTAATATAACTAGCACTCTCTCTAAACCATACCCATTGTGAGGACTATAAGATCAGAAAAATTTAACGCGTACATTAGCCCTTTTAAACTGTGGGTCATCAGGGGCACCATGATGCAGTGATCACTTAATAAAAACTACTCCGACCGTGAGCTTGTGACTCCGACCACGCATTTACTGTGCCTCATAGAGGTTCAAGCACAAAAATTTCTCCCATTTAGTAAATTTTAATGCCTGGTAACAATTCTTTAAAAGATTAAACAGAAAAAATATCTTTTCTAAAAACTGTTTTTTCTAGTTGAAAAAAAATACCATTTTGAACGAATAAATTTTTTATTTAAACATTTTCCTTTTCTGAAATGTTGCGAAAAATATCTTAACCTCCGTAAATTTAGACTGATGTATTATTTCAGCACAATTAAGTCTATTTTCGTCGTATATCAAAGAGCAAGAACCTAACTCAGGCAGTTTTTCCGGCAAGTAATCCTATTTTCATGTAAATTCGTTCCATTTTAACTTATACATCTATTTACAGTCTAAAAATAATCTGTAAAAAGCAATTTTTCCCTTTTATCATATTAAATAAAAGATTTATTCAGCATAATGGTATGGGATTGAAATATAAAACATTTCATACCATAAATAATAGATTTAGTCGGAAACGAATAGTATGCATATACATATATAACTTAAAGCTATCAATAGGATAGTGAAGTCTAAACATAATATTAATGAAAGGGTTTTAAATCATTTTTTAAACAAATTCGAAACAAGTAATATAAAAAAAAATTAAGTCAATTCCTACTTTGATCAGCAAAAAGAAAAAATTATTTTAATTACTTTTTATTAAATAGTTACAATTAATATAAATATGTATATACATATGACAGAATTACAAATTAAGTGACAATTAATTTTTATTAATTATCATTAAAGTATCGCATTGTCATCCAAAACAATCGTGTATATAAAAATTCAGTTCAACTGTTCAGCTTTGAAACGTGAGGGAAAAAAATCTTTTGAAGTTTTGACCCACGTCGCTAAAAATTATGCCAACGTGGCTGTATCTGTAATTCTTTAAATAATTAATTTCAACCAATAATTTTAATTAATTATAGTTAAATTATCGTATTGTTACCCAAAACAATAGTGTATAAAAAATTTCAGCTCAAATGAGCGCTTTAAAATGTGAGAAAAAAACCTTTTCAAGTTTTAACCCAAGTCGCCAAAACGGTCACCCAAAATGATGCCAACGTGGCTGTATTTGTAATTCTTTGAATAATTAGTTTTAATCAATTATTTTTTATTAATTTTAATTAAATTACTGTATTGTTATCCAAAATAAGCGTGTAGTATATAAAATTTCAGCTCATTTGAATGCTTTAAAATGTAATTTATTAATATTGAAAATTTGAACAAGATAAATATAGAGAGAGAGTGATCTAATAGAGAGAGTAGGAATTGAAAAAAAGTTCGTGTTTCAAGTTTCATTCCTGAATATTACGTAAATGTGCTCCTGAATGCAAACAATAACGAAGGATTTTCTGGAATTACGTTTGCAAAGAAAAATTGAGGATAGCAAAAGGTAGTCATTTGAATTTATATATAAAATATTAATCAGAGGAATTTCTACAAACCTGTGTTATAATGAGTCTTTACTCTTGTATAAACTGTTCCATATCGAGCACATTTTAACACTTCAAGTAATTTTACTAAACGCGTTATATACACATTTATCACTATAAATACATTAAACTAATTATTTTAAAAAGGACAAAGGGGGGTACCCATGTCCGCTTAACAGCAGACTAAACCCCATTGTAAAAAATGTACAACTTCAATTATACATAGTTCTGCAAATGATCTGCATGAGGAAAGTAAAAATTCACAAATTAAGAGTTATGCTCACTCTTCGGATAAACTCTAACATCAACCTTTATATCTATAGAACCGTCTTTTGTCGAAATGATAGCAGCTAATTAACTACATGATGGTTTATTATAAACTCTAGGATGATCTTTGGTGTTTGTATATAAAAAAAACACTGACTCTCTATCTTGGTTTTTATTTTAAATTTCATATAAAGTTCTGTATTTTGCTACATATGGATTTTTATTTATCATTGGCTGTAAAATATACAGTACATTATCTTGTTTAGCTATTTTTTCACACTCATGCAAAACCTCACCACATCATAAATATAAATTTGTCCATGGTTTTGCTCCATTCTATAAAATAGGATGTAGTTGCTGTTTTTAACTGTACCTTACGTATAGATAAATTTATTACAGCTTCACAAAAAACTTTTTTTATATTCAGAAAGAAATACATTTTTATGCATTTTCTTAACGAATAATGAAAAAAGTGTGAAACACATAACTTTCCAGCACATGTGTCCGAGGTAGAATAGTAGTCACGGACTCGGGGCGGCGTGTCCTGAGTTCGGGACTGGTGCAATTGAAGACCCGCCGTATAAAGGGGTTTCATCACTATCAACAATGACATTTGTAAAACGTATTGAACTCCTTGCCCATTCTATACTGCACACCATTAAATACTTCCCATATTAGTTTCCCGAATCTAGTTCGGGCAAATACTATGTGCAGCATTTGTGATGCCCGAACTAACTTCGGACAAAAGAAAAATTAACGTTTCTGTTTTGTGAAGCCCGAGCTGAGTTCGTTTCTATTTTAGGATGCTTAATTTACTATTTTCATAATAAATAGTATTAGTGGTCCTAGTTTTTCACCGATTATGACTTCAGTCGAGGCTATAAAATGGCATGATAAAAAGAACGTTTGCATGATTTCTTCAGTCCATACTGCAGAAATGATTGAATTTGAAGCTAAGAAAAAAATGAGAAATTGAAACGAAAAATAGTTCATGACTACAACAACACTATGGGAGGTGTTGATAAAGTCGATCAACATCTTCCAAAACACAGTGCAAGAAAACGAGGTAAAAAATAATACCAAAAGATATTTTTCCACCTCCTAGACTAGGCATTGTATATAATTCCTTCATTATGTATAATTCAGCAAGAGGTGCGAAAAATAATATGAACTACAGAATAGCAATTGTCGAAAAAAAGCAAGCCAAATACTCAGCTACCAGGACCAGGGCGTCCTAGTGTAAGCTTGCTGCGTCTCACAGATCGACACTTTCCAGAACACATTCCATCAACGGGAAAAAAATCTACTCCAACTAGACAGTGTTTTATATCCCGTCGTAAAACCGATGAAAAAGAGAAGAGGATAAGACGTGAGACACGAGTTTATTGCAAAGAGTACGATATGGGCTTGTGTGCAGTACCGTGTTTTAGGATACACCAAACTGTAAAAGATTTGTAAAATGTATGTATTGAAAATAATATTATTATGCTTTCACATTATGTTATACTAGTTATCTATATACAAGTATATAAAGGAGAAAAGCGACTCACTGACTGACTAATCACGATATCTCTGGAACTATTCAAGCTACAGACTTGAAATTTGGTAGTCATGTTCCTTTCATACAGTAGACGTCCGCTAAGAACGGATTTTTCGAAATTCGAAATGCAAGGGACGTTAAGGGGCGTTAAAAATAATTGTTTCCATGTTTAAACTACTCGATGTACAATCTTGAAATTGAGTAAGCAGATTCCTTTCATAGAGTAGAGATCCGCTACAAAATGAGTTTGGTGAAAATCGACCCCAAGTGGCGTTGCGGGAGCTTAAGGGGCGTTATAGATGATTATTTCCATTTTTAAACTATTTGTCGCACTGTTTTTAAATTTGATATATACATAGATTCCTTTCGTAGAATAATGGTTAGTTACAAAACGGGTTTTGTGAAAACACACCTCTAAGTAGCGTTGAGGGGGATTAAGGGGCGTAATAGATAAATATATCCGTTTTTAAATTACTTCACCTACCTGCTTGAAAGTTGCTAGGCAAGTTTCTTTCATGGAGTAAATATCCGCTTCAAAATGGATTTTGGGAAAATTGACCCCCCAAGGGGTGTTGCGGGGGGAGGTTAAGGGGTGTTATAAATTCCGATTTTTAAGCTATTAGACGTACAGTCTTGAAACTTAGTATAAGCAGAATCCTCTCATACTGTAGAGATCCGCTACAAAATGGGTTTCGTGAAAATTGCCCCCACGTGGAGTTGCGGGACTTAAGGGGCGTTATAGATAGTTATTTCCATTTTTAAACTATTAGACGCACAGTCTTTATATTTGATAAATATATTTCTTTCATAGAGTAGAGATCAGCTATAAGATGGGTTTTGAAAAAACAAACCTCTAAGTGGCGTAATAGATAAATATTTTCGTTTTTAAACTATTTGACATACCTGCTTGAAAATTGGCAAGAATGTTTCTTTCATGGAGTAAATATCCGCTACAAAACGGCTTTTGGAAAAATTGACTCCCAAGGGGTTGCGGGGGGGTAAGGGCAGATATAAATGATTATTTCTATTTTTAAACTATTAGACGCACAGTCTTGAAATTTGGTAAGCAGATTCCTTTCATAGAATAGAGATACACTACAGAAAGGGTTTCTTGAAAATCGAAGTGGTGGTGGTGTTAAGGGGCGTTATTGATAATTATTTCCATTTTTGAACTACTGGATGTACAGTCTTGAAATATGATAATCAGAATCCTTTCATGGATTAAAGATCCCCTATATAATGTGTTTTGTGAAAATCGACCCCTGGGTGGTGTTGCGGAGGCTCAAGGGGCGTTACTGATAATTTTTATGCATTTTTAATTTATTGGATGCACAGTCTTCAAATTTTCTAAGAAGATTCCTTTCACAGAGTGTGCAGTTCCCCTACAAAATGGGTTTTGTGAAAACAGACCCAAGTAGCGTTATGGATAATTATCCCCATTTTTAAACTATTAGACGTACAGTTTTGAAATTTGATAAGCAGATTCCTTTCGTAAAGTAGAGAACCGCTACAAAATGGGTTTCACGAATATCAACTACTAAGTTTAATTTTGGGAGATTAAGGGGCGTAATCGATAAATATTTCTATTTTTAAACTATTAGATCTTCCTGCTTGAAAAGTGGTAGGCATGTTCCTTTCATGGAATAGAGTTCCCCTAACAAAGAGTAAAACGAAAATTGACCCCTAAGGAGGGTTGCGAGGGGTCAAGAGGAGTTATAGGAAAAAATCCCTGTTTTTGTTAGACCCTTATACTTGAAATTTGTTAAGCATGTTTCTCTTTTTTAGTGAATAGGGATCCACTAAGAATGTATTTTACGGAAATCAACTCCTGGAGGGCAGGGGGTTACTGGGACGTATTGCCAAAAAATTCCTTTTTTCGAACTACAAGGACTATAATAATGAAATTTGGTTTGCATTTTTCTTTTGTTGAATTGAAATCCGCTAAGAAAGATTATTTCGGAAAACGACTCTCAACGAGATTACTTGGGTTTTGATAATAGAAATTTCGTTTTTTTCCTATTAGATGTAGACTTGAAATTTGGCTTGCATGTTCATTTTACAGAGTAGAGATCCACCGAAAATTGGTTTTGCGGGAATCCACTTGGTTATAGGGCTACGAAAGTGCAAACATCATTCTATATTTCAATTTTAAAGATTTTTAGAAAATAAAAATTAAATGGATTCTGCCCTTTTTTTCTCTTTTTTTTATCAAGAGTTGACAGTTACAGGTATATGTATATTTTTCAATACAATCTAATTATTAATGCTAGGACTCATATATCAATAATTTATAAAGATACATAAACAGTATAAATTTGTAAAACATCATGGAATACCCAGCGAAGCGGGTGGGTAACGGCTAGTACTATATATAGCATCACAATTTTGTTTAATTTGCTCTAATTGAATAAGATGTGAGTGTAATTCATTAATTTTTATGTGTATGTAAAAATTATAAATATAGTAGTTATTGCATTTAAAAATTTATTTTTGTAATAAAAAACCCTTTTCTAACTTTTATAATACACTCATGTCCATAAATTAAGGATAATTCAGAATCACACAGAAATTAAACTCTAAAATAAAAATTTCACCTGTAGAATTATCACACACATCTTGAAGAAGAATATGCAAATTACAGGAAACCACCAGATGGCGCGGATAGTACGTCACAATGACGAGAGTGTAAGAGAGGGGGATATATAAGGAATGGTGGCAAAGAAGTAAAATTGTTCACAAGCGCTTTAAAAGCCTGTCAGTGCAATAACCGCATAGTTATGGCACAAAGGAAGCATTTCGATGATTTTTTACGTGGTAGAATTATCGGACGACTGGAATGTGGACGTACCCAGCGGGAAGTAACCGAGTAACTTGGAATTGCCCAGAGTGTCATCTGCAGGCTTTGACAACGATTCCAAGATGATGGTAATGTGAGTAGATGTTACAGCACAGGTCACCCCTAAGTTACAACGCCGAATGAGGACCGGTATTTGGCAGTTACTGCCAAAAGAAACAGACGGAGCACAGCATCAGACCTATCTCGTCAGCTCTCTTCAGCTACCGGTACGAAAGTTTCAAGGCAGACCGTGTACAGACGCTTAGGGCACATTGGTCTATATGCTCGTAGGCTTGTCAGATGTGTTCCCCTTACCGCAACTCACTGTCGCCTGCGATTAACCTGGAGTAGAGAGCATGCATTGTGGACACCGCAACAGTGGTCTTGTGTGATGTTTTCCGACGAGTCCAGGTTTAGTTTGCAGTCTGATTCTCGCCGGACTTTCATATGGAGAGCGCCAGGTACCCGTTACCACCAAGAGAACACCATTAAACGACACCGTTACGGTGGTGCACGATGGCTCGTTTGGGGAGGAATTATTCTTGGTTCCAGAACTGACCTGCATGTTCAGAGTGTAACGATGACAGGCCACATCTATCGGGATGTCATTCTGGAACAACATGTACGTTTGTTTCGGGGCGCCATCGGTGTTGAATTTCTGTTTATTGATAACAACGCCCGTCCTCACCGTGCAAACATTGTAAACGAATCCCTTCAATCGGAGGATATCACCCTTATGGATTAGCCAACATACTGACCGGACTTGAATCCAACAGAGCATGTGTGGGATATGCTTGGCCGACGAATTGCAGCCCGTCAACCCCCTCCCACCTGTCTACCGGAACTTCGGAGGGCATTGTTTGATGAGTGGTGTAATATTCCCCAAGATCAGATTGATAATTTGATACTCAGCATGCGTAGACGTTGTAAGGCCTGTATTGCATCGTATAGAAGACATACTACGTGTTAATCATCATACTAACCATATTATACTGTTTTTTGTAAATAGGTTCTTTTTTGAAATTTGCTCCAAGGAGTAAAAATCGCAAATTTTATTAATTATGTCAAACATATAGCATCTTTTTTGCTCTTTACCTTTTATTTGATAAATAGATTTTACAAATAAGTCAAATTTGTTTTGCTTCTGTCTCTTTCTTTGCTTGAACTTCATTATCCTTAATTTATTTATATGAGTGTAATATAAAGAACAAAATTAAACAGTCAAAAAAAATTTCCATTTTTGGTTCATTTTTCTGAAGTATATAACATAGTTAAGGGTTTAACTGTAGCAACCTAGGTTATTTATAAAACAATGCTACCGAATGTTGTACGTTTAAGAGAACAGTAAATTATAGAAACTTCTTATTTTTGTTTTTAAGAAAACATCAGCACTTAAAATGTTGACTTGTTTGAAATGAAACTCATAATCTTGCTTGATATATTTTATAATGTGTTCCAAAATACTGAATAGCCAGCCACTTAATTTTTGTTTCACATATCTTAGCTTTAAGTTGGTTACGTAGTGTGGTGTTGGTGATACGCCTTGACTTTCAGAATCCATCAGGTAAGGGCGATGTCTATACTAAATTCTCTCTTAGAATTTGTAAGCCATGAGGCATGAAAGAGGATTTATTTTAGATATGAGAGATGCATTTAAATTTTAAAATGTAGTAGTCCTTGAGGTTTGAATTGGTAACTTTTCATGGTCACTGACCAACACTCAACTCATATAATATCGAACTAAAATATATTTAAAAAAAAACGTAAATATGTAGGGTTAGCATAAAAGATTCATTCGTTTTGAAAAGGTTATATTTTCAAAAGTATTGCAAGTACACACGTGAAATATAAATGAGGGGCCGTGGGTAGCCTAGTGATTACAGCATCGAACGCCAGACCGGAAGGCCTGGGTTCGATGCCCGATATCACCAAATACCCTCCAAGTACACGCGGAGCACGTGCTCGTTAAATCAGTGGGTCCGAAAGTCTTGTGGGAGGTCGTAGCAGCAACCAAGGGAGCAGGGGTCTGGAGAATATTTCCCTCCCCTCCAGTTCCATGCCTAAATTGGGGAGGTGGTGATAGGTGGTGTCGCCATCTATCGTGTATGAACCGAGCCAATTCGTACTTTCACCTGCACGGTGCTCAAAGCTAAAAGCTAATGACAGGCGTACACCTAGCCCATTGCCACGATGAATTTGTGGGCCTCGATCTGACACCGTCAGACAGGTGGCATTAGAAACAACAACAAGACAAATGAAAAGAACCCAAACTTGCCAAGTTTATACACCTTCTACAATAAATCAATACATGCCGATTTGGTGACGCGACACACGTTCAGACGATAATCGATTTCATTCCACACATTTTGTAGCTTAGTCCTGTGTGCCATGTAGTGCTGATGCGTTCTATGAACTCGACATAGGACTGAGGTACTTAAACAAGGTCCTTAACCCGGGAGTGGTCGCGCGGGGCATAGAGTCACTCCAGTATCGCGAAATCTTTCTTTCTGAGAAAAGTGTTTGTTACAGATGACCCCCTTATCAGAGTATCCTCCTCTGTGTGTGTGCGTGCGTGCGTGCGTGCGTGTGTGTGTGTGCGTGTGCGTGTGGTGTGTGTGTGGTGTGTGTGTGTGTGCTCTCAAGGTACTTGGTGGGACTAAGTTTCCCATGCGACCACTTTTGTTCCAAAATATTTTCTATGAAAAGGCTACATTCCTTCCCCCCTCCTATGAACGCCTTAGTGGTTTTGATTGCGGTGTTGCACGACTCATTATGGTTTATAAATATAAATGAGTAGAATATATAAAAAAAGAAATTTGCATCTGGGCGATCTCTATTGGATGGAATTGAAACTGATCAAGTAAGAGTAGAATCTGATGAAATAATGGATATTATTCCTGATAGCGAAAGTAAATTTGAGAAAAGCGATGAACCATGAAAGGTTTGAGTTGGATGGAAATTTTACAAATGTTACCGAAAAAAATTCATCAAAAAAGATGTGAAGCTACAATTGTTTTCACTGTCCCTTGTGAAAAAGACACAAGCTAGGTAAAGTTTTACATGCTATTTGTCGATCATCAAACTTGAACAAAATATGACAGTTTTTCCTGCAAATATTACTCCGCGAAAACATGAACTAACAAAAAGTGTTTGTGTGTGTTATTGGTGTCCTTTATTAAGGTCACGCCCTTACACACTGCAGGCCAAAGTAAATGCAACACCCTGAAGGAAGCATGCAAATAACATGAAATTTACAACACGCATTAGTGGAGGTGAGATATGCAAATGATTAGAATTTCAGCGCCGAAACACATCACGCATGCCTGTGGCGCCACCTCAAAGGGCTATTTAAGGCTTGGAGATTTCGACGATTTCCAGATCGGCAATTGTGTTTTTCTTGTGGTTTTTTTCAAAAAACGATCAGTTATGTCTCGTAGAAAACAGCAATCAACTTTTGATCAAGTATCCGTGTTCGACAGAGGAAAGATAGTGGCCTACCGAGATTGTGGATTATCTTTCAAGGAAATCGGTAGTCGCGTGTTGGACGAAACCAAACAACTGTAATGCGGATATGTGACCGTTGGATGCAGGAGGGTACGACAGACCGACGTGGTCGATCACATCCACCTCAGTGCACCATTTCATGTGAAGACAGGCAAATTGTACGCATGGCAGTGACGGATCGCTCAGTCACATCACGAACCATAGCACATCACATTGAGCCTGTAATGCATCATTCAGTGTCGGCGCGTACCATTTGACTCCGTTTACAGCAGAGTGGTCTGTCCGCAAAACGTCCATTGCTTGGTCTACCCTTGACGCAGAACCACAGACGTCTCCGCCGCCAATGCTGCGATGAAAGAAGGATGTGGGTGGCAGAATGGAATGAAGTTATCTTTACTGACGAGTCACGCATCTGTCTGCAACACCACGATGGTCGAATTCGAGTCTTTAGACGCCGCGGAGAGAGGATGCTGATCAGCTGCGTTATGCACCGCCACACTGGCCCTGCCCCGGGTATTATGTTATGGGGCGGTATTGGACGTCACTCTCGTACTCCTCTAGTACTTCCGGTACTTTAAACAGCCAGCGCTACATCTCCGAGGTGTTGGAGCCAGTTGTCCTTCCTTACCTTCAAGGCTTGGCTACAGCCATATTTCGACAGGATAATGCGCGACCACACGTGGCACGCATTGTCCAAAGGTTCTTCGTCAATCACCAGATTGAATTGCTTCCCTGGCTGGCTATCTCTCCGGATCTTTCACCGATAGAAAACATGTGGTCCATGGTTGCTCAACGATTGACCCAGATTACACCCCCAGCTGCCACACCAGATCAACTTTGGCTACGTGTGGAGTGAGTGAGTGAATATTAACGTCGCACTAATTAGCAACACGAGGGCTTTTGGCGACGGTCTGCGTCATTTTGAACCATGGTCAAGTGACGCGGGCGGCACCTGAGCTGGCACCCCCTCTCCTAACTACCACATCACACCAACGCAACGTGGTGTGGCAACGTGTGGAAGCTTCTTGGTCTGTTGTACCCCAAGAACACATCCAAAGTCTCTTTGAATCAATGCCGAGGCGTGTGGCAGCGGTGATCTCCAACAATGGCGGCTACTCTGGCTATTGATGCTGACAGGAACCACACTTCACAGAAGTCTATAAATTTAATCATTTGATGTTTGGTTAACATGTTATCTACAAAATAAATTTTGTTCTGCTATCTCTTGTCTTTCTTGGTGTTGCATTTACGGTGGCCAGCAGTGTATTAAACATTTTAGTCTAGTTTGACTGGATTGTTTCTCAACTTATCAAAGAAGAATTGAAAAGTCCTGAAAAGTAGGTAAGTATACTTTCTCTTAACTTAATTATTTATTAGAATTACGATTTTTATGTTGTACAATAAAAATAATTATGAAAAAAGTATTGGGGTGAATCAATCCTCCCGCGTGACCATTAACGTAAGTATAGAGTGAAAAGTCGCAGGACTTTAAATCAGGGAATCTAGGAGGCTAGGGGAACAATGCTAGGTCCAGAATCAGGTCCATTCTAGGATTAGAAAGATAATGGACTCGTGCAGCCTCCTAGAATACGTAATCCATTTGTAGAGGGTGTAAACTTAATGAGTTTGTGGCTCTTTTCATATTTCTTTCATGTGTACGTGAAATACTTTTGAAAATATAGCCTTCTCAAAACCAATGAATCATTTATGCTAACCTAGTATTATAAATCCGGCATAATAATATCAGAAAGGATATGGTAATGAATCAACAGTAAATTTCAAAATTATAAATAATATAAAGAAACTAGGCGTTGGCTGTATTCCAATTAAGTGATTAATTTACATGCAATTAAGTTATTATAGCTGTCAACTGTAAATTTTTTTAAAGTTAAACTTTCTCAAGGAGAAAAGTAAAAACACTCTTGTTGAAATCAAAACTTAATTAGATGTGACAAATGTGATTTCTGTCATTATCATTTAATTTAAAATAAAATTATAGGGATTGGCTTTATAATTTTCAGAATGAGTTAAATATCGTAAATATCAATTTGAAGTATTAATATGATACGCACTGAAAGTTCTCTGTCCGTTCTGGTTACAAGTTTCAACTAGTACACGCATTTTTCGTATATTTGTCTCTGCTTTTTTATCAGTGAACTTAAACGAACTTAATTTAAAATGCCTAAAATGGAATTTTATTTTCCTGATTTCCATTCTTCCTAAACTTGCGAGGACTTAGTTGCCAGGTTCTCTAGAATTTCGTTTTTCATAACTACAGAGTTTCTCAAACTGTAGGGCGTGCCTCCCTAGGTGGGGGTGGGATAACCCTACGAGGGAGGAGCAAGCATATTGAAAAAGCGAAAACAAAAAAAATTATTTAAAAAAATTATTAATTTACTAAAAGTAAACAAACAAAATATACATTCTCACATAATAAAAAATCGAATACACATTTACACTTAAAAATACTTACAGTACTTATAAAAGTATCAATACTGCAATTTGTATTTAATAATTAATTTAACAATACTAAGCTAAGCACAAGTTGAATAATTACCAGTGACCCATGGGCTTATCACATATATAAAATTATATGCAAAAATTAGCACTTATATTGATAATTAGTACGATTTATAATTAATCCCTTGAAATGCCGATTAAAAATTACGCGATTCTTTCCCGTAATGCCACCATTTAACACGCAGGCGAGCGAATGTGTTGTATGGGGGGGGGAGGGGTAGAAAAGGAATAAATAAGTAAATCCTCCACAAACACTGTCAAGGTTATTGTCCTGCATTCCAAAAGCCTTCTAAATAATT
Organism: Trichonephila clavata; assembly: GCA_019973975.1. NCBI lineage: Eukaryota > Metazoa > Arthropoda > Arachnida > Araneae > Nephilidae > Trichonephila > Trichonephila clavata. Next base: position 269,317 of record BMAO01002396.1, read on the forward strand.
TTATGAATAGCAGTTCACAGAAAAGATCGTACTTCGGAAAGACGTATATATACGTCCGGGGCAATTAACACATTGTCTGAACAAGACGTTTATTTACGCCGGAGGTACTTAAGAGGTTAAAGCCGTATTGTTTTAGTGTCAAAGTATAATACATTGTTATTGTATGGAGTGGGGGCGATGAAAAGTATGATTGAACATTGGGTCGTTAATATTAAAAGTTTGAAAAGCTCTGCATTACGAAGATCTTTGTTGGGGTATTCGAATCGAATTTTATATCGAGTTTACAACATCCGAAGTGAAAGAGTATCTAAATTCACAATCTTCATATCAAATTAGCATCAAACCATATAATCCATGATCAATTTGCTAAGTTCATACGATGTTATATAGTCACATGATAAATGCAATAACATATTTGTAGTCAATCAATTCTGTCTTCTCGCTGTAGCCAACGTTTGAAGAAACTTTCTTTTAAAAGGTGTATTTTAGTTAATAATGCACATAGGTAAAAACGCACCATGTTATACCAGTATAAGATTTTTATTTTTATTTTGAAAGACTGAAAAATCTAAAAACTTACCCAATTATCAGATTTGAAACTGTATTTGGGTGTTACTAATACAAAAGGACGTACAAGGAGAACACGTGATTGCACTTATCATGTGACCGTCATAAATTTAACCCATTTGTATTGAATTACAGACTCCAATTGAAAATAAATTTAACGTTAAACTGGGGTGCCTGTTCTAGTATCGACCTCGTCGATTGACATTGGCTCTAAATTACGAGGTGAAGTTAGAAAACTTTACGGAGGGTAACCGGAAACATTTTAAAAATAAATAAAATAAGTTTGAAATATATTTCCACACACATACAAACCTATTAATTTTTTAATTCTTCTTCATCTAATGTCACAACAGCCCTGGGTGGGCCAATGCCTTCCCAAGAACACCTCTTCCATTCGAACATCCACTTACCAACAGTTCTTTAATTGGTTACTCTTAAAACCTTAAAATCGTCCTCCACACAATCAACCCATCTCAATTTGGGTCTACCAATAGTTCTAGTTCCAATGGGTTTGTAGTTGAAAATTCTAAACGTCAAAGATGAAGGGTCCATATGGCAGATATGACCTGCAAAGCTCAATCGACCAATCTTGATGAATTTAATGACACCTGCTTCCTTGAATAGTTTTTACATTTTTAAATTAAACTCAGTTTTACATTTTTTTTACAAACTGGCTTTCTTCAGTGAAAATAAAATTGTACTGACATTGGAGAAGGATTTATAAATAGACTTAACTTCCACCCGTCTTTTCCATTATATCAGAAATATAACCCAAGATAAAATCCACCAAAAACTTCTCTATAATGACTGAATAAATAAAAAATCAAATCTTGGCACACCCACTTTTCTCAATGACAATCTTTACGAGCATTTCGATTTCACATTAATCAATCTATCCAATCGCAATCAAAGATCATGGTCACATGTCAAGAGTTAGGTGAAAAATAACTGCTCATTGTTATTTAACTCGATTAATTAATACCAAAAGCTAATTTTGGCGATATATGTTTATGCAACAAAAATTGGCGTTTACTCCGCCAAGTTGGCACTTTTTTTTATTTCGCTTCGTACCGATAAACATCTATATGCTTTCATCATAAATCATTATCTGAGATAATACAATGGTAATGCCGCTAGATATGTAAATCGGAAACTTAATAACAGGTTTAGTTGCTTTCTTAGTTATTTAATAGAGGGAGAGGAGTTGTAACGCCAAATTTGGCCTTCACATTATCTACGGAAGATATATTGTTGAAGCGGTGCGTAAATTTTAGAAATGTGTTTTAACGATCGTGTTGTAGTGTTATTTACATATGCTACAGAGAGTTGTAGTTGTTAATCATCGACAAGTTTCCACATTTTATAACCCTTTGTGTTAAAAGGTCTCATAACTATTACTTTAAAACAGTTCGAGTGAATTTAATAGCAGGGTTGAACAGAAATTACATAGTCGAGGTAACAAATACAAGGATAGAACAAGCAACAACAAAAAATCTAAGTTTCAAAGACTGTTTTTAAAATTGTGAGCATAATATTTAATATTTTTAAAGGTATGCGTGCGTATGTCCGATTACAGCGATATTATTCCGTGAGAAGTTTGTAGGTGCTCTGAAGTATGTTACATTGAAATTAAACTCTTTTAAAATTGATTGTATGAATACACCATTTTAAATACTATACGAATATGAAAAAATAAAGGGACTTTGCAATTTCTTTTTCCAAGGTTTAGTAACAGTGCTAGTATACAGAGTTAAATGATGGGAAGTCGGTAACACTTTCATACAACATTTCACACAGCGGCGTAACGGATAATATTAGGGCCCTCCTGTAAACTCAGGTTTTGGGCCACAAGCTCAAATATATACTTTATATCAGTCAAGATTTGGGCCCCTATAGTTCGTGGGCCTTCCCCCGCAATGCGGGGATTGAGGGGGTGTACATTAAACCACGGATTTCACTCGTTTTCTCTTGTTATCTTTGGAGTGCAGCAGATCGTTCAACATGGCAGCTTCATTGTCAATCTGACCAAGGAGGAAAGGAGGGCAGTGATTCAATTTTTGTTCGTGGAAGGTGTGATACCTGCCACCCCTTCCATCACTATGCCCTCGACGACGACGATCTTCATTGATTGACGTCGATAGACAGCTTGATCAATCGTCGTCACGTAAAGAAGTTCTTCCCTGTTTGAAGCTCTCTATCCATTCGTAGATCTTGCTTCGCGATAAACAGCTGTCACCATACAGCGCTTGCGTGTGACGAATAATTTATACAATCTCATGTTTCGCAAAGAATACACGCGAATCACAGTCCTACTAGGTACAGATCGACAATGGAGTTGAAATGTTGAACGATCTGCTATACCCCCAACGACTACGACGAAAGACGAGTGATACGTTGTATAAAAGTATTGCCGACTACCCCTCATTCAGCGCTGGATACTAGCACTGTTGCAAAACCTTGGAAAGAGACATTGCAAACGTCTTTTTTACTTTTTTACTTTCCCTCGTATATACACAGTCATAAAAGTCAGCACACACCCAACGAAATACAATTATTTATGAAAGCCCAAATCCCCTAGATAGAAAAAACTACTTTTTACTTGAAAGATATATTGAGTGCAACAATATTTTATAGGAAATTAAAAACTCAAGCCTACTCTAATTCAGAGAAATATGTTGATATCAGACACCACTAAAATCTCCGTAGAGATAAAGGATGATGAGATTTTGAGCTTTCTACATGAAAGAAGTCAGAATTTTGAGAAATGTTTAATAAGGAGTGATTGTTCTGTTTGTTTGTCAGTGGCTTCTGAAAAAAATTTCATTTCAGTTGTCCACTGGAAAGGAAATGTCGCTAGGTTTGAGAAACATGATTGTATGTTTGCGGAACTACTACAAATCGAATGGTGAAATCTCGAATATAAATTGAAAAGGTCGTGCAAATGTTCAAAGAGTTTTTAAAGTTCAAAAGATCACTCATCAAAAAAACAAAAACAAAAAAACCGAAGTGATCGGCCCAGGATTTTAAGTAACCAGATGGTTGATCCTTTCTAAAAGGAAGTCAACAAATATCTTCGATTATCGGCTCCAAAGTGACGGAACGTTTTGTGTCACATACCAATAAAACTAAGAGCTGAGACCAACATGTCTAAAAGCTATCATGGCATAATTCCACGTAAAAAAACACTAATTAACTCAATCAATTGTCAAAAAAAGATTACATTTTGTAGAACAGTATCTTCCGAAAGCTGAAGTTTTTTGGAGAAACATTTATTTTTTAAGGATGAAAGTAAATGTAACATTTTTGGAAGTGGTGGCCTTGGAAAAGTTTGAAGAAAAAAAGCTGAAACTGAGAATGAAAACATAACACCTACAGTGAAGCATGACGGTATGATGGTTTGGGGATCAATATCTTCGTCTGAATGTGGAAATTTCGTGTTTATTGAAGATACCATAGACCTGCTATGTGTGCAGTACCTGGAGGTATTACAAGATAGTGTGCTACAATAAGGACAGCCACCCAAAACATACAGCTCATGTTGTGACAGGAATGGCTCTTGTACTGTACTGTACTTTGGTAGCTAGATTTACCTCCTCAGTCGCCTGATTTGAACTCCATTGAACATTTATGAGATGAACTTGAGAGAAAAATAAGGAAATTTTGCATTCCTGACAAATATTCTTTTTAAAAATGCACTGTCCAATTCGTGGTCCGATATAACTCATAACATCATAGAAAATCTTGTTTTATCAAAGCCCAGATTAAAGGCAGTTATTTCTAAGAAAGGTGAGTTCAAAAATGTATTAGTTTTATTATATTTGTACATAAGTAGGGGCGCAGTGTGTTGATGCTTTTGTGCTGCGTTTAGACTTTTGTTTAAATGTCAATTTCCATTCTGATGTATTTGTCCTGCACTTTGAGTTCCCTTGTTTTTTACCAGAAGTTTTGCTATTTACCTAACAATTAATAAATATGATTCTGAGGCAAAACAACTTATTTCATTTTTTATTTAACGTAATGCAGTATGTGATAGCGTTTGGTTCCCTCTTACATCCGAACCCTCTTGTCTATCTGTAAAGCCGGCTAGATGTGTGGGAGAAACAGAATAATGCACATACATTATTTCAATCTATTCAATTTATTAATACCAATTATGAATCAGACACAATACAATTCTAATTAAGGTAGCTGATATATAGAAGAGTGCGGAGGTGAAATTCTATAACACGGGGATACTATTACAGACCCTCAACTGAATCTAAGACAGCTTAAATACGCTCAAACATAACTACGTCACACACTAATAAACTAATTTCTACTTAATCAAGCGCACAGTATCTGAACTTTTTATGCATCGGATCCTACACTGGAAACTTGCAGGTGCTCTCTTCGGCTTGATCACTGTCGTAAGCTCCACGCGCTGTAATGTTTAACTTATTCCACTCCCCTTTTTAATCTTCAACTAACAACTAATTCTCAAACTTTATGTTAACTCCTACTTGCACCCTCCAACGTAACAACTTCAGCGTGCCAACAACAACGTGTCAACAACCAACTGCCAACTCGCGAAAACAGAATTTATATAATATATCTCATTTACATAATCACGTTTCCTTACTCGATGAAGGTTGGTTGAATTATATATTTTCCTTAAAGAGACACACACACACAAAAGAAGGGATTAGTGGAACCCCCTGTATAGATCCGTCACAAGTAGCGCAAACAAAAGTTTTTCAAGGGGGGAATCCATGGTCGAAAGTCCCCCAACTCGTATCATACCTCAAGACCAATGATTCTTCTGATTGTGTCGATTTTGTTAACAAAAAACAGTAAGAAATAAATTATTGAATTAATAATTAGTATTACTTAATAAAATAAATTGTTAATTACAAGTACTTAATTAAATTTTACGTTATATATGCATAGGATTATCATCAATCGAAAAAAACTCAAGGTCTTTAGGGGGTGTCCGGATCCTCCGGACCCCCCCCCCTTGTGTGCGCCACTGACGTAATGTTCTCTGAAGTATGTGGATTTCGGGGCTATTGCTTACACTAGTTAGCAAAACCAGATGTGCAGTAGTTTTGGTTGTTATATGTTTAATACCAAACGTTTTATGCGGATATATTTACAATGTAAAAATTGAACTTTTTTAAGTACATATACATATAGCTTGAGTAGCTTTTCCATATTATACCTGAAAAGAATAATATCACAAAAATATATACTGCTGTTTCAAATAAATGTTTTACAATTAGAATAAATACATTTATACAACAGATATTTACATTTATTTTATGACCTTTATTTCCACCATTTCTCCCTTTCGAATTAATTTCCAAATTAATTCGGTGAATGAAACACATTCATTTAATTCAGTCGCATAACCAGCATATCCCTTGATTTTGCCAATTAAGTTTTAATTACCAGCAGAATTTAAATCTAACATCAGCATATTTGGATTCACTAATTGGCCGGCATAATATCAGTATACTAATTAACATTATCAGAATCAAGATTTGTACGAATTGTTACTCAAAATTAAGGAACACAAATTCATTATTAAAAAAAAACTAATATTGTATTGGGATATTGTTGTAAAGTACGATCTTAATAAAAGAGATTGTTATTGGTATAATTAGTTTAATTAACATCCATGAACACTAGTTAAAAGAAATCCATTAAAAAATTGTGTTTGTTGCAAGTTTTGTTCATTGCACATCATTAAGCAAACACAGCAAAGATGATGAAAATTAATTATGATGAAAAACATCATTAAGTTATCCCAAATCCGATAAGGATTCATTTTTCTATTAAATAACGCATAATATTCGTGCAAATTGTGTAGGATGTATATAAAAAAAGTTTTAGAAAAAAATTTGTACAAGTATATTAAATTTATAATTACTTTTTGAAAAAAATTCAACTAATGATAAGTATAATATAACAAATAACTAAGTCATCTGTACTTGATATGCGTTTCTACAAGTAAAATTAAAATTGTATTGTTTGTATTAACTAAAGATATTCAAAACTAAAAGCGTATATATCAGTACTTCTCAAACTTTATATATCTGCGACCCAATATTCAATCATAATTTTCATTGCCCCCCCCCCTCCATACAATAACAATGTATTGTTTTCGATAACACAATACTTTGACTCTAAGGCTACAAAACAATTTTAACCTCTTGCCACCGGCGTATATAAACGTCCCGCTCAGCCAAAGTCTTAATTGCCCCGGACGTGTATATACGTCTTTCCAAAGTACGATATTATTTGTGCACTGCTATCTATAGAATTATTACGAAGACTTTGGAATGCAATAAAAAGAACTTTACAGTGTTTTCGAAAAATTTACTTATTTCAGAGGATTTCCTTTCATTTATTTCTTTTTTCTCCCCCCCCCCTCGTAGAAAATCGCCTACGTAGAAAAGGAGGAGGGGCGTTACAGAGCAAATCGTGTAATTTTAATTCTGTAATTAAGAGGATAATTACAAACTGTATAGATTATCAAAAAAAGTGTTAATTTTTGAATATAATTTGAAAAATGGCAAGTCCATGGAGTCATTGGTAATTATTAATGTTGTTCTTTATTTAGTATTGTTAATTTAGCTATAAAATACACACATTATGCAGTACTGATACATTTATAAGCCTATTATATCAGTGTAAATGTGTATTTTATTTTTTATTATGCCAGAATGTATATTGTTTGTAGATTTTCAATAAATTATTATTTTTTTAAATAACTTTTTGTTTTCGACTTTTCAATATGCTTGCGCTCCCCTCGTAAAGTTATCATGCCCCCCTGGGGGGGCGCCCCACAATTTGAGGAACGCTGTAACACATACATTACCTACGTGATTAACAAATATTGCTATAAGTATTGCTATAAGTCTATAGTATTCGATAATAAGGGTGCATGGCAAATATTTCAAATTGTGTAGACCATTACAGAATACATTGAATTACGAATGCTTTCGATATGGAAGACTAAAGATATATTAGGCTATCCTCAAGTTAAATAGTCCATAGAGTAGGCAACTATACATTGTTACAGTTACAGTTAATAGAATATGATTTGAATAGCTTTATAACTGTTTACAATTTATATGCTTTGCAAACGATAATTACCTGTGTGTTGTTGGGAAAACACGTAATGAATCACTTATTATGCGAGAGCAATTCTAGGGAATATATTTTATAGCAGATTCCACGAATATTGTTGCGAGTAAATCAGCGTAAATTTGACAACTTGCTGTAGTTTCGGTAATAGTTTCGAACTTCGGGAATTCGAATGTTAATTATCAATTTAAGATTCTTATATTAAACTGAGCGTATGAAAGCATTAGTTTAGAATTATAATAATGGTTGTTAATTTTAATCGTAAAAAATAAACCTGTGTGAAAATGATTTAGGTGGAAATTTTATCATTTGATCCAGTGTTTAAGAAAAATAAATTGTATTGTAAAAAAACTAAAGAACACGCTTTTATAGTGAATCGAACTAAAAAGTAAAAAATAATTCGTATTATAAGAAAAAAATGATTAACGAGAAAATTAATGTGTCATAGCGGTAAAAGCGTGGCTTGCTCGATATCATTGCTAAATTTTTTTATTAGTTCTATTCTGAAATTCAGAGTTTGTGTAAAAATGTAGTACAACGTACCCCATCCTTTTACCATGACGATATTAATTTTCTCGTTAGTCATTTTATCCTTATATTAAGAATTATTTTTTACTTTTTAGTTCGATTAACTATAAAAGTGTGTTTATTATTAATATACAAGTAATAGTGTGTTTTTTTATTTTTTAAACTATCATTTATTCATTGATGAATTAATCATAAATGCGTCATTTTTTAGAATCTGGAATACCCATTGGCATCCTATCAGTGCATCGACAAGGCCTGGTTTGAAAAATGTGGGATCAACCAACGCATCTTTCCTTTTTTCACATAAAGAACACTTTTTTTGTTTGTTGTGTTTGTATTAACCATGAGCATTTTCACTTTAGAGTTGTGCAAAACTTTTAGTAACCAAATCTGGAAATGGGATCTGAAATTAATCGCCAAATCTGGAGATAGGAAATCATTCATCCTGATGATCCTGATCAGGATAATGGAACAAAATTATTAAATTATTGTATTACCATCGGTCCTTGACAAGTGTGCAAAATTTTGAATTAATCTGACCTTTTAAAGTGGGTAAAAATAGAGTTAAAAGATTCCGTTACATACAAGTGAAACTAATAAAAGCGTGTTAATAACATCTAACAAAAATAAAAGTTATTAAAACAGTTTTTAAAGTGGAACATTCTATAATTTAAAAAAGGTTTAGTTGAATTACTGTTTGTAATATTGTAATTATTAATACACGAGTCATTAAGTTAATTGTGAATATTTTATTTAAAAAAAAGCTAATTAAAATAATTACATACTTAGAGGATGCAAAATTATCTTTACACAATACGGTAGAGTCCCGAAAACTCGGCCGAATATGGACCGAAAGATGGCCGAGTTTGTGAAAATGCTGGGTTATCGAGAATGGAACTAAAAAAAAGAATAAGTATAAGTATATTTAATCTGTGGAAATATGTACTGCACTTGTACGCATTGCTTGCTTGAAAATACAACCAAAAATAAAATGCCCAAATATCCGTAAATAAAGGGAAAGTACGTACTTTAAGAAGGCATAGAGCATTTATACTAAATGAAAATGAAAATTGATGAATACATAGTGTACAGCAGGGGTGTGAAACTCATGACCCGTGGGCCGCATGTGCCCCACAATAAACATTTTTGCGGCCCGGCTAAAAACTCGGCACACAATATAATATATATAACACATTTAAAAAAATTCTCCCAAAATGAGAAAGATAGTGGCCGAGAAGAGATGTCGTCAGGACATAAACATTATATTTTTCTTGTTCATTTATATATGTTTATTATATTGTATTATTCGAAATAAATTTGCGTTTCTTTGTATTTAGATTTATTTTTGCGGTCCTCCTAAAGTTAAACATTGTTTGTCTGGCCTAAATTAGTCTTTGAGTTTGACACCCTTGATGTTCAGTAATTAACCTGATTAGACCACACCTCAGAAAAATACTTTATAAAATCATAAACCTGTCTATAATAAAAATTAAGCAGATGACTTTGCCAAAACTAGCTAATTTAGTAATTTTTGGTCCGATTTAATCCTGGCAAAAAGTTTTTTTTTTATTAACTCTTACAATGTTAAGTTATTTCGGTGAGTGTACACATATTAACGTCGTACTATTGAGTAACATAAGGGCTATTGGTGACGAAATCATAATTTTGAACCATGGTCAAGAGACGAAGACGACACTTGAGCTGGCACCTCCCTCTCCTAACTACCACACCACACCAACGGGAAGATGCTTGAGATTCGACAAATTTAACGAGCATCGACTGAACATAACCTTGACCACTTGGCTAACGTGACCGATAGCCTAGTAAACCTTTCAGTAAACTTGAAGTTAGTCGAGTACCAATATTTCAGCTGTTACTAACATCCCAAACCTGAGTCCTTTGCATGTGCGATAATGTGTTACATGCTAGGCCTCTTAAACAGAAATCCGTTCACACAACTTTGAATATAAATTGAGTACTAAAATTTTATAAAAATTCTTTATGCTCCAAAGTGTATACTTCAATTATCGAAAACATTTTCTGAAAGGGAGATTTATGCCTCATAGTAATTAATATTTCGTGACCTCAGAATCATCCTGTTAATGAGGTCCAATTGGGAAAACGTGATACCTGCTGATGTGTCGACCTCATCTTTTGAACTCCAGGCAAAACTGCAAGGTGTACTATTTCACAGTGGTATGCGGATTCTCAAGACACCTGAAGCAATTATAATACATATATAATGCACTATCTTTTTTTAGAGTAATGTTTCTAGGTAGAAAATTTTTTCTACGAAAAATGAAACATGTTATATAGAAAGGGTCTATGATCATAAGAAGATTTCTATGCTTAATTACAAGCATAAAATCTTAAAAATATTCAAATATGGCTGCAGTAAATTACTAATCACATAAATTAAAAAATATGTAAAGGAGAAAAGTGACTTAATCACTCATCAAGATACCGCAGGAACCTACAGACTTAAAATTTGACAGGCATGTTCCTTTTATGCAATAGAGATCCACTGAGAGTGGATTTTGTGAAAATCGAGAGGATGTAAGAGGTGTTATTGCTAGATATTCTCGTCAGTGTGTGTGTGTGTGTGTGTTTGTGTGTGTGGGGGGCGTAAAGGAGAATATTAGAGTCCCCCTGCAAAGTTTTTTTCCTTAATGGGCTGCATAGGTAACTAAGCCTTTGCAGACACCCCAAATGTGAGAGCTTTTTTCATGGTGGCACCAGCTGGTGACGGCCCTCGCTACCAAATTGCGACGTTTGAATTCATTTTAATTCAAGATCTCGTTCGGTTGCTAAATATTGTCGTGATTTAATTTTGCCGAGAGTACCACAGCTAAATTGATACTCTAGGAATCTTTTACGTTTCACATAATCGTATGACATACGTGCGTACGATCCATAAAATCTATCGATTCCATCCGGGATCAAGCCCACAACCTTAGGCTTGTGTCGTGGGCATGCTACCTCTAACCTTCCTTGCAGACTTCCTTGCAAAGTCAGGTTTTGCTTAAAAAATTTTATAAATTGGTTAAATACGTATTTGGTGTCAGTCAAGCCTACAGTCCCCTAGAATCCTTACCCCTCCCCCGCGATGCGGAGGTGTACGTTACTCCACTGATTCTCGTTTTTAAATTATTAACCCTCACACTTGAAATTTGGTAGGTAAGTTCTTTCCATCGAGTATAGGATTGCTAAAAATGGGTTTTGCGAAAACCAACTAAGGCGGACTGCGAAGGGTTAAAGGGTTTTCGAAAAGTTAGACTCATATGCTTGGAGTTTGATAAGCATGTTTCTTTTGTTGATAGAAATCCGCTAAAAGCGGATTTTACGGAAATCGACTCTTATGGAGGTTGTAAAGAGTTGCTGCAGCGCATAGATAAGAACACTTCCCGTTTTCGAAATAATATAATAATACTTGTAATGAAATATGGTAGGCATGTTTGTTGAGTTGAAATACGCTTAGAAAGGCTTTTGTGGAAATCGATTCTCAGGGGGAGTTAGGGGGAATCCTGATTTAAAAAATTCGTTTCTGAACCTTTTGACATAGACTTGGAATTTGGCAAACATTAATATTTTGTTGAGTAGAGAGCCATAAAAATGGATGTTGTACAAATCCATTTTAGAGGATGGTGTTAAAGATAATTAATTTTACTTCTCAAATTTAATAATCAAAAGATGAGAGTTATAAGAATTTTTTCCTATATTGAACGCTAAATGCTGAGACTTGGATAACAATTATTTTTATATTACATTATATATCGTAAAATATTCATCTCAGTGGGTGGTTAATAGCTTGTATAGTCTAATATCGAAAGCTTAATTATTAATAATCAACATGTGGTACTATTTACAGTATATAAAAACGTTTTCTTCATAAGGATACATCCATGTGTGAGGTAGTTATAGGGAGGGAAACAGGAACAAAAAAATTCATGTGTCCTTTCCTCCACCCTCCTGCACTCTTCCAAAACGTCCCTTATTATCCAAGCGCAGCCGAGAAGAAAAGGGCTCAAATAACTGATGATAATCTCTCCTTCAGATTTCCTGTTCGCTTGGAGGAAGGAAACAGGATGCGGATTCCTGTCAGTTGGTCCACCCCCTTACACCCCCACAAATCGTCTGAAGGTCTTCTCTGCTGCACCCCTGGAGGGTCGTCCTTTACAATAAAGGCCGCCAGTCCTTTGTGTGACAAACGCATGCCGAAAGATTACAGACGAATTTTTTTTTTTCATGTTGTAATGACATTATAAACCATATATAATTGGAATTCTAGGGAAACAAATCTAAAAAGTTTAGGATTCTGTTATTAATATAGAGAATAAAGTAAAATTATTACAACTAATAAGTGTATGAATTTTTTAATGGATGAGAATCATTAATTTATTGTGCAAAATCAGGTTTCGAAACTTCTTCTTTACTGTTAAAATACGAAGCAAATATAGAACACATTTATGGATAGAAAATGTTCCAATATATTGTTTCATTGGGATTTAAACAGCCATTTGTCGTTATATGTTTTTAAAAGCAAGTAGCATTTAAAAACTCGTTTTTATCTGAAAAGTCTAAGAATTAATGTTCCAATATTGCATTCCACAAAGACTTCCCTTAAAAAATTGAAAGCATAAATATTTTTCGTTTGGCTCCTAGTTTTTTTTAAAAAAAGACCCTCCCCTCCCTTTCCCCCCCAAAGGGATTTTTTTTTTAATTCGAAAAATATAGTAGATGTGTGAGAGTCGTGTATTATGGAATAACATTTACATTTCTAAAAATAACTTTACTAGTTTTTTTTTTATAAAAATCTCCAAAAAATCGTCATGGATATATTATAGACAATTGTGATAAATTATCACTAGTCAAAAAATAATATTTATTTACTTATTGCGGTGAAAAATTTATTTTGAAGGAAAATACTAAATGGAGGGTATTATGGAATAGTTGAGTAATATGAAATTGGTAGTTTAAACTATTGAAAAAACTAATTAAAACTTCATAAAACACAGGTATTAGCGCGTTTTTCACGTAGTGGAACAAAAGCGCTATTAGGACGCAAATTTCGTCTTCGTCTTCGTTCCAAATTTTGTCGTACCTTTTTCTCAGCCAATAAGCAACCAATTGACCTCGGGTTTTCGGTATTTGGTCGTATTTCTGCCCTAGATGAGCCGAATCATATTTAAATTTTCCCATAGTTTTCCCGAAATTTCCTACAAATTTTCCTGAATTTCGCTAGTTTATGACAAAATTTTCTCAAATTATACCTTGTAAATTTATTGTTGGCAAAAAGTTTTTTTAAAAAAATCTACCTGCATTTTGGAGGAAATCTTCACAAAAAAAGTTCAGAAAACAAGTATAAAAGGCTCTGATTTTACTTTTTTAATTTATTGTAATTCTTTTTTTAAACAGTAAAGTGATAAGATATATAGTGTGAAGCGAAAATAGTTTTTTTTTTGTAAAATACAACATGTGAAAAACGCGCTAAAATTACTTGGCCATGCCAATGATTGATATCTTGTTTTTAAATATAAAAGCCATATTTTTAAGAATATATGGAAGTCATTTCTGTTTTGAGTCTATTTACAAAAGACAAAAATATAATCTACCTCTGCTAATACCTGGTATTATGGAATACTAGGTATTCCATAATACCGGACACTCCATTTTGGAAAATGAGCCTTTAAACTGAAGGACAAAACACTGTCAGCTAAAAAACGACCATAGTATTACACAAATTACAATTCTTTTAGTGTATATTATGCTTGGTTCTAATGTTCAAGTCCCATGTGTACTAGTAAGTAAAAATGTTTGAAAACTTACCTGCAAAAACTTTTTAAAATGTTTTTTAAATTTTTTAAAAAATTTTAAAATTTTTACCTGCAAAAATTACACACTTTGTTCTGTAGCGAGCGGTACGGCAACAACAAGGGGTTTTTAATTTATTATTGATAAATTAACTATCAAAAATATAGTGCAGTACTAATACATCTATAAGTAAATTATAACAGTTCTGAAAAGTTTAGGTTATCTCTGAAAAGTCAGGTTTTGGGCCACAAGCCGCAAATTACAAGGGGTTACGTTCTTGGTGTTAGTCAGGGTTTGGACCCCCTGGAGTCCTGGGCCACTCCACGATGTGGGGGTTGCGGGGGTGTACGTTACGCCACTATATTAAAACAGTATAAATTTGTATTTAATACTTATTATGTGTCAGAATGTATTTTGTTTTGCTTCCTTTTCAGTAAGTTAATACTTAGTTTAAATCTCTTATTTTCGACTTTTAGATATGCTCACCCCCCCCCCAAACACACACATAGGGATATCAAGCCCCCTAGAGGGGTGAGTCCCAGAGTTTGAGAAACGCTGTACTACGGTGAAGTAAAATGTGAGCAAAAAGTGCAGGATTTTATAGAAAGGCTGCTTGAAAACTGATGTGATAATACATATAACTTATCTCTCCGGTTTGTAAGACATTTAACTAATGGTATATTCTCTATAAATATTTATTTTTTATGCAAATTTTATTCTGATGATTTTTGATGCGTAATGAATATGAAATGGAGACTTTACAATCCCTTAGTATTCGCTTTATAGAGGTCGCGACGGTCTGCGATAATAACAGGCAAACATTTTGCAAGTAGACCAAAGAAAAAAAAATTTCTTTTAATTTATTCAAAAATACAATAAAAGCCTTACAAAAATAGCATGTTTTACTACAATTATTCAGTTCTTTTGTGATAAATATAGCTACAACTACACTCTTTGTTTTTTTTTTCTTCCAGTTTTTTTAAACTTAAGTATAAAAGGAAATAAGTATACTTAAATAATCTTATACATATTTATTAGAAAAGATAAGATTGGCATTGATTGCATTAAAAATCTGTCGTCTGGAATAAATCAAAAGAATGCTTCGCATGAAGTAGATCTAGACTTCCTTACACGTGGATTGGTTGGTTAGTTTTATTGACTCAAGGGAGTCACAATTGGTCAAGCAACACAAATATTTATTTATTCACGAGTAACCAACGATATCACGTAAATTGTTACAAATGTAAATCTGCGATCTAAGCGTAAGGTGAAAGAAAGAAGAGAGAAACAGTGTTGAGAGAGAGAAAGACGGACGAAGAAGAGGGTCGTGAACAGAGAAAACTTGAGCCTCAATCAAATGATGAGGACGAATGAGAGAGTGCTTATTCAAGTGGCATGGGCTCTCCTCAACGGACCTCGAAATTGTGAACCACGGACAAATGATGAGGACGATATCTGTGAGCCGGCACCTTCCTCTCCCAACTTCCACACTACGACAACGTGACGGCGTAGAACCACCATAAATCTAACGTGTATCAGCTCCTCTGCCTGCTGGGTCTTCAGTGTCACTAGAGCTAGAACCCGTGACACGCCAACTACGAGATCATGACAATGATCCCTAGGCTATCCTGTTGGAATTGAAACATGATATTTCAAATATTTCAACAGATTTTTAACACACTTTTATAAGTTTCACTTGCATGTAACGGAATCTTAGAACCCGATTTTTACCCACTTTAAAAGATCGGATGAATTCGAAATTTTGCACACTTGTCAAGGACCGATGACAATACAATAATTTCATAATTTTGTTCCCTAGTCCTTATCAGGATCGTCAGGAATAACGATAATCAGATTTGGCGACAATTCCGTACACCACTTCCAGATTTGGCAACTTATTGCATATACAATTATCAAATTTGGCGACTAATTCAAGATTTGGTGAATAATTCCAGATTTAATGACTAAAAGAATAAGGTGTAACCTTAAAACGAGTGTTTTTAATTTAAAGCTAATTATATGCAAGTGTAAAATACACTTTGGAAAATAAAAATAAAATAGACAAAAAAAAAGTGTTCTTTTATGTGAGAAAGTGGAGGGTGGGTGTGTGTTAGGAATCCTAACCATAATATAAATATTTTTCTGAAAATGAAAATAAAAAAAATGCTCCTGGATGTGAAAAAAAAATAATTTATCTTCTAACTGCTAAATATTTTTTATTTTTATAAAGAAATACGAAGTGATGATACGAATTAACATTATAGCAATACGTTTAAAATGGGATAATACGATCGATACTTAATATTATCATGCTTTTATTAACTCACTTTCTTGAATGTCTGCCCGGGTGGAATTTTGTAATTGATCAAACAGTGTGACTTTCCGATGAGTTACAGATTTTAAATTTGAACCATAGCTCAGAAGTGGATGACAATGCATAAAAATGTGAAAAAAGCGGGGGGGGGAAAGAAAAGGAGGAATTTTTATACTTTTTAGGCCATTATAAAAACATGGTACATTAATTTTTTTTTAATTCGAGCTTTTTCTTCTAGCCACACAATTCCGGGTCCAAATATCAAACTCAAGGATATATTCAACAGTGAATAAATGATAGTTCAAAAAACAAAATAACACACTTTTATTGTAGATTGAACTAAAAAATGAAAAATAAATTATACTTTTAAAATAACTGAAGAACACGCTTGTATACTGATTCGAACTAAAAAGTAAAAAAATAATTCTTAATATAAGAATAAAATGATGAACAAGAAAATTAATGTCATTGGGGTAAAAGCGTGGGGTACTTTGTACTACATTTTTACACTAACTCAGCATTTCGGAATAGAAGTTAGAAACTATAACAATTGATATATTTATAGAACACTCCACGTTTTACCCCCAACGACATTAATTTTCTCGTTCATCATTTTATTCTTATATTAAGAATTATTTTTTTACATTTTAGTTCTAATCAGTATAAAAGCGTGTTCTTTAGTTTTTTTAAAACTATAATTTATTGATTCAAATAATCAAAATGTTATTAACCTTGTCTCAACGTAACACTTGTTGTTGTTGTTTTGTCCACGCACTGAAATCGGCGCTGAAGTCGTCCAAAATGGTACTTACTATGTCGACGATTTTTGGCGAATAACCCCAAAACCCTCCGAGGACCTAAACCCCACGGACTATCAAATGATGGTCCGTGGGGCTTACGTCTAATTTGTGGAGTTTAGTTAATATAGAGGGACAATTAAAAATTTGGTTATGAGAGAGTTGAATATCAGGACAGTTAGGACTCTTAAAAACACTTTTTCCTTACTAAAGTACTTCACTCACTGCATTTTATATTTTTCTTGGATCATTTGTATCTTTATGAAATATTAGCTTCACAAAAGTATCAAGCTTGCAATTAACAGCTATTTTGTGCACATTTCCAGCTGTCTGGAAGAAAGTAACTTTTTATCTAAAAATATCTTGCAATCAATTGTGACAATTCCATTCAGTTACTTGAAAGAAAGAGAAAAAAAAAAACAGATATAAATCATTTATTTACGTAGACATCCAAAACCTACTCCATAATTATAATAATTATTGTTAAGCCGTTAGACGAAACAGATTGTAATTTTCCATTGTTTATCTCCTGTGATGTAGCGATAATTCAATTTTTTGCCCTAATAGCCAGAAATTTAAGTAACGATAAATACTTTTCCTCAATTGCGAACAATAATGTTGGTAAGTCATTTTATCTAATGCTTCTATGATGAATATCGCCTAAGGTAACAACTCTTGTTTATTATATACGAAAATTGATGTTGTACAGCCCTATCTAATATCAGAGTCTGACTTCGATTATAATATAAGAAAATAATGAAATAAATTGCGCATTATTTTTTCTTTTATTTGGAAATAATGATAACGTTTTCCTGCGAAGAAAAATGCATAATTCTCGTATTTTGGCCTCATTATACTACAGATCATTTTGGAAGGTTTTTTTTTCCTTTTTCTTAACTGTTTTTATCGGTACTTTGTAAACTGTTTTGAATTATGTAGACAATATACTGAGGTGATCACACACACACACACACACACACACAGTTATAATTGTCCACCTTTATTAAATGTATTTTTTACAGTTTGGTGTAATGTAAACTGTTTGGTAACACAAACGGATTTTTTTATTTTATTTTTTTATTGTTGAAAGGAATACTGTTTCGCAGAAATTATACGGGAAATCTAAGGGTTGTTGAACTTGAGAGGCTTCTATGTAATGAGTTTGAACTTTAGAAGTTTGGTGGTAAAAAAAAAAGGAAAATCTTAATTTTTTTTTTAAAAAAAGGAATTATTTTGAACTCGTACAGCACCAAAAAACTGAACACGAATAAATTATTTGCTAACAATTATTTAAAAATTCTCCAAATGTAAATAAACATACACGATTCCTATTTTTAATCTCACAGCGTAATCACAGTAAATCTTTTAGACTTACTCGTTTTTTTTAATTTGGGAAATTTTAATATCTATTTATATATATAATATCAGTAGCGGACACAAACATTTTTCAGGGGGGGGGGGTCCAAGGTTGAAAGTCCCCCAATTCGTGTCATACCTCAAGACAACACCATTTGATTTCGTCGATTTTGTTAACAAAAAACATTGAAAAATTATTGAAATAATAATTAGCATTAATTAATAAAATAACTTGTTAATTACAAGTACTTAATTAAATTAAAACGAATACATATATATAGGATTATCATCAATCGAAATAAACTGAAGGGCTACTGGGTGGGTCCGGACCGCTAGGACACACTCCCCTTGATACCACTGATACCACTGATATATATGTATATATATGTTTATATATACACTGCTGGCCACCGTAAATGCAACACCAAGAAAGTCAAGAGATAGCACAACAAAATTTATTTTGTAGATAACATCTTGACCAAGCATCAAATGATTAAATTTATAGACTTCTGTAAAGTGTTGTTCCTGCCAGAATCAGTAGCCAGAGTAGCCGCCATTGTTGGAGATCACCGCTGCCACACGCCTCGGCATTGATTCAAAGATACTTTCGATGTGTTCTTGGGGTACAGCACACCAAGCAGCTTCCACACGTTGCCAAAGTTGATCTGGTGTGGCAGCTGGGGGTGTAATTTGGGTCAATCGTTGAGCAAGCATGGACCACATGTTTTCTATCGGTGAAAGATCCGGAGAGCGAGCCAGCCAGGGAGGCAATTCAATCTGGTGATTGACGAAGTACCTTTGGACAATGCGTGCCACGTGTGGTCGCGCATTATCCTGCTGAAATATGGCTGTGGCCAAGCCCTGAAGGTAAAGAAGGACAACTGACTCCAACACCTCGGAGATGTAGTGCTGGCTGTTTAAAGTAACAGCAATGCGTACTAGAGGAGTACGAGAGTGATATCCAATACCGCGCCCCATAACATAATACCTGGTGCAGGACCACTGTAGCGGTGCATAACGCAGCTGTTTAGCATCCTCTCTTCACGGTGTCTCCAGACTCGAATCCGACCATCGTGGTGTCGCAGACAGATGCGTGACTTGTCAGTAATGACAACTTCATTCCAGTCTGTCGCCCACATCCTTCTTTCTTCGCACCATTGACGGCGGAGACGTCTGTGGTTATGCGTCAAGGGTAGACCAAGCAATGGACGTCTTACGGACAGACCACTCTGCTGTAAACGGAGTCGAATGGTACGCGCAGACACTGAATGATGCGTTACAGACTCAATGTGATGTGCTATGGTTCGTGATGTGACTGAGCGATCCATCACTGTCATGCGCACAATTTGCCTGTCCTCACGTGAAGTGGTGCACTGAGGTGGATGCGATCGACCACGTTGGTCCGTCGCACCCTCCTGCATCCAACGGTCACATATCCGCATTACAGTTGTTTGGTTTCGTCCAACACGACTACCAATTTCCCTGAAAGATAATCCACAATCTCTGTAGGCCACTATCCTTCTTCTATCGAACTCGGATACCTGATCAAAAGCTGATCACTGTTTTCTACGAGACATAACTGATTGTTTTTTGAAAAATCCGCAAGAAAAACACAATTTCCGAACTTGAAATCGTCGAAATCTCCAAGCCTTAAATAGCGTTTTGAGGTGGCGCCACAGGCGTGCGTGATGTGTGTCTGCGCTGAAATTCTAATCATTTGTATATCTCACCTCCGCTAATGCATGTTGTAAATTTCATATTATTTGAGGGCTTCCTTCAGGGTGTTGCATTTACGGTGACCAGCAGTATATATATATATATATATATATATATCATAATATATATGTATATATATATATATATATATATATATATATATATATATATATACTCAGAACAGCATAAGCAGCGATAATTATGAAAAAGCTTGGATATAAAGTTATCGACACACAAAGAATAAAAAATATTTACGATTGAACTCATCAAGTTAATCTCCCCTAATTTTTTGGTTTAACTTTCTATGTGTATATGGATTTGTATACTCTATTTCGAGTACTTACGTATTATACCGTCAACCAATATCATTAAACCAGAAGTTATTAACAAATTAAAAAATGATGTCAAGTGAGTGAGAGAGTTAATTATATAAGGACGTTTGAAGTCTAGACAGATTTAATGTGCAAAGGACCTCTCTACACGGCTGATCTTCAGCTGCATTAGAATTCATGCATTCTATTTCGAGTACTTACGTATTATACCGTCAACCAACATCATTAAACCAGAAGTTATTAACAAATTAAAAAATGATGTCAAGTGAGTGAGAGAGTTAATTATATAAGGACGTTTGAAGTCTAGACAGGTTTAATGTGCAAAGGACCTCTCTACACGGCTGATCTTCAGCTGCATTAGAATTCATGACCCCCCCCCCCCAGCTACGAGTCTGTTACCTTAGCCACTAGGCTACCGCAGCCACAAAACGACGCCAACTTTCATCGTTAAAAAATGCAGCCAAGAGATATTGTTTCCTCACATACCTTAAAACAATCACTCGCATATTCATTTTCTATATTATCCCTTCAACAAATATATTGGAGAAGATTTAGAAAAATTAGGGGGAAAGGGAAAGCCTAGAGACTGAGTGGTAGTGTACCTGGCTTCCATGCCACAGGTCCGGGGTTCAAACCACTGGCTAGACAAGGTCTACCCAGCCTTTCATCCCTTCAGTGAATCAGGCTTGCTTGGGGTCGGAACACTGGGGACTAACCACTTGACCAAAACATCTGCACATGCTCCCCAGCGCCTAAGGTCACGTAAACTGAGATATGCACATTAGGCCTTGTTCCTCATGGGCTGTTGCACCACTAAGTTCAGTTCAGGTGGAGTGGGGCCTTACCTTTACAAAAAAAATAATACATGTACTTTAAAAATGGAAGATCTAACAACTGCAATATTTATATGTGACCCAAACACCGTAGTTCTTTGAGAGAATTGTGACAAATGTGTCTTCTATACAAATATACTGAAACATAAACTCGCATCGGTTCGAATCTAAATGCTGTGATTCAGTTCTACTATGTCTTATATTTTTCCAAGCCCCATAGTTTTTTTAGTACTTAGACATTATACCATATTTTGAGAAATACTCCACTGGATTCGCATCCGTAGAAAAAAAATCCCACACTTTAATTATTTTTCACAACAAAATGAAAGAAGAGTGCAGAAGAATTGACGTGCAGTGTTATTATTATAAACAGTGTTACTATTTTTTTGCTGCTTTTGAACATGTGCGGGAACAGATTTTCACTATTGGCTGTATATCGAGCATTTGGCATTGTTTTTCAATTTGCCTTAATTGGTCGGTGTTCTAATACATACGTTCTCTGTTTTCAGTTTTTCTAAATTAAATCTATGAATTAATTAGAATTTGTTCGTATGCTGAATGTATTTTCTCCAGTTTGTTTCTATCATACATAAGTACGCTAAACACATGCAATGTACCTAGTAATATTTCCACCCTTGTAAAATGATGAGGTCGTTGTCTAAGCTGGCTACATACTCCAACAACATGAGGTTGGTTCGTTTAAT
This sequence comes from Trichonephila clavata, assembly GCA_019973975.1. Taxonomy (NCBI): domain Eukaryota; kingdom Metazoa; phylum Arthropoda; class Arachnida; order Araneae; family Nephilidae; genus Trichonephila; species Trichonephila clavata. Next base: position 291,403 of record BMAO01002396.1, read on the forward strand.
TGGGAAAAATGCATATTTGGCTAAACTGTTTACAAAACTATTTACACGTGCGTTAACTTGCGATGAAAACATATCTCACAGATCTTGATTAAATCTCTATCTAAAGTAACGTTTAAAAAATATTTTGGCAAATGTACTCATTAAATAAACACAAACTGAACGACTTACTATACTTATTAACTTAGCAATTCAAAACAAAGCGGTAACTATTGGCTCAGGATTCGAAACGATAACTTGATATAAGTAACGCTGGCCACGAGCTGACAGCCACACTGTGGCCCCGCTGGCCATTATGTGTATAACAATAATTTATATATAAGTATAACAGACAATGAAAAAAAAATATGCTTTACATTACTAAAAATTAGCATCTGTCTGAAGTAAAAAATTTCAAAATAAAACATTCCAACGAAAACTTGTTGACGACAATGATGCACGAAGGAAAAGATCGAACTATGTAAATAATATCGCAAATACAAAGAAACAATTTATCGTCGCAAAGATTACACTTCCGATTCTCGATCTAAAAGACACTTTAAAAAAAGAAGAGTTCATTCCACATATTGTTCATAGTATCCATTCATTCAGAAACTATAGACGTTTCTGAAAATAACTAAACTTTCCAGAATGTTCGGTGAACGAACATGTTTTTTGAGGGGGGATAAGGGGTTATTGAATTTCAGTTGTACTTCTATTTCGGGTTTAGTTCTTCCGGCGGTATTTTAAGAGATATTTTTGTAAATTTGCTTTTGTTTTACTTTTAGGCAGTTCGTCAAAGACTGAAGTGCGACAGTTGGAATGAAGCTAGGCAGACTGCTGGATTCAGAAGACGGCTATTTCAGGTACTAGAGTAGGAATAGAAGGAGATTCAGATGTCTTTAAGGCAGGCGAGGCATTTAAAAGGTACGTACAAGTCGATGAGGACGGTGTGGAAGCTGTATATAACAAGGATAATAAATTTGACTTCAAGATTGAATGGAGATGACGTACCGTCACATTGGAAGATAAGTAATCATAGTGTTATTTTGAGAATATGCGGAAGTTAGAAGGATTTCGGATACTACAGCATAAGAAGGTGTGATCGATGAAAGAACCAAATTCTTAGCTGCAAGGTAAGACATTTTATTTTAAATTCTCTAGAATTATTCTTTTCTAGATACTTATGTTCAACATGTGTAATTATTTTGATGAAACTGAGACCAGTTTAAAAGCAGCACATTTCGAGCAGGTTTGTCACCTATGATGTTCTTTGAGAATACCCAGATCTATAGAACTTATTGCCACCCACCCTTTCCGAAAAGGGTTCAGAATGTACTGAGCAATGTAAGTAACTAATAATGGTATTATTTGATATATTTGACGTACTGTATGATAATATCAAATGTTTAGTAGCATGGAGTTCTGAATTTCTCTTAAACAAAGCGTTTTGGTTTGCTTGAGACACGTTGATTCAATACTTTTAAAACTTATAACTTCATTGCGCAAAGTAGGTTAAATTTTTTTTAAAAAAACGTAGTGGCTAGTATTAGAAGACTTATAAATAAGGGAGAAACTTAAAACGTGCAGTAAGATCTAAAAGTATTTTAGTAAAGAAAAGTGACTTCATCAGCTAGGTAGATGTGATTTCAATTAGCTAACTTCCAAGATCAAAGTTTTTGATGCTTCAGATTTTTCTCGTACGTTTCAAAGTTTCTTTTGTATGATAAATGGAGACTTTGAAACGAGTGCCTTATCAGGTAAAATCAAAATTAAGATTATTGTTCGTTGATTGGTTTGGTTGGTTGCTTCGAAGTAAAAGTGAGAGGTAAAATTACACAGATATGAGATAAAAATTAAAAAGTCTTACAGGGCTAAGTCACCTAGGTTTTCTGTAGACAATAAATATCATTCAGAGCACCAGAATTACAAGTCTTTGAAGTAAGTCGATATTTAAAGGGCATTTTCTTTTTAATTTGACAAACCAAGCCCTTCTCTCCCTTGGGGTTTTTAATAATAAATCTCTCAGAGACAGAAAGATACCTAAGAATACCTTCATCCACCTTGGCAGAGGATTTGAAAGAGGGAGACTGTCAACTCCAGAAATTTTCAGCCTCATAGGTCCCCCAAAATATATCATTCGAGCCTTATGATGTGTCTGCGGTAGCCTTAGTCACGAACTCGTGGCTACCATTGTCTAGTAACGGCTTTGAAACTGAGTTCCCACTAAAGATCTACCATCTAGAAGGGGCTAATGTATGTTAAATCTGCCGAGGCTCAAGGTCCTCCCATTGGCGTGGTATGGAAGTTTGGAGAGGGGGTGGCACCTCAAGCGTCATCCTCGTAACTTGCTCATGGATCAAAATTAAGATATCCGTCACTAATAGCCTTCTCGTTGCTTCAAAGGGTGACGGAAATCGGTTCCGAGCATTAAGGTGAGAAAAGAAACCGAGTAACATGAAATAGACCTCGGTATTAACCTAGAACAGGACTAACCTATGCAGAGCTAACTTGGAAGCAGTGTTTGGGTTTTCCCAAAGGAAACCTGCCATATAACAGACCTACCCTATTCTTGTTACCAGTTAACTTACGGGGTGGTCTCGAGCCTCAATTACCTAAAACCAAATAGAGGTCCTGGTGAACGTAGAAGAAACATCCTTAAGATACCGTTTTGTACTTAAAGAACATATTGCGTACAATTAACAGGAGCACAGCAAGTTAACAATATTAAAAATAATTTAAATATGTAAAAATGAAATAACTAATCAAGACAGACAGGCAAAAAATTGCACAAAAATATTTTAAAAAGGAAGCAATTATAAAAATATTAGCCTACATCAAGATTGTTCGTATAGTTGAAATGTTGATTAAGCTTAAGGTATCCGACTACTTACGACAACTTTTTTAAAATGAATATATGGGGATTTTTTCTGGTTTTTAGATTTGCTTAGTACATTTGAGGAAAAATATGATAAAATTATGAAGAGAAAAATAAATTATTATTACTAAAATAGAAAAAAATGGGTAAAAACTTACAAAAAAATAACATAAACGGGGCCCATTTTGTACCAAAAATGTATCACCAAATTTTCAATTGTTTAATTCTGATAAGTTGCTATGTTATTCGTTTTTGAAATGACTTTCAAGATAAGATATATTTCAATTTTTACAAAAACTAGAGAACTTTATCTTAATTATTATATGAAATTGCTTAAAATAATAGTGATTATATTAACATAAGGGACTGTAAATTTTGTAATAAAACAGTGATTGATACATCTGAAGGTTAAAACACTTCTTCTATTATACAGAACATACACAAAAAATTTCAGTTAATTATTTTCAAAACTTTTTGAGCAATCGCTGGCCCCGTTTGAGTATTTAAAAAAAAAACACACATTTAGAGTAAAACGCGTTTTAAAGTATGACATATCTTGCTTAAAGTATGGCATCTGCTTTTACTAAAACACTAATAGTTCTTGTTCTAGTGAACGGAAAATAATAAACTTGGTATTTTTATAAAGCTAATAAGATGTTCTATAAAATAAAATCATAAAAAAAATTGTCAATTTTTGGCAAAATTCACAATTTTAGGGTAGTCGGATACCTTAACCAAAAACAATCGTGGTTAACAAAGTTCTAATAGTTCTAATATTTGAAAGGAGAGAAAGAAAATGAAAGAATTGGGGTTAATAAAAAAAATACCGTCGATATATATATATATATATATATATTGTTAGGCATCCTAAAAAGGAACGGATTTTCCAAATTTGACAAAAATAGTTAACTATACAGGAGAGAGAGAATAAATAATCGGTCTCTCTCTCTCTCTCTCTTCAGGTCTGTAAATAACAAAGAAAAAACCTTCTGAGAGGGTAAAGGTTAGAAGAAGGATGTGCAATTAATGTCATCCTTATCACTTGATCAAGGTTCAAAATTACAATGTCTGTCCTTTCCTGGTGCTCTGGCATCTCGAGTTGCTCTCGGGGTGCGACATTAGTAAAAATCAAATCCAAATCGGGGTGCTCTAATGCAAAGTTAAAATCAAAATTATTGCATAAAAACAGTTTAATTTGAGTTATACAGTAGAACCTGCTTTTGAGCGGTCCTTTTTTGTGTGAGATTTATTTTGCGCGATCTTTTTTATGCTGTATATGAATTTTAACGGCTTTGGCGCCTCTGTAATGTTTTCTATCAATGTACATATATATACTTCAGAACTCTCTACTCATTTGTTATGAACAATCTCTCGACAATGCACGTTCAATCGTTTTCTCTCAATACGCTAGCAGCAAGCGCTTGATAGAAAACGAAACTTTCAATGACAGAGACATCACCAATAATTTGATAGATTATGAAGATAGACAAGAAGAACTGGATTCTCTGAGAGTGGATAAAATATATTAATGAATCCAGCTTTCCAACAAATCGGGAAAGAATTTTCTTAAAATTGATACCATTTCCGAAAGGAATTTGAAATTCCAAATAGAGCTCCGATCAGGCATATCTGGTTATCTCGTGACGTTTACAAGCAGCTGACCGACAACGACAGGTGTCGTAAAAGCTTATCCCTTACTTTATTGTGCCAAAAAATAAATCAATTGATATTGCATCTTCAAGTGACGAAAGCGATTTTGGACTAATTCATCACAAGAAGATACTCACTTTGGATTGCGATGAGTAGCAGTGAATTATGTATGTGCATTTTGAAAACTTCTCTATGTATACAATGAGAAATTAATTGCTTTTGAAATATTTACATGTGTAATTTAATTATTTATTTTGTTTGGAAGTACTTTCTCGTAAACTTCGTAAATAATTGACTTATTTTCTAACTGCGACTTTTTTTATGCGGTCCCTCCCCACCGTACAAAAAAAAATTCTGTCGTATGTCGACTACATTTTTTGTTATATGTAAGTACTTATGACACTTTCGAATATTGTTTGAGCATTTTTTTATGCGGTCCCTATCTACACTGTCCCTATCTTAACTGTGTGTGATTATCACATTGGCATCGTATATTGAATGTGGTCAAAGATAAATCATAATGGAAAAAAACAGATTTTTTTTTTCCATAATACATTTGTATTATTATAAGAGCAAAGAACTAGAATCTGGCACGAATTCCTACAAAATCAACTTCAGTATTTACCAAATTCTCGTAAAATGACAAATTAAATCTTTGAGTAGTGGCTGCCAAATTGGGGTCTATTTTAGGCTTATTTTGTATTTATCTAATATCCAAATACATCAACATTCGCATGAATTAGAAAGACGAAAAAAGAAAAACTTCGAAGCTCTTAAGTATCATTGAGAAGGGAGAGGGGAAAGTTAACCTGGAAGCCCTGTAAGTGAAATTCCCTACTAAGATCGTCAAAAGAATCTGGGTCAGATCCCTTGGAGGCCCCGTTTGGGTCTCTACCCTCAACACCCCTTAAATAATTCATTTATTTTACGCTCCGCTATTACGAACAGACGATAATAGACGCCAGTATCCAATTCGGCAGACGAGAAACGCGGGGTTTAACTTTCCACACCTACCCTTGCGGGGAAAAAAAATGAAGGCGGTTTTTGTATCACCGTCTTGAAAAACCCGAAATGAATTCCCTTTCGGAATGGATGTATTCAGTGGAGCTCTCATTATTGGGTAAGATGGCCCTACAGACATTCAGTTAGGGCAGTGGCGTTGGTGTAAATAGGGAGGTTTCGGTGTTCGATTACTTTTGTTTTCGAATCGTTTGGAGGAAGTTGGTCTGATTTTTGATGTCTTGAAGTCGATAGAGAGTTGGCTTTGTTTCATAGTTTTTTTTAGTAGTGGAAAAATTCTTTTGCCCGACTGAAATTTTATGAAGTCTTGGGGGGGGGGTAATGGGTAGTTTATGTAAGAGTGTTTTTATATTCGGTTTTTGGTACGAAAATTCTTGTCACCACAACCGATAAATATTTTGGAAATTCTATAGGATATAATACGGATGCTTTACGAGTACCAAAAGATACCATTAAAATATTTTTTATCATTGTTTGTAGGCTCAAAGGGTGCAGTTGTATACAGTATGTGACCAAATTGTTTTTACGAAGCAAGAGGGTGTGATAAAGTCAGGGGCATCTTAAGACTTTTTGAGGCCCCAGGTCTCAATGCAAAATTAGGCCCTGCCTATGATTTTTAAATTAGACAGTATACAGCATGCATTATTAAATACGAGTACAAGCGGTAGTTTGAAGCAAGTAAATGTTTACGACTCACAGTCTCACAAAACGGCTCGACCGATGGCCGCATTTCGACTAAATAAAGTTGAATGATTGTTTGTGGTATTGGCCTTAGGCCTAGACTTGGACAATGGTCATCACATAATAACACAGTCGTGCTACTTTTTCCAGTTGATGTGCAGTTTGAAATTCTCTGTTTTATGGAGAATATGTACGGGAATAATATTTGACCATTAAAATTATCCGGATAATGATTAAGACTGATTCGATAACGAAACGAGGCCTCCGCTGAGGGTAAGGCCTTGGGCCCAGGCCCAGTTAGTCCATGCCTTAAGACGTTCAAGGATAGAGTACCCACTCAGACGAATAATAATTACCATGAATCCTTGAGATGCAGAGAAGAGTAAAGTTTTATTTAAAACACTTACTTGCAATTCACACAGGGTTGGGAAAGCAAATGAACAATACCAAAAGTTGTACAATGTGGTTTATTGTTGAGAGAAAAACTTACCGCAAATGCTGGAAGGGGTGTCTACGCGTGCTGCAGTACACCAGAGAAAGAATGACTGATGCACTCTCTCGAAGATTCCTGATGTCTAACTTTTGACTGTGGTAAAAACGAGTCTCACCATGAGACAATCCACCGAATGTCGCTTCTTGAATGTCTCATATCCCCCACGGTGGATATGGCGGATATGTAGCTTGATCTCCTCCCTCACCGGACCTAAGCTCACTGAACATTTTCTTCTAAGGATACTGAAATATTTGGTGTATGAGACACATATGAACTCGGTGAAAGTCCTCCGAGCGAGAATAGTTATTGCCACAGACGAAATGAATATAACTCCAAGAATCTTCGAGAGGGTACACTAGTCATTCTTTCGTTGGAGTATAGCTAAGCGCTTGTTCACTACTTTAAGCATTTCATATGAATTTTTCTGAACAACAAATCAGATTGTGTGATTTTTAGAATCGTTCATTCGCTTTCACAACACCATTGTAAGTTTAAGTTTTATTTCTAATCTTACTCTATTTACATCTCAGGGAATTGCGACCTCATGCTCCATGATAATTATTTCTTACACGGTTGGATACTACCCCCCCCCCCTACATTGTAAAACCAATATAAACTAACCCTGTATTTGTTTTTGTTGTATTTGTCAGAGCTTTTATAACAGTAATCTTTAAAAATCTTGAATGAAATGAAAGATGAATGAATTGATATCTACATGAAGCATCCTTTAGGACTCTCTCTATATGCAAATGATTAAGGCAGCGATTCTCAAACTGTGGGGCGTGCCCCCCTTGGAGGCGTGATAAATTTATGAGGGGGCGCGGGCATATCAAAAAGTCAAAAATAAAAAAAAATATTAAAAGATTATTTAAAAAAAATATTTAATTTACTGAAAGGAAGCAAACAAACCTCAATCTGACTCAATAAGGATACACGTTGCATGTTTATTGTAATCTGTGCCAATTTAAAAATTAGAAAGGCAAAGTAACATAATACTTATTGAGATATCACCTAAGAGAAACGTATTTAAAATATTTATTACTTAAAAATAACGTATACAAAATATAATACTTATTTGAATAATATGCACGGTTTATAATTAAGTGTGTACTTTTTATTTAGCGAAATAATACATTATTATTGCATTCAATGCATTATTATTGTACGGGGGGGGGGCGAAGAAAATTATGAATGAAAATTGGGTCGCAAATATTGAAAGTTTGAGAAGCTCTGGATTAAAACCTTGATAAAATTGTACACCAAAGATTAAAATACCACAGGAATGCAATAGGCTACTAGTTAAGGTCAGGACCAGTCAAATCCGAGTTAGAATTGAATTTGATCCTAATTTCATTATGTAAGTGATTGCTTGATTGTCGTTAAACTATAAATTCCTATGTACTCATACGGCATAATATGGAAGTTGGAAAAATTATGCTCCTTCCATCCAGGGACGTCTTAAGACTTCTTGAGGCCCTGATCTCATACTCAAAATTAGGCTCTGGGCCCCTACACAAATGTAGGCCCCACTCATGACTCTTAAGAGTAGACAGTACAGAGCATACGTTGTTAAATACTCGTACAAACAATAACACGAAACAAATAAATATGCATGACTTACAAGCGTACAAGCAGGCTGGACCGACTGAATGAGTAATGATGATAGGGTAGTGTGAGGTAGTAGACCTAGACCGTACATGGACGACGGTCATCCCATGTATATATTACATGATATCGTCCAAAATTCATAGTTTTTCGGAGAATACAACCGGAAATAACATTTGACCAATGAAATTATTCGAATTATGATCTTATTAAGGCTGAGTCAAGAACGAGACCAGGTCCCCATTGTGACCGAGGCCCTCGTCCCGGGCCCAGTTGGCCATGCCTTAAGACGTCCCTGCTTCCAACGGCTTCTCTTAGAACCTCATCCCCTCTCAATGTCTCAAATTTCGAAAACCACCACCAATAGCCCTCAAGTTATTTTTATTGAAAGCCACAGAAAGGTTGATTCAGTCTAAATAAATGAATTATTAAAGATTTTTGCAAGCCATAAACTAGATTCCAAACTTATTGTAGTCACAGACCACTTGTCATACCAAAAATTGGTCTTGAACCGTCGAGTGAAATAACTATTTCAATACATATTACTAAAATCACAAATTTTACTTTGTTGTCCTGAGAATGGAAAATGATATTGATAAACATTATATAATAAGATTTTTTTATAAACGTGAGCTTTTTTCAAAAGTATAACATTACGATGACGAGCATACTCATCATCGTCCGATTCCTGGGACACACAAAGTTGCACGCTCTCAAGCGGTGGCTGCACAGCTAACTAGCTAAATCCCACTAATAGCTAATAATTATAAATTACATAAGGTTTAAAACTGTATAACTCAAATATACATTGCACACATTCGATCCTTGTGTTTGATGTACTTCCTCTGAAGCAGTGGTTCGCAAAATGGTCCCTACGGACCCCTAGGGGCTCCGATATTATTCAGGGGGTCCGTGAAAAATTAAAATTGGTTTGAGGGTCCCTGAAGAATGTCAGGAGCCCACGCAAGGTTTAATATAAAATTTTAAAAAATTGGATCCATTTTTATTTTTATGGAAATTTAAATAAATAACAATAATTCACTTGGATATTCCCGACGGATTTTGAAACCTTTTGCGCGTGGACTAACTTACATCTCAAACAAAAGATGAATCCATACTAATATAGGAGCATCTTATTGAAATGTTCACAAAGATGGACTTAAAAGAATGTTTGAACAAGGATACCACAAACTCTGGTTACAAAAACAGATCCCAATTTTAGCCTGCATTATGGGTTATTGTACAAAAGATGTTGGACTATTTTCCCGTCTTCCAATTTGGTAGAACGAGAATTCAGTACCTTAAAAAACCCCATCACACCAAAAAAAGAAACCGGTTAAGAACTGGTGCTCGTGGGGATTTGCGGTTACGACTCATAGACATTGAGACGGACATAAATACACTCATACCATCTCATCAAGTTTATACGGTCATTAATTTCTTTAAATTTCATTTTAAACACAAGTTAAAATTTCATAAATAATTCTTCTACAAAATGTGTTTTTTTTTAATTTGTAATTTTTTTACTATGCATTTTTATGTAACTTTTTCACTTGGGGGGTCCTTGGAAAAGTCCTTGGGGGGTCCTTGGACTTTCAAAAGGAGTCCGTGGGCAATTTTTGGCTATAAAAAGAGTTCCACGGGTTAAAAAAGTTTGGGAACCACTGCTCTAAAGCAAAATTAAATCGATCAGATTGTGTAAATTTTCAAATCCAGTTTTTCTCCTCTTCACAAGGAATATTAACAATGGATCTCACAATTTAAAACCACATTCATGAGATGAACGACCTTCGTTTGATACTTCACCATGGAAATATTTGAAGTCTTGATGCTATTCAATGTCCTGCAGTCATTATTATTCCATATAACAGGATGTTTATACTGATTAACTGTTTTCTACTACGTTAACTTTGTTGATTGTGAATGTAGCGTTAACCTTAATCAATGTATCGACTTCGTCTGTGTCCTTTATATCTTTGCAGATAGTTTTTTGCAGCAAAAAATACTATTCATTGTCCTTTAACTACTTATTTTTCCGTATGCATCACTGATTTTGATTATTTCACTTTCCATCGTCAAAACGATAAATCAAGTTTATCGTACGCATACATTTTACTATCATTTCTTTTCAAACTCCGAGATAGCTGCAAGCCTGTACAATTGTCTGTTCAAAAATAGGTTACCTTAGTAGTCAGTCTATGTTAGGTATGATTTTATAAAACATATTTATAACGACAGCAGTTTTATTCTTAGATAAAAACCGATGTAACCTGAACATAATAACCTCATTAACAGTCACTTCACATGTGCCAAGACGAGTGTTTTAAAATAAATCAACGATGATGATTATTATACTGACAATGGTTCCTGCCTAGATAACCTGATGTTTTATGTTTCACAAAATTTCCATCATAAGAAGCACAAATTAGCATATCAAATATACTTCCCCATAAGTGTAACAGTTCGTAAGAATAGTAATAGGGTCTTGTGTGTGTGCACTTGCAGCTCTAAACATCGTGATCGCCGATGTCCATATAGTCGGAATTTAATTATTATTGACATCGCATTATGATACAATATCTAAGTTATTATTGGCGAGGGACCTAGTAGTTTTGAACCTCCAGATGGAGTCGTAAGTCCCAATTTCACAAAAAGAGTAATGACCTTTCTGCATAGTTAAATGAATTTACATGATTGAACAAGCATTGTCTTAAGGCAAAGTTAAGGCTTATTGGTGATGAACTTCGTTGGTTCATATTTACCAGACATTAAATCCGAAGCCTGAAGACCTAGGGCTTTACCAGCTCAATTAATCTTCTTTTGATAGTAAATGAAAATTAAGATATTCGTTGCCAGCAGACCAGCGATACTCAACCTGCGGCCCACCGGGCCTTTTTCAGAGGCCCAGTCATGGATCATTGTTATGAGAAATTGATCTATGTGTGAAAACTTGATGAGGAATTCTTTGTTAAAAATCAAATATATCAATTTTGTTTTTGCTGTCGGCATCGTATGGGTGCGAATTGATGGGGTTTTTTTTCTGATTAGTGATAATAGACAACAGTGGAATAGCGACCATTTTATGAGTGGAACTAATTTTTAACTATCTTTCATGTCTTGCAAACGAAAATTATTCGAAGAAAATAGATTGTTTCAAGACGACTATCAGAAGTTGACTATTTTGTAGTGAAAAACAAGCATGGTTCACTAATTGTTTGATTTGTCACGGACTTGTATTTAAAAAGTACCAATAAACAGGAATCGTTCAATGACACTTTTCCTCGACGATCTTTTTCAAGAGATGATAAATAGGTTTTCTTGAATAATATTTAACAACAGCAAAAAAGTGTTTTGTCGGTGGTTATGTCACAGCTATAACAAAGGTATCCTATGAAAGTTGTTAAATCATTGGTAATCATATGAAACCGTTTACTGATGCAGAAATTGGGAAAGAGCGATTCTTAAATGCTTCCAATGTAGAAAAATTGAGCGACAAAAATAAAAAACATAAAAAAATAATAATTAAAAAAAGCAAAATAGGAGTTATAATATTTTGATCAATTTCCACATTTTAAATTTTCTATGTTATCTTGGTCTTAACGCATTTCTCCCCTTCCCCTCTCCATTAATCCTCATATTGCGGCCCGCGTGAAACAGCTAACATATGTATGCGGCCCGAGAGAAAAAAAGTTTGAGGAATAGACTGTACCACCTCTAGACTGGCAGTAACTTCTTATGATATCTTGAGGCCACGTGCCCTTATGCAAAATTATAGCCCACCTGGGATCCTTTAATTTGAAAAAAAAAAGCATACGTTGTCAAATACGTACAAACGGTAATTTGTAACAAATAAATGTGCGTGTCTCACAAACATAGGCTTAAATCAACTTTACCAACTGTTACTTTTTGACTAAATGATCATTCATGGTTGTAGGACTAGACCTAGACGCGCTGATATGACACGGAAAGTGCAACTGTGTCACTGCCGCCAGTTTGAAATTCCCAGTTTTTCCTGTGAATATGTCGGGGAACAACATTTGGCGATTAAAATTATTCGAATCACGATCTTACTGAGAGCAAGACAAGGACTCCTATTGAGGCCTAGGTCCTGGGCCAGGGCCAGTTGGCCTGTATCTTAAAATTCCACTGTATGGACCAATGTTAATTGAAACCTTCATAAATAGCAAGTATTCTAGGAAATGCATACAATTCTTTTGAGTAATTTATGTCGCATCATACATTTCATTAAGTTACTGAGATAAAAGAACAGCGTTTTTTTTTTTTTTTTAAAAACTTGTTATTCATTAAAGCCATAGACAATACAGTACTTGCATGGTTATTTTACAAAAAAAAATCTCATTTTACTTCTGCATACGTGTTAATAAATACAATAAAGCTACTATTGCTTAAAGAAGTGCTCAAATATTCGCAAAAAACACGCCAATACAACCGGATGTTGAAGTCGGGGAATATAGATAATCCGAAAGGGTTGTAAGTATAGTTTCGAAATAGTTATTCAAAATAATGAGATTTTTAAATTAAATTTTTATACTAATCTATTTGAATTTCTCTTTTATAATATTTTAGAGTTATCCTAGTTAGAATACAAATAATTCAAATCAGTTTCATCAACTTTCTGTGGGCTTAATTCACCTTATTTTAAATGGCAAAACTTTTACACATAATTCAACTTAACAGATTACCAGTTTATATCAGTACGAATTGTTACTTCATAATCCAAAAGATCATTTATTTATTTATATTATTTCACCATTCACATAAGTTTCAGCAATTTTCATTTTAAAGCAAATACGAAATCGTTTGATTTAAGAACCTTTAGGAACCCCGTGCATTCCAAGGCATTTCTACTTCCGGTAATAGATGCGCCAAGTGACATTTTCCCCATATTAATCATCTCAATTTCCCTTTGTCCCTCTAATTACCCCAGTTTTCCCTCCATACGTCAAACGGGTAGAATGATTATTGACTCGAATTCCCCAAAACGACCTCAATTAAATAATTAAAATAGGGAAATTCAAAATCGTCTGCAGTCAGACGATTGATTCTCTATAGAAAAGGGAGTTCGATGAATAACATTTTGGGATTCGGTTTCAGTCGCATTATGGAAGATGAAAGCGGAGTGGAAATGTTGCCAGTTAGCAAATAACAATGTATTTCATCTTCGTTATTGATGTGTGATAAGAATGATATTGTATTTATTCAGAGTTCGATCGCATCAATTTGAATACTGATGCCGTTTGGCGAAAATAGGAGTGTGTAAATAATATTTGCAGAGAATGAAAGTAACTATAACCGTATCCAATATTTTGTTGAATTAGCTTAACCCATGTAGGTGATAAAAAATATATATCTCTCGTCTTATCTATCATACATTTTAATTTACAAATACAGTCAACTGTCGCTAATTCAAACCTTCGATAATACGAACCTCTCGCTAGTTCGAAGTATATGCTCAGCCCCTAGAAAAACTCGTGATATTTCGAAGTAAAACAATATTTTTTGGTACACTCAATATTTCGAAGTAAAATCTGTGGCTGACCAGACTACAGCACTCAATATAATTCGAAGTTCTCTTATAAAACTCTCGACAGCTCGAACATTTACCTGTAGCAAACAGGTTGGAACTTATATGTTTTGTGTTGTATTGTCTCTGCGTGTCTCATCTGTAATATAGCCCATTTGATGACCATCAGTCTACTACCCCACGTTTGTGTTTCTCGGTTCCTCAGGTAAAAAAGGCACTTTTATTGCTTTCCTTCTTCAAGTGGGCAGTTCTGATTGCACTTGTTGTCAGCCATCCATATCTTTCGTTGTTACACATGTGTTCAGAAAGGATGGTCCACTATTGTGAAGAACAGATGCGTAGGATTGTGCCTTTTGCGTCGGAGAGACATAACGATTTACGGCACATCTGTGTAACTTATAGCATGTGGCAACAAATAAGACATGAGCAGGACTAGACCTTGCCTTGAAGAACCAATAGTGTTGGGGATGGTGTCTGAGGGAACTGGGTGCAAAACGATTTTATTTCCAATGAGGAATGGAAGAGATTTGGTGGGGCTTGAAATAGTCCTGTTCGAGATTTACTACATAAATATATTCTTTTAATACAGGACTTTTAACTTCTGCATAATATGTACTTTTTAAAAACACTTTTAAGTAATATTGTACGATTGTTGTTTTATTATATAATTTAAAATTATATGTGTTAGAAAAAAATTTCTTTTTGTGTATTTTGGGAGTTTTTTCTTATCCTCTCGATAACTCGAAGTATTTTATTGGTCCCTTCAACTTCGAATTATTGAGAGTTGACTGTACTAGTATCAAAAATATCGTGTATTGAATTTTTGGTACTTACGTATAATCGCAACAATGCCAACGTTCAAGATAACTCGCCAAGGTGGCAAACGCGATTTCACTGTATATTATGCGCTGAATTGGCAACCATGGGCTTCGCTTCATATAAGGCCCCCAATACAGTTGCGATAATACGTAAGTACCAAATTTTTTTCAAATGATATTTATCAATGATTGAAAAACTGTATCTACCAAAAGAAATGTGGCCACAGTAGCTGAATGGCCATGGTCATGGTCATGATCTCGAGGCCATTGCCGCTTTTGTCGAATTATGCGTTCGAATCCTAATATCACTGAAGGTTCAGCAGTAGAAGGGCTGATGCATGTTAAATTTGTTGAGGCCTTAAGTCCTCACGTTGTGGCCACAGTAACCTAGTGGTCAAAGTCATGGACTTGTTACTGGCATATCATGAGTTCGAGTCTAGTACCGCTGAAGATCCACCGTGTAGAAGGGACCGATGCACTTTAAATATGTTGAGGCTCAAACGTCTTCCCGTTGATGTGGTGTGAAACTTAAGAGAGGAGGTGTCCAGCTCAGGTGTCGTCCTCATCACTTGACCATGGTTCGAAATTACGAGGTCCGTCACCAATAGCCCTTCTGCTTCTTTCGAGAGCAACGTAAATATAACTCACGCTCAAGTTCTCACGCTGTAGTGTTGTAGACATTTTAGAAAAAGATACTAGTCATATCTCGCCGTCGTCACTTCCCCGTGATTCCCCATGATTTCGCGGGCGTAAGCCCTCGCCCGCATCCTTCCCGTTGTTTGATTTGATTTTTGATTAAAGTCACACTCTAAAGCAAAATGAGAGCTATTTGCAACGGAACGCGTAGTTTTTAACGCCGGTCAAGTAATGAAGACGATACCAAACTGACCCCCCACCCTCCAGACTTCTACACCTCACCAACGTGAAGAATTTGATCCCCAACATCCGCTAGTTCGTAGTTTTCTGACCTTTCAGTTACTGCTTCTTAGTTTGATGTAATGAAAACAATAAAAATGTGTACTTTTTTTGCAATTTTAATTTATATTTTCTTTGTGAAACGACGTTATTCTGTGAAAAACAAATTCTGAATGTCAAAATCAAGCATAAAAATTCTTGTGAGAAAATCCACGAAAGATAGAAGAACGGCTTGTACACCTATACCTTTATACACTTTTCTTATAAATTTAAGATTTTGTTTTATGAATACTATACGTATGAGGAAGGGTGTGTATGGAAAATGTATGAACATTCTGCTCAAGATAATACACACAGAACGTTTCGCCATAAAATATGCGCTTAAAAAGAAACAACATTTTAAATATCGTCGACCTAATTATCAGAATGTTTAACTCCACAAACTATCGAAATACTTTTAATGCCATCGACTGGAACACTTTGAAGCCTAAAAATTAGGGTTTGCAATCCCGTGTCATATTTTCAATCCCGCGATTAGGATTGGACTATTTATTAAAAATACTTACATATTAGCATAGTTAAAATTGCATAATAAAACTGAAAATATAATTGAAAATTGATTTAATATTATTTTAATGAAAAAAAAATAAATTAATTCATCATAAAAAACAAATAAAGCTAGTACATAATGAAATTTTTAAAAAATCATCTTCATTTCTTGAGTTTTTGTAAATAAGCTTATAAAAATACAGCTCGTCCAGCGTTTCATCGTTGAAACGGCTTCTTATTTTTGTCACAAATTGCCCTGCTGAAGAAAATGCACGTTCGAATTCTTTACTAGTAGGTATTATCGTCATTACATAGGAGTATGATCTTTTCTGGTAGTCAGCACGTCTCCCTCCATTTTCAAAAAAAAAGAGACCGTTCTTTTTGAATTTTTGATGACAGTGTCTCAAATCGAATAGACTGCATTGATGCATATACCTCTTAGATAACTTTATTTAGTTCTGCTACACTTAATGGTTTTTGTATATAAATCAACCTGGTTATTGAATCAGAATGGGAATCAATTTCAAGTGTTATCTCATTTGAAATTGAAGATCCAGTTGCATGAGTTGTTACTTCTACAATGGGATTTGAACTGCCTCAAGTCTTCCAAGCAGGTCCGCTGTTAGTTAACGGCATTTAATTAAAGAAGGAACTGTGACAAAATCGATTCTTGAGATGTTGCTTATATTATTGTGTAAGCATTGCAGTGAGCAACTTAGATGTGTGCGAAGTTCTCACATACAAGAAATAAGAGCTGTGCATATTTTTTTTCCCTATAGCACTTATAATTGCACAAAAAAAGTCTACGTACATATTTCATAAACAAAACATACATATTTTAAAAATTAATTTCTTAGAAAATTTTTATGAGAAAAATATGTTTTAATATAATTTAGACAAAATTTAAAACCAGGAGTTAGTTATTTTAAAGCCGGGGCTGAAAAATCTACTAGATATCTTAGAAAAATTCTAATTGCCTCTGTCCAAGTTAGCTGACACCGGGCATCCCGAGAGTTGAAGAAATGTCCGTTTTCTGAACCCACTCGCGATAGGGAGAAAATTACCGAAGAAAATTAGAGAAAACATATCAAATTTCCAGGTTTAACATACACACCCGCCTCGAATTCTTAATGGTTCATCAAATAAGAAAACTGACACACACACACACATTAAAGGTTTATAGTACAAAAAAAGTAAATAAGATATATTAAATGTAATACCAGATTCACAATACTTTGAAAAAAAAATTCTTAATATAATTCAGACAAAAATTAAATTCCGGGATTAGATATTTTAATCCCGTGGCTGCAAACCCTACTAAAAATCTAAAAATAAATTGTTAAAATTAAATTCCTTGATCATTTTTACTTCTAAATTCGTAATTGTATTGAAATAATTCCCATGCACAATAAAAATAAACAGTTTTTACTTGTTCCTTAAGTTCATCCAGAACGAGTAACGCATTCTGATAATTAAGCCGACGATATGCTTAAGTGCTGGTGGCCAAAGATAATTTTATAAAAACGTACTAAATAAAATATAACAAACTATTTCAGGGGTTCTCTTTTCTCGTGCACAATTAGAACAATTTACTGTTGCTATATTATTTCCTTCTTTCTTTAACTATCAAGTCTCAATTTAATGAATTTCTTCACTATGCTAGTTTGTTTATAGTTTTATATGAGATGTGGCCAACCCTTGGCATGCGTGCCACAGTGAGGCCATCTTGAAGTAGCAAGAGTAAAAATTACTGTAAAATTTAAAAAGTTGAAAAAAATAGTAAGAATATTTTTTTTTCTAATTTTGTTGAAATAGGGTTTTTTTGTCTCAGACAAAAACCTCAAAAGTGAGATCAAAATATGCTTGTGAATAAATTTTTTCTGTTATGAACTCAATAAAATAAATATAACTCAAAACTGGGGCTGAAATGTACCTAAAATAACGCAATTTTGTAAGTGTCTTCAAGATTTCATCCGAATATAGATGACTCGGTAAAAAAAAGAAAGAAAAGAATTCAATGACTCTGTGTGTGTGATGTGGTGTGTGTGTGTGTGTGTGTGTTGTGTGTGTGGTGTGTGTGTGTGTGTGTGTGTGTGTGTTGTGTGTGTGTGTGTTTAATATATATAATTATTTAGAATTAAATACTTTAAAAAACCCATTTTTATTTTATATACCTTACCTAACTGAGCGAACTTGTAAAAACTTTTTAAGCAGTAAAACCTTTTTTTTTTTTTTTGGTTATTTGCGTAAAAACCCCATATTAAGTAAAATTTTTTCCCTTTTTCATATTTTTTTGTTTTTGTTTGATGGAAAAGTTGGAAATGGTACGCCGCAGACTTTTTTTTCTTCAAATAGTGGCACGCATAACTTGTTTTCATCAAATAGTGGCACTCTTCAAAAAGGTTGGCCACCCCTTCTTTATATCAATAACTATATATCCACATAAAAAATTATTTAATCCATTCTGATTAAAATGTAATAAATATTAACGAAAGATATAGGCGAAACTTTAATGTTACTTTAACATGGAAATTTCGACGTGGATGTTATTTTTAACTTATCTCTGCTTCATTTAAAAAAAAAAAAATATGTATACCAAACACACATGCTACAAAAAGTAGAGTTAAGGGGCTTTAGCTAAGGGGCAATCTCCATTCCCTCTTCTTAGAACAAATCGTTTGGTTATTGCTGTCAACAGCGGAATTGGCCAAGAAACAAAACTGCGGAATGTCTATCTTCACGTGCATGGGACTTTAGTGTACGATTCCGAATAAATAGTTGATCTTACCTAAACAAAAGTCTTAGCTTCTAAAGTCTATATATTCCAATCAGAAATAGACCGCCATAAGCAAGATTTTACATGCACAAAGCACCCAGAAATATGAACTTTATTATTTTATATACTGCTTGTGTGTGAGGGGGGGGGACATGAAAAACTGGGAAATAAGTGAAAATAGTTATATCAAAATAATTTCTAAAACCAATTAATGAATTATTTTAGAAAATTTGTAAAAAAAAAATGCTTACTTTGTTTTTTCCCCTCCAAGAATCTGTGTCTGTCGCACTGGTTTTTGTGTATTTTATCATTTTATCTCAGTGAACTGTTGATGCATTCCTACTAGAGATTGCAATATCGGACCAAAAGTTCGATGTTGGAATTTTGTATTTTTTAGATCTTACCGGATACCGGTTTTAATACTGGTAGTAGAAATTTTAGAAAAAGCAAGAAAGCGTGGGTGTTTCTTTGTTTTATTTGCTTGTTTTATTAGAGAGTGTAAATATCATAAAAAAATATTTGAAACACTATATTATAACAGTATATAAAGGATCACAAAGGTGAATTTTTTTAGTGATTTTCTTAATTCAGTAGAAGTGCAAAATTGCTGTCATTTTACTTATAATTTCATCCAAATATACCACTCCTTTACAATTTCATTTATGAGTATATATATGATGAATCTGAAAAAAATATTTTGAAACTTAAAGCATATGTGCAAATACACATAATGTGAATAACAAACTCTCAAATTAAAATAAAATATCGGAATATTACGCACTTTCTTCACAACTACAACCTTGTTTTTCAGATACGAATATCGGACTACATATCCTATGCGTGTGCAGTATCGCTCTGAGCTGTAATAGGATAATTTTGGCCCGCTTCCTTGGATGATTCATATATTTTATTACTTCTTTTGATTGTACGATGCAACTATATATTCACAGTCTAATTTCGACTGTCTGGGAGACATAAAAATAAAAATGAATTCTATTTTGCTGTGTTGGTGATCCCTGAATATCCCTGAACAATTTTAAAAAATCTAGTAAATACCGAAAAACCTGTACTTAAACTTGTGAATACCGGTGTTACAAAGCTATTCAAATGGCTCAAAGTTCTGGTATTTGGGATCCCGGAATACCGGTATTGCAACCCCTAATTCCTACTATGGTATGCGTAACTGCAAGAATATACGAACAACAGTTTAAGAAGACACTTCAGTTATTTTGTAAAGAAATATATTCGGCGTGTTTCAAAGCCTTTTTCATGACAGAATCATTAAAAAAGTATAAATTTACAGATATTTTCTTCTTGACAGAACTTGACGACTACGAGTTCTTTAATATGACCACTCAATAAACGCGGCCATCCGAAGTGCCAAAAATAAAATTTTCAAAAACCATGTGGTATAAGGCGTTGTATATTCTAGGAACATTTATAATATACATATAGCTTTAGCTTTTTACAGATATTTTTATGTTACATTATTGTATCTGCGGTAGCCTAGTGGTCAAAGCCACGAAATCGTGGGTTGCGTGTCATGAGTTCGAGCCTTGCACCGCTGAAGACCCGCTGTTTATGGGGGGGAGGCACTGCAAATTAAATCTGTCGGGTCTTAAACGTCCTCCTGTTAGTATGGTGAAAAATTAGGTGAGGAGTTGCCAGCTTGCGTTGTCCTCGTCACTTGACCATGGTTAAAAATTACGATATTCGTCACCAACAGCCTTCGTGCACATTTATAGTGCAACGTTAATATAACTCTTAGTCACTCAAATACTAATGACTGAGTCACTGATACTAGTCATTGAAGACCTATTGGGTAGGGGGGCAATGCACGTTAAATTTGTCGTGCCTCTAAGTCCTCCTGTTGGTGTGGTAATTAGGAGAGGTGAATGGCCAGCTTAAGTGTCGTTCTCGTCAATTGACCGAGGTTCAAAGTTACGACGTCCATGACCTAGAGTCATCGACTTGTTTTTTCGTACGATGTTAATAATAAGTCACTCTCAGCCTGGTATTACATATTTATTTTGCATTGCTTGTCATCTTGGTATTAACGATTTATGTTGACTAATATAAAAAAAAATGTTTGACTTGCTGTAGTAAATAGTTACATTATTTGTGAATCCCTACATTTCCAATCTACCCTAACGCCTTACATGCGCATCTTGTGGACGTGGTAGCCAAGTGGTTTAGGTATCGAATCATGGCTTGCGTGTCATGAGTTCGAGCCCAGTACTACTGAATATCCGCCGTGTAGGGAAGCGATGCACGTTAAATCTGTCGAGAGCTCAAACGCCCTCCCGTTGGTATGGTGTGGTAGTTAGGAGAGGGGGTGCCAGATCAGGTGTCAGCCGCGTCACTTGACCATGGTTCAAAATTACGCGGTCCGTCGCCAAAAGCCCTCGCGTAGCTGAACAATGCGACTTTAATATTCACTCACTCACTCACTACATGCGGATCCTTATATTGCGACATAAATATAGTTCCCATTATATGTTACTAAATTATGTTTTAATTCTTACTTTGTTATTCAATAAAAACTATTTATTCATTAAAAATGAGATTTAATTATTTTTTTAGTTTCAAACTCTTTCCTGATATTATAACTGGCTCAAAGTCTCAAAACATTTTTGTGTCCGTCATCGTTATAAAAATCTTCCAAATAACTCCCCTCCCTCCTTCCCTCTTCTAAAAATTTAAAACACGAAAGAAAAAGAATGTAAAAACATTTAAAACAAATTCTTTTCCTCCACTATTTAATAGCACGAAATCTTAAGTGATCGCTTTAATATCGGTTTCCATTATTTAAGTCACAGACCTAACTCCCCCCCCCCTAAAAAAAGGAAAGAAAAAGAGACACAAGAAAAATGCAAAAATCTTGACACATCGCATCGAGTCTATGATCAATGACTTCAACCCTCAAGTTAAAGGCTCAAGAGTCCAATAAGCTTAGTTCGCTGGAAACACTGCATCCAAAAAGTGAAGGGAGAAGGAAAACTCCCAGAATCCATTTATTACACAAGTTTGTGTCGAAATTCCACGGACTCCTATTTCCATTTCGTGCAGAGCCTAAACAAAATCGAAAATGTCGATTTCTGCATCCCCTTGATGTATGAATGCCCCTAGCTTTTAATCATCCCTCTGGCTGCAGTGGTTCTTTTGGCTCAAGAGAAAATTTGTTTCGTTGCTCATATGGGGGGGGGGGAGGTTGTGATGATGGATTTAATAAACGGTGGACAGGTGAAAAAGTGCTAAAGAGACTCAGAGGGGTGGACTTCATTGAGTGGGGCGTAGGATTCATTAAGGAAATTCTTTCGAAAATTTTTTAAAAGGGTTGTTGATACTTTTCCTTTGAAAGGCTTAGGTTTCACATTAGTTTTGACATAACAGGAGTACACACAGATGTTATTATTAAGTTTCAAGGACATTCAAAGTACGTACAAATTAGAAAAAAATTAAGCAATAAGCTCATTATTAAATTTTATTTTTAATCTCAATAATTTTTTTAAATATTTAACATATTAGCATCAGAACAGTGGCATAACGGAGAACATTTGGGCCTCCTGCAAAGTCAGGTTTTGGGCCCCCAACTTGGATTTTACAAAGGGTAGGTACTTGGCGGCAATCAGGCTTTGAGGCCCCTAAATCCCCCCCCCCCGCGATGTGGGGATTGCGGGGGTGTACGTTACGTCACTGCATCAGAACTATATAAGTTCCCGGCTTGGTTCCTTTCAAATTAATACCAATTGATAGTTAGTTAACGTTGTCTTTTGGAAACTATATGATAACTTTTGACAACATGCAGTGGAATATGTTTAACGCTAAAACGCTAAAGACGAAACATATGTTAAGGCGAAATAATACAACGGTCCCGACTAACTACTATTTATTTCCATGCATATTTTTTCTCTTAACACGAAAAGATGGAGAAGGAGAATATTCAAACAGAGCCAATACTTTATGAAATGTTTGAGAAAATTTCTGAATTATGGACTGTCCTACTGTATCATCGGAAGAATCCATTGTAGTAGATGATGATAATGTGTGTACAGCCCCAATTATGGTACACAAAGAAATTTCGGAGTTTGTTCAAAGCTCAAAACTTATTATTGATACAAATTTCAATGATGAAAATGAAATAAATAATACTGCTGCTGCTCCCATGTTATCCGAGGTGAGGAACATCATGTAAAGCATGCGTAGTTATTTAGTTGCACATTCCAATGGTGAAATGAATGATAAACCGAGCAATATCGAACAATTTATTGACAATTTGAGGCTAAAAAAGACAATGTAGCAAAAAACATCAGATTATTTTCAAAAATTCAATAAATGTTTTGTTTCTTTTTTAAAAAAAACTTGAACATTTTGTAATAAATTTTATTAGGTTCTTTTGAATCCAACTAAATATATTCATTGATTTTTATTACATACACGTATATATACATATCTATGAAAACAAAATGTACTCTAATATACTGAATTGAGTCAAATATACACTCAAGAGCCAAAACATTATGACCATCCCTACATTTTGCAATGAACTCGCCTGGATGACGTGAAAGGCACGTTATCAGGTGGAAGTGGTATTTAACTGCTCCTAGAGAGTCTGAAGAATCATTCTTTCACTTACTTCTGTGTGTGATGGGAAAGGCTGCGGATCTAAGCGACTTTGATAGAGGGCAGATTGTAATGGCTCGAAGGCTCGGAACAAGTATTTCCGAAACTGCACGACTCGTGGGTTGTTCACGATCTACAGTTGTTAGTACTTATGCAAAGTGGATGAATGACGGTGATACCAGCAGTAGACGACATGGTGTTGGACGTCCACATGCTATCAAAGAAAAAGGTCGTCGGAGACTGTCTCGTATGGTGACAGCCCAATACAATGCAAGGCCAAGTGGAATAATATTGGAGCATACTGTTCAGCGGACACTGTTGGATATGGGGCTACGCAGCAAACGTCCCACTCGTGTGCCTTTGCTGACCAAGCGTCATCGCCAACTGCGCCTGTGCTGGGCCCGGGAACATCATGACTGGTCCATGGATCAGTGGGAGAGAGTTACCTGGTCAGAGGAATCACGGTTTGTCATTCATCACGCCGATGGCCATGTCAGGATACACCGTCTTCCAGGCAAACAGTTGCTCCTTCAATGTACAGTAGGTCATACACAGGCCGGGGGCAGCGGTATTATGCTTTGGGGGACGTTCTCTTGGGCGTCTCTGGGACCCGTGGTTGTGGTAGAGCATACCATAAATGCTACAGGGTATCTAACATCATGGCGGACCAGTTGCACCCTTGGATGGCCTCTGTTTTTCCAACTGGAAATGGAATGTTCCAACAGGACAACGCCTCATGTCACAAGGCTAAAATTGTGTTGGAGTGGTTCCAGGAACATGAAGCTGAATTCCAGTTAATGTCCTGGCTGCCTAACTCACCGGATCTCAATCCGATAGAACACATTTGGGATGTCATGGGACGGCAGCTAAGAGCTCAAAGACCACCAATTCGCACTATCTCGGATTTGCGTGATCGTTGCTTCAACATCTGGTACAATCTGTCTCCGGCCATCTACCAAGGACTTGTGGCATCCATGCCAAGGCGGGTTTAAACTGTGTTGAGCGCTAAAGGTGTCTTGTTATTGACAGGTGGTCATAATGTTTTGGCTCTTGAGTGTATGTTTATTTATTTATTTGCAATATCCTTTAACACGAAAAATTATTTCAGTCTTATCAGTTTCATGTTAATCGATTTTGACATTACTATGCTGTTTAGAGCTTCTGCCAAGTGACGAGGACACCTGAAGGGGCACAAAACTCTCCAAATTTCCGACTGTGCCAAAGTTATGGCTTGATAAATTTAACATTCCATTGAACGAATCGACAGAAAGAACACCAGCAATGATTTCTTGGCCATTGCCATTCGGACACAGCAATAAAAATTGCATGATGTCTCTGCAGAACTAACTACACAATAATAGTAATAGGTTTTTTTTATGGTAAAGAGGCCTTAAATAAAAGACAACCTCACAGATCTATAAGTGGGGAATAATTTTTAAGAAATACGTTTCTTGCTTTCATTTTTAACGGTAGCTATACTTTAAAAAAACATGTAGATGAAAACTTCGAGGCATATTCTTTATGTTAAGTGAGGGAATATTTACATCGCAATGTTCAGCTACACGAGGGCTTTTGGCGACGGACCTTGTAATTTTTTAACCATGGTCAAGTGGCGAGGATGACATCTGATCTGGCACCCCCTCTCCTAACTACCACACCACACACCACCAACGGCAGGATGTTTGACCCAACATTCAAATATAATTTTCTCCCCGTATAATAACAATGTTTTTAATTCAATAATACACTTTGACACTAAAGCTACAAAACGACTTTAACTTCTTAAGCGCCATCGGCGCATATAAACGTCTCGCTCAGCCAAAGCGTGGATTGCCCAGGACGTATATATACGTCTTTCCGAAGTACGATATTATCTGTGCACTGCTGTCTATAAAATTATTCCGAAGACGTTGGAATGCAATAAAAAGACCTTTACAGTGTGTCTACCAGAGTGAGTGAGAAAGAGAGAAAATTAATGTCGCACTGTTCAGCTACACGAGGGCTTTTGGGGATGATCCACGTAGTTTTGAACCATGGTCAAGTGACGAGGATGACACCTAATTTGGCACCCCCTCTCTTAACTACCACACCACACTAACGGGAGGACGTTTGAGCTCTCGAACGATTTAAAGTGCATCACTCCCCAACACGGTGGGTCTTCAGTGGTACTGGGCTTGAACTCATGACACGCCAGCCACGAGTCCGATAACTTGATCGCCAGGCTACCGCAACCACATTCTTTGTGTTAAATACACTCATGTCCATAAATTAAGGGTAATTCAGAATCACACAGAAATTGAACTCTAAAATAAAAATTTCCCCTGTAGAATTATCACACACATCTTGAAGAAGAATATGCAAATTACGGGAAACCACCAGATGGCGCGGATAGTACGTCACAATGACGAGAGTGTAAGAAGAGGGGTATATAAGGAATGGTGGCAAAGAAGTAAAATTGTTTCACAAGCGCTTTAAAAAGCCTTTCAGTGCAATAACCGCATAGTTTATGGCACAAAGGAAGCATTTGGAGGATTTTTTTACGTGGTAGAATTATCGGACGACTGGCATGTGGACGTACCCAGCTGGAAGTATCCGAGGAACTTCGAATCGTTCCAGAGTGTCATCTCCAGGCTTTGGCAACGATTCCAAGATTATGGTAATGTGAGTAGTAGATGTTACAGCACAGGTCGCCCCCGGGTTACTTTATAAAGACATGTAATAAATTGCCCACTCCACATTAAATAAATTCTAAAAAAATAATAACTAAGCAATTCTTTGAACCCTTATATAATATTGGATCTCAATCAGCGTTTGGTCATAATCTTTTATCTTTTGTTACTAGCATTACAGTAGAAAATATTTGATGATGATTGATTGCTACTTATAGCGAATAAATTATTGATTACAATAATACCTGATAAGGTACCCAGATAATTTATCTGACACTCAATTAAATCTTCGACAAATCAATTCTTACAGCGCTTATAATGAAAAAACATAATTCCAGCGTTATTTAATTACTTCACTGATCATGAAAAGACTTCCTGCCGCTGTAATCCATTTCGACATTTCATTTCTTTGTGAGATGTCCTACAAAGGAATTCCATTACTTAAAAACCAATTAAGTACTTGTTAGAATCACTCGAAAATTTCGTCATTAATTAAACATCCAACCAGATTCCTCCACGTTGAAATCTATTTAGTTGTGTAACATTTTTTTTTATCTTATGTCCATTTCTATGGGGACTATTTACATTCCATCTATGACAAAACCTCATCAACAAGGGACCATAATTCTGTATACTTACACTCATTCTGACCTACATCAAATCATTTATCTCAACAATCACATCTTTATAAACTCTTATTAAGCGCTTGCATACCCACAATGGAATCCACACACAATCTACATCCAAATCGTTTAATCTCAGCATCTCCTTGATGAACGAATTCAAATCGGGAACCAGTCACAACTTTCATCCATTCAAATAAAGGCCTCTTCACAATTGGACTTTTCGCTATCGCTTGAAAATCTCACTCACTGAACACAACCTTTAAGGAATGCCCCGCACTTCACAATAATAGCCATTTAAATCATAATCAATTAAAAGTTATTCCGACGAAACCTTTTGATCTTGATGATATCACTGCCTTCAGCCCTATTGTTCTACTGAACCGACAAAGACGCCCCTACATAAAGAGTTTCGTTTATGATGGTAATTTGGTGGCACGACAGTCTATAGTCTTTCGGCTCGGGATCTTTTATAGACATGAACTCATTGAACTCTTTAAGAAAAGAAAATGGAACTGGACTGCTCGGTTGAGTTTCTGGGTCTACTCTAACCTTTTGATCCGACAAGACCTGACAGATTCATTACGGAAGGCTATGATGAAGATTTTTGTCGGGCTATTGTTTTGTCTAGGGCAAATAAGCGTACTTCCTTCTGCTTGATAAGCTTCGTTTGAGCTTGTGCTAATCCTGCTTATCTAATCGTTTAGGTAACAAGACAAGTAAAAGCAGTAGTGAGTTTTGTAATTTGGAGATTTTTTTCCCTGCCTCCTTCCTGGCTGCGGAGATCACCATTAGTGACTATTCTTGTGTTCACAATGCTGAACAAAACGATAGAAAAAGTAAATGCATTATCAATTAGATTGAAAAACAGTAAGCTAAATATTAGGGTTTTTTTTTTTTTTTAGAATTTCAAAACCTATCTTGTGTAAAAGATATTATATGGTGTATAGATAAAGGGAAAAGTAAAACATTAAATGCTAATTTTTATGTACTGCTATAAGGGAATGTAGTTTGGGTATTTGAGCTTTTTTATGGTAAGAAGTCAAAGGGGTAATTTTTGTTAAAATAAAACAAGCACATTTTAGTACTTTTTATCATTTATCGCGATAAAAAGACACCCACTAAATAGTTAAAAAAAACATCGGATACAATATATAAAAAATTTCTCCAGAATTAAATTTAAAAAAAAAAAAACTCGTCGAAATTACAGTGCATGACGAAGTGCTCGATACAGTGGTCGGGTGACTGTGCGAGTCAAGGTAAATGTTTAACTTCATCCTAATGTTCATCAAATCGTGATTGGAAGAGTCCCGCTGCAGGGATAGGAGCATTATCACCCTGGAAAATTCCATCTCTTGCAGGAAACAAATTTTGCATCATGGGATGGACCTAATCAGCTAAAATTTCTCTATTTTTTCTCCCCAGTGCGAATTACGATTGGTTCAGCAGAAAACCACATCATAAGATATTCATTTCCATACTTGACAGTTGGAAGGAGACAATTATAATCATACACTTGCGCAGGTGTCCTCCAAACGTATACCGGTCCTGTTGTAAGGACGATATATATATTCGTCAGACCATATTACTTTCTTCCACTTATCAATCGACCAGGTTTTGTGAGTGGGACACCACTGTAGAGAGACGACGTTTGGCATTAACATATGTGACAAGTGCCTTGGGAATTTTTCCTCTGCCGTAAATGTTCTGTTTTTATGAAGGTCCCTTCAAACTGTAAACATCGACATTGGAGAATCCTGATGCTGATCGAGCTCTTGCTGCAATGTTTCGCTTTTTAGACATTACAATCCGCTTTAATTCCCTTTGGTCCCTTTCACCGAGCCTCTAGAAACGCCAGAAAGTAGGAATGTTTCTGTCGCCCTTTCTCCTACAATTTGACCTCTTAGAAATTCTGAGAGGTCCAACATTTTACACTTTTGAAAAAAAACAAAGACTTATAGTACTTAATAAAGCTACCACATACTACTCGAAACTATACATTTCTATTTATAAAAGAAACTGGTAGCTATTATTATATTTTAATTCTTAAGAAGAGCATTAAAAAATGTCCCTTTTATTCATAGGTGTTTCCATTATTTTGATGACCATCTGTATACCTTTACTAAATAAAAACAAGGTGAGTAATAATAATAATAATTATAATTTGGAAAGAGCACATCGAGAAAGAGAATTTACTTTTTCGTAAAAAAAACAATTGTAGCTTTCAAAATTTATTAAATAATTATAATTAACGTGTCCTACAACTTGCGACAACTTTTTTTTAAACAAATGGAGACATGGGGATTTTTTTGTGGTTTTTAGATTTGCTTAGTACATTTTAAGAAAAATATGCTAAAATTAAGAAGAGAAAAAGAAATTATTATTACAAAAAATAGAAAAAAATATTGGTAAAAATTTACAAAAAATAACATAAACGAGGCACATTCTGTTCCAAAAGTTTATGAACAAATTTTCAAGCTTTCATTTCTGAAGTATTGCCATGTTATTCATTTTTGAAATGACTTTTAGGATAAGAGATATATTTTAATTTTTACAAAAACTAGAGCACTTTATCTTAGTTGCTATATGAAATTGCTTAAAATATCAGTGATTATATCAGCCTTAGGGACTGTAAGTTTTGTAATAAAACAGTGATTAATAAATATTTAGGTTAAAACATTTCTACTGTTACACAGAACATACACAAAAAAATTTCAGGTAATTCTTTTCAAAACTTTTTTAGCTATCGCTGGCTCCGTTTCAGCATTTTCAAATAAACACATTCGAGTAAAACGCATTTTAAAGTATGATATTTTGCTTAAAGTAATGGCATCTGCTTTTACTAAAACACTTGTAGTTTTTGTTCTAATGAACGGAAAATAATAAACTTGGTATTTTTATAAATCTAATAAGATGACCTATAAAACAAAATCATAAAAAAATTTGTCATTTTTTTTGGCAAAATTCACATTTTTAGGGTAGTCGGATACCTAAAGCTAACCATGTTTTACATATATGTAGGGGGGGGGATTATCAGTACACCTTAAAATTTAGCATTAACGTATAAGGATTAAAAAAGATATCCCTACAAAAAAGCTTCGAATTGGCACGCCATCCGGAAGATATCTTCATTCACAATCACATTTTCTCTAAAATACCTAGCTATCTCTTAATAAACCCCCATTAAGACTTAAACGCATCCCATTCAATCTGCCTTTCCGACCCTCCCTCTTAAAGACCCGTCTATCTGGACACACAGAAGTAATGGTCACTCTCTTGACCCTTTCCACCAACAGATTCTAAATCTGATTGGGTTCGCGTGAACTTACCGTGTTGGCTGCAATTGTGAGGACAGCAGCACAAACGCGTTCCATTGTGTTCCAAACGCCTACACGCGACCCTCCTTTCACAATGGACACTGGAGTGACCCCACCGAAATCGTTTGGCATCTATTTTGTCGTGTGGACGAACGGGGATATGGAGAGGTTAATTGTGTGCCAACTGCCGTCGCTTGAAATGCCATCTGAAACGGGTTGGGTGTTGTGTTTGTGTTTCTTATTTTGAATGATCTGTCAACATTATAAGGAAGGGAAATTGTTAGGATTGTATAATAAAGATGATTTTCTGAAATTGTAGACGCTCGGTGACCGATGTGATAAGTATATTAAGTTTTATCGCTTGATATTTATCTGTATTGTTACAATTGCACATATAGTGATCTACTTTTAAAGTCATCTTCGCGTTATATTGAACAATGAGATTTGTATTCGGAATTTTTTTTATGCGTTACATCTTTCCTCTCGGTTGCTGGATATTTGTAGGAGTGATTTCGTGAAAAGGGACGGAAATGTGTAACAGGAAGTCGGGAAAGCGCGTGCTATTTGATTTGACCAATGAGCGAGCTTGGTGGTGTCTCTTCGCTACCCTCGCATCGGGGTAGAACTCAAGCCGCAAGCTTTTTTATATTGTTAAATTTCGTATTTTTAAAGATTCGAATTCAAAGACTTCGTTTCGCGTTTTCTTGACTCTAAATCCACTTCGCAAATACCACCAAATTTTATTAGACTTTATCCAGGATAAACTTGCGATTCTTACGCTCAATTAGCTCAGAGCTCGTTGTGTATGAAATCTGAGGTTATATTTATATGTGTAAATTATATTAATAATTATATTTATTGTTAAAGGTCTGACAAAGTTCATCATTCTTAAAAAAAAATACGAGTAATATGGAATTATTCGAATAAATATTTTTGTGCGTATCTTTTTCATACTTTGAGGTTCATTCCTGTCGCTGTCAATATAATATTTATAATTGTGATAAAAAATATTTCTCGATTAAAAAAACTAATTAATTACACATGTAATTTTATTTTCTTTAATATTTCTAATATTTAAACGTATACCAAGCTAATTAAATTTTCCTCATTTTGTGATAATTATTTTTAATAAAAAATTGCATTACTCCTTGTGTTAATTAAATAAGATTTTCATTAAAGATAATTATTCGATAGAAAGTTATTTTCAATCCTACCCGATTCATTTTTTTCAAGATTTAAATTACTATTGCGTATTTACTACGATAACATGTCAGATGTTACACATCATGTGCGACTACTGTAAGGCTCGTTTCTTTTTTTTTTCTTTGGGAAAACTGAAGCCAAAATGTTAGTGCTTTATAATCTGACTACTGTATTATACAAATAGCCCCACCTTTTATTATACGCTCAATTAGGTTTTTACACGAATTTTTGATGTGTAACAGCTTTCCTCTCGATTGTTGGAGATTTTTGGGAGTGATTTCATGAAAAAGGACGGAAATGCGTAACAGGAAGTTGGGGAAGCGCGCGCTATTCAGTGAAGTTCTGTTTTTTCTCCTTCATTTGAGAGGGGCTCAACCCCCATTCCCCACCCCCTGCGGTCTAGGCCGTGGGAGCTTTGTTTTTGTTTTCTCACGTAAGGATCAGAGCAGCTAAGTCCTTTAGGCAGAGAAGTGGTTAGACAATGACGAACGTGTTTCGATACCTGACTTCGATTGCTGCGTACAATTTAAACGACCGGGCACAGAGCAGCTGGTGTTGCGATCTATCGTAAACAGAACAACTCACATGTTGTGGCTCGAAATATGGATATTACTTATCATCAAACAAGTGGACTGGGCATTGTTAGTCAAGATATTGGGGACATATGTGCTTCAGAATCCTTATTTGAAAATGGACAAACAGTGATTTCTGTGGTCGTATACATTTCTCCGAATCAAACGGTTCAAAATTTAAAGATTTCCTGCATTTTTTACTTTTACCATATACCGAAGGTGGTTCTGCTCTTTTAAAAAAAAAACTATCACTCGCTTCCCATGCTTTTGAGTGGTGATTTTAAAGTTAACTTCAGTTTGCTAGAAACCGAGCGACTCATAGCTTTTTTAAATGATGAACTCAAGCTCGAAATGAACACACATCGAAATGTTTCGACAACTAACAGTGGTACTGTTATTGACGCTAATTTTCAACGGTTTTTAAATACTTTGAAAGCACACGTATGTGTGTCATATTTTAGTTATCATAAGTTACCATTACCGCTCTTCCCCAAATTGAACAAGAATAATTATTTTTGATAAAAAATTGCATTACTCCTTGTGTTAGTTAAATAAAATTTTCATTAAAGATATAATTATTCCATAGAAAATTATTTCCAATCATACTCGATTCATTTTTTTCAGGATTTAAGTTGCTATTGGCGAATTTACCACAATAACATGCCAGGTGTTACACATCGTATGCGACTACTGTATATATATAAGGCTCGTTTCTTTTTTTTTTCTTACACGACTTTCCTTAACATGAATTAGATGAAAAAACTCTTTTTTTATGCAACTTATTTTGATTTAACACGATTGACTCTAATCGCAAGATTCTGCTTTACTTTGATTTTTATAAATTTGATTTTGGAGCCGAGGAATGTAAGGTATTTCCATGGCCGCCGCGTGGGGGTGGCAAAATTGTTCACCGCACAAGGGCGCTTGGGCCAGGAGGGCGCCAAAATTTATAGTACCTATAGTTTTTTAGTTTAATTTTACTCAAATAGAAGTTGTTAATTATGCACTTGCAATTTTCCATTTTTTTTATATTTTCTAAGCAATAAAATGAGATTTAATTTTATTTTACATTTGTTTTCGTTTCGGCGGGCTGTTTTCGTATGTGTAAAACAAAGTTTGATTTCCGATACGAACAATAAAAACACGTTCTGTGTGGAATTCGCGCTACCATATGGAACGTGTTAATAAAATGTCTTCTGAAAAAACTACTAATGTGATTTAGATCCTTTTCATTAAAAGTTTATAATTATTATGTACCTGAGATGTTTTCAATATTTCAATTGTTTAGAACAAATACTTTTTAGTAATTTGTATTAATATATTGGTTTAATTTACTTAAATATTTTGAATCAGCAGGAAGAAGAAAAAATTTCACATTAAATTCTTAAAAATATATTTTCCGCAAAGACAAAAAAAAATTTGTTTTTAAATTTTCGGTTAAATTAGTTCCTTTATCTGAATCTTTATTTAGTAGCAAATGACATGAATGGGCTTTCGACTTTCAAATAGTACATTGAAAGAAAATAACATGTTAAGTTTTTTGTATATGGAAGGAAAATTAAACTTTTTTATTCAGTGCAATAAATATTTTTTTAGAAACATGTTCTCAAAAAAAAGATAAAAGTCTGTAGAGTACAAAATAGAAAAAGGAAATTGCAGCGTGAGGAAGCTAATCAGAAACTGGCGGAATCTCTAAATAAATATCTCAGAAACACAATAGGATTAGACGGACAAGCTATTGAACCAGGACCGTGAATATCAACATCTGGTTTGAAATTTCATAATGAAAATTTATCTCAAAATGTGAATTCATCAGAATATGATCAAGAAGAAGTCACGATTGTACCAATAGAAAACTTAGATGTTGATAAGAAAAGTCGCCTGGTAATAACGTAATATCTCAAAACGAAGATTTTGGCCTTAAATTAAACGATCCAGCTACCTGACCTGATACAATTTCTATAAAAATTAGAGATTATTTAATTGAAAATGGCTCTTCCGGCTTGAAAACCAAAAAATTTTTGAGAGATAATTCTGGCTGAAAGTTTTTAGAGAATCATTCCATTACAGATCATTACCGAATAGAGAAAAAATATTTAGAAATTATTTAGTATATTCAAATTCCCGAAACGCATTTTTTTGCTACCCATGTAAACTATTCAGTGCGAAGTATTCACAGCTTATGAAGGATGAAAGTAATGATTAGGCACATTTAACCCACACAGTTTGAAAACACATGAAAGCAGTGCATCTCAACTTAAACTTAGTTCAAAATGCCTTTGCGTAATTTATGTACCATTGATGCATCTCAACAAAGACTTTATGACGTAGAAAAGGTTTACTGGCAATTGGTTATTGAACGTCTTATTTATTTAATTCAATATTTATTCCGGCAATTCTTTGCATTTAGAAGTCCTTCGAAAGAGTTGTATCATAGTGATAATGGAAATTTTTTGAAGTTGGGTTGAAACCATACAAAAATTTGATCCAATAATCGCTGAATATCTCCACAAAATTCAAACATCTCAAAAGAGGAGCATTGCTGATTACTTACGGAATCAAATTCAGAATGAAATTATAAGCATTCTTTCAGAAGGAATTAAAAAGCATTTATTACAAATGATTAAATAGTCAGAATATTACTCACTAATTCGGGATACTTCACCTGATGTCAGTCACACCGACTGACTATTGCAATTTGATTTACTATTGCAATTTGTTTTACTTATAAGAACAAGGAAACCAATAAAGGACCCAAATTGAAGAACATTTCTTAGGATTTCAATCTGTCGACGACACTACTGGACAGGGTCTGTTTGAATTCATAAGGGGACATGTAAAATCGTTAGAACTAAATTTATCAGATTTACGATGCCCATCTTACGACAATGGTGCTAATATGAGAGTAAAGCACAAAGGATTGCTACAAAATATTATTGAAAATAATTCTAGGGCACTCTATATCTCCTGTTCTGCTAATTCTCTAAATTTAGTTGTAAATTATGCAGCTAAACTTTTCCTTCGAAACAGTTAATTCCTTCGGAGTAGTGAAGGAGCTTTACAGCTACTTTCCTTCATCCGTAAAACTTTGGTCTATTTTGCAACAGTACATATGTTGAAAATTTGACTTTAAAGCCACTCTCCAACACCAATGGGAAAGTAGAGTTGAAGCTTTAAGACCGTTGAAAAACGATTTTCAGGGAATTTTGGGAGCCTTAATAAATATTCAAGAAGATCAAACAAGAGACATGAAATCAAGAATTAAGGCAAAAAATTTGATTCAGAAGGTGTTCTCGTTTAAACTCCTTTATTCCATTAACATCTGGCATGATATTTTAAATTTAGTAAATGTGGTAAATGAAATAATACAAAATTCTAAATGCGATTTACAAATCGTGACTGACAATTTATAAAATCTTATATCAGCGTATGAACACATGCAATTGCCAATGCAAGTATCGTTGCTGACGGTTTGGGGATGGATACTGATTTTCCACAAAGTCGAGAAACAGGTTTAAAAAGAAACTATTTCAAGATGAAATAAACCGACGAACCAATCAACAACTCAAGGCACAAAATTATGATTGAATTTTACACAATATAATATTAGACTCTTCTATTTCTTCAATTACTGGAAGATTTAATGAATTAAAAGAACATTACAATTACTTCAAGGTAGTACACTATATACCTAATTTAAAAAACTAGAGTGACAATGAAATTTTAAGACATTGTAAAGAATTAGAACAAAAATTAAAGGAAACAAAAAATGTTAATGAAAAGGACATTGATGGATTAAATTTGTTTGAAGAAATAAAATCTTTCCGATGTTTTACGAAAGAGGATATGACACCTATTGATGTTTTAAATTATATTTAGGAAAACAATCTTACCAATACATTTCCAAATATTGCAATAGATTTATTGATTTCTTTAACCCTGCAAGTTTCGTTGGATACTGGAGAGCAAAGTTTTTCAAAACTTAAAATTATGTATAAAAAAACTACGGTCGATCTATCATGGCGCAGAAGGGATTAGCGGACTTGTCAGTTATATCCATAGACACAACGTAGTTTTATATAAATTTTATAAATATATAGGAATAATACGTGCGTTTGTAGCTGCTAAAGCTAGAAGAATCAATATATATTTGAATATATTTTCTAATTTTTATATTTTAATTTAAAAAAAATGTTTAAACATTGCATTGTTTTAAAAAACAATAAGATAAACGTGTTTTTATATTATAATTTTAAAGCTTTTCAGTTCAAAAGTCAAATTTTGAAAACTATAAAAGAGTATTTCACATATAATTTGCAGCACTTTATAAGTGTGCTACAGAACCCTATAAATGGGCGCCAAATTTCAATTTGAACAAGGGCGCCTAATACTCACGCAGCGGCCCTGGGTATTTCCAACTGTGAAAGCCTCAAAGTGAAGTTTGCGTTTTGAATTTGATGCTTTTAAGTGTAATAAAAATTTAAATGATAATATGTATTTTGTATCATACATGTAAAATCTTTATGAAAAACATAACGATACAAATCCTAACTGAAAAACTCAGTGTTTATGGTATTATTTTTATTTATTTCTTAGGGCTGGAACTAAATTTCAATTTTTCCGTAGATGCAATGCATTTTTACAAGTATTCTACGGTTCTACGGGAACATATCTATTGTGTAAAAACAAAATTGGTTGTACTTCACACATTTATAACTAAGTCAACCCCTTTTTCACGTATAAAATACCTATATTTCGTCTTCTTGACTGTAATGCTAAGAAAGCTTAAGCGTAACATGTTAAAGTGAAAAACGCATTTTTTGGTGGAACGGGGAGAGAGACAAAGGAGAGTTCTAATTCCGAAAGAAAAAAACCTTAATGATAGACATAAGCGATTTTATTTGAAAACTAGAATATCTTTCCCTCTGAAATTTTGTTCCAGTTTTTTGAAAGTTGGTAGAGACCACCTCAAAACCTCTCTCCTCTAGCGATTCTGAAATCGCCAACATAATGTCACACACACAATTCTATAATTTCGCAATTAATCACAAATCTGCTCTGAAGAACTGATTAGGTGAGTGAGTGAGTGAATATTAACGTCGCACTGTTTAGCTACACGAGGAGTATTGGAGACGGACCGCGTAATTTAGAGCCATGGTCAAGTGATGCGGACGACACATGAGCTGGCACCCCTTCTTCTAACTACCACACCACACCAACGGAAGGACGTTTGAGATCTCGACAGATTTAACCTGCATCGCTCCCCTACATGGTAGTAGTACTGATTGGAATATTATGAAGAGCACTCAAAAGAATATAAAGTAAAACACGAGTTTTTGTTTGATTATTTTATTCATGTCATTTTTGAGCATTTTTATACCTATTTAAGAGATATAGTATGTGCCGTAAAATCCGGAGTATAACGCGCACTTTTAACACAAAAAATAAGATCGAAATTTACGGGTGGATGGGACTCTTATAAAAATGAGAGCTTTAAAAATAAAGAAAATGTGGGCATCAAAAAATTTAAGACTTCTACGTAATTAGAAATACTGTTTATTTAAAACATATGACATATCATATGAACTTAAAGAGTTGTACTTCTAGAAACATAATATTTTTTCAAGAGTCTGGGATAACACCTCGAATATTATGACTTCAAAACACAAAAGCACTTCACGCGTATATTTCAGGTTTCTTCGTCAAAAAGGAAGTGCGCGTTATACGGCGAATGTACCTAAAAATTGAAAAATGCAGCTTGTGTGAAAATATAGGTGCGCTTTATGCGCCGAATTTTACGGTATTTCTTTGGGTATACTTTAAAAAAATTTACGGGACTCTTATAAATAATTCCCTAAAGCTCTTACGAAGATAAATAACGAAATTTGGAAGGAAATTTACTAATAAAAGGGATGTTTTTTTCTGTTTGATTATAGTTCTTAATTACGAAATCATTTGCTTGTAACCCTAAATGTTATTTTAATGACTTTTAAAGACTAGATTTTTTTTTTGGTTTTGATGCTGGCTTACAATCTATCCTAACTACATAGTCAAGAATATTTAACTTCTGTTTGATTTAATTTGTAAGTTTCTTACAGGATCGTTACTATTTTTCTTTTTTTATGTGCTCATAGGTCTTCCGATGGAGATAAAATCTCTAAGCGAGAAAACTAGCAGACTAATTAAGGAAAAGAATTTCGTCTTGATTTGCTAAAAATATTTGTATTTTTCATTTAATTTTCATACGAACATATAGTTCAAAGTACGTATTGTTAAAGTATAATTAAGTATTTATTATCATTTTTTTCATCTAAATATGAAATTATCCAGACTAATTAGTTATAGTTAGCGAATTCTGCACAATTTTACTAAGGAATTACATGGAATTGTTGTTTTTTTCTCTCTATAATCTTTTAAAGAATCAGCATGAATATAAAAGCTACGCATATAAAATTTGCCATTCAAATTAAATATAAGAATTTTTGCTTAGTTTATTTTGATAATTCTACAGGATTACTTTTTCCATTAATTATTTAATCTCTATAAAGATGTCACAACTGAATAACACAATTCTACATCTTAAGGCTCATGTATAGTATGACTGCTGAAATTCGTTGCCCCTCCCTCAATTATTTATGAACCGTAAGAGCTATAACCGTAAAAGTGGGATCCATGCGCTACACAAAAAAATTGCTTTCAGCTCCACCTGGCGGAAAAATTTTTAGGTAGCATTTCTACCTACAGTACATGGTAGAAAATTGGTACTAAAAATAGTACATGGTGTTAGTAATTTGGAGAGGGTGGTGCCGGCTCAAGTGTCGTTTGTCCTCATCCTTTTACCTAGGTCCTTTGCCAATAATCCTCGTGTAGCTTTATAGTGCTACGTGAATAAATACTCAGATAGTTTTCACAAGAATTTTACAGTTAAAGCTTAAGCCTGGTTTATTATGGCATTCATATTAAAAAAAAATTACAAGTTATTTAATTGCCCTATATTAATATCATAATTTAGTTCCCGAGAAGAAACTAACAAAAAATCAGTTTTTATATAAAAATTAAAGTTATTAATTATCAAAGGGGCGTGTGTTTCATTTTTTATGACTACTATATATGAACACTAAATATAGACTAAAATTCACACAGTTACGATACATAATTTAATGATGTAATTTTAGTTTGTATTTAGTGTAATACATTTATAAATTTAATAAGTGTAATCATAAATAAATTCAACACTTTAATTTGATTGCATTTCTAAATTATGTACTCTGCCTTAGCTTGCGGTCATATTCGCGAATTCATGATCGTTGTTGTTTCTGTAGAGATGGGAATTTGAGTCCTATTTACATTAAAAACCCACCGTAGCACTCTTCTCTTCCATCTAATTTACAATATCTAAAGAGCTGCACGGTCAAAGCGTGGTATTATAACGGCGTAAAGGCACTCCAGAAGCATCTAGACTCGATGACCAAAAGAATCAGAGCAGTTATCCGGGCAAAAGGTGGTCCAAACAAAATATTGATTTTGGGTTTCTAATCCATTGGTCAGTGTTTGTATTCGA
Organism: Trichonephila clavata; assembly: GCA_019973975.1. Classification (NCBI taxonomy): domain Eukaryota; kingdom Metazoa; phylum Arthropoda; class Arachnida; order Araneae; family Nephilidae; genus Trichonephila; species Trichonephila clavata. Next base: position 330,877 of record BMAO01002396.1, read on the forward strand.
GCCTCTTAAAAAATGCAAACAGAAGTCACATTATTTTATTATACTATTAAGCTCTTTTAAGAAGATGTTGAAAGCAAAGCATGTTATTAATTCTACGTGCTTGGACATTCGCATCTTACCATTAAATTATCTGAACTGTAAGAAAACTTTTCTTTAGCATCGGATGAAATCAATTTTAAGTGAGCGTGCACTATAGTTATAAAATTAAAATTGTGTACAGATGAATTAAATAATGACGTAAAAAAAAGAAAATCCATTCAATACAAATTAAGATTCATTAAGTTTCCCAATATATCTTCTGGGTATACATTCCATCACGCATTACAAATACCACGAATCACAGATAATACTAATTGCTCGATTACTTGTGATTTACATTGTATTACGTCTACATGCCGATACTAATAACTTATCATTAATAAAAGATATTCATCGTTGAATATAATTTTGCATTACACAAAATGTGACAATGATGGCAATGTTAAAGATATCGAACAATTATATATTAGAACAAAGAAAAAGTGTTACAAATTACTATAATTATAGGAAATTAATTATATAACAGAACAATAAAATAATTACCCAACTTAGACTAATTGAAGTAACTCATTGTGAATGTTAACACAATATTTGCTAAGTGTTCTCACCATTATTTATTTAGTGATTCGATGAAATGAAAAGATTTTGTGATATGTTTATTGTAAGTGTTTATATAAAATTAAGAAACTTAATAACTCCGGGTTAATATACATAAACATTCCACATTTTTTAAAATTGTTATAGCTCAACTTTCCCTTCTTTTAAACCATACATATAATATATATATATATATATATATATATATATATATATATATTGTTTTTTTTTTCATTAAGAGATTTTTTTCAATATATTCTCTTTTTTTTAATATATATATATATATATATATTTACTGAATTAAACATGATATAATTGTTTTAAACCTTTCTATTGAAATGATTTTTCCATGCATATACACACATGCATATTTATATATATTCATGCCTAGATATGTATACATACTTTTATAAAAAGAGCGAAGTGCCTTGAAAATGCTAAGTACTTTAAATTTATAACAATTTAATTATTTGTGCATAAGTTTTTATTTCGTCAACATATATAATAAATGTGTAAGTTGTATTTATTTTTTACTGAACACTAACAATAGCTCATTCAAGACATCTGTGTCTCTGTTCTGTCTGTTTCTCTAACGGAAATATTAAGTATTTTTTTATATATATAGTGTTTGCGTGTGGTTTTTTCATGTGTGTGACAGCCTCACTGCCAATTGTGAGCTGTGTCATTTGTTCGATCGCGCGGTTGTTGTTGCGTGATTTAACAGAGTACACAGCATTGTATCAGATCTTACTTGCACAATCGTTTAATGTTAAGATACCAGTTATCGATTCATTATCAAGCCACACTTATTGTATTGATGAACCACAAGCTACGCAACAACATGCTGAAAAATTTATAAATGTTAAACACGCACTTGTTCATTGGTTAAATACACAAAAGTGTTCATTTTTACATTCCAGAGATCTCAGCTTTTATGCCTTTCCTTACGGAAAGTTTCATGGATTTTTTTCGGAATTTAATACGCTGATTAGTCAGAATGTACGACTGATGCAATATTGCATCTTCTCTCTTTGAAATATGTCAACGTGGAAGGAGATACAGTTGGGGTTTTAATGATATTTCCCGTTAGGCGGGTAAGCTGAAACTGAAACTCAGTGGTGCAACAGCTCATGAGGGCCAGGGCCTACTGCGCCCATCCCAGTATACGTGACCATTGGACGCTGAGGTGCATGAGCAGATGTCCCGATAAAGTGATCAATCTGAAGCGAGACTCCAGTGTTGAAGTCCCCAAGCAAGCTTGGTACTCATTTTATCCGACCCACAGTAGTAGGCATAAAGACTGAGTCGAACTTGCTCCGTCCGGGAATAGAACCCGGACCTGTAATGTGGAAGCGCGATACGCTACCACTCGACCACTGGGCCTCAGGCGGGTTAGCTAAAAGAGTTAATTATCATGCGATGTCTTGGAAGGTTCAAAGCTTTCATAAATTAAAGAAAATCACAAAAAAAGAGAGTTTAAATGGAGAACTATTAGTAGATGATGCACCAACACATTTTTCGATTGTGGTACGTAACCACCTCAATGCCACATATCCCGGGAGGAGGATTGGACGCGGCGGACCTGTTGCTTCGCCTTCATGCTCCCCGGACCTCAATCCCTTAGAGTTCTTCCTCTGGGGCCTCCTGAAATGACTCCGGTAGCTACAGGGGAGGATCCTATGGCTCGGACCCTAGTTGCTTCAGCTGACATCGCCAACACACTGGATTTCTTTTAACGCGCCCAACAATCCTTCGTCCTTCGGTGTCGGCTATACAATGCAACTTTGAACAATTCCTGTGATAATTATCGTGGCATTTCTGACGTCACGCTTTAATGAATTGTTAGTATTGTAAACATGCTTTAAGTCCAATAAATGCATTTTTTGCCTCCCATTGCTCCTTTTCAAACCACTCGACATTCAACCCTTCGTAACCGTTTTTGCGGATTACTCAGACTAAACGTGGTTACCAACCACATACGCTATGTTGATTTGTCATCCCCACGCTGCCTACTACCAACCCTTTGAAATTGTCAGACAAATTCAGCAACACTATGTTTATACAAATATAGGTAGATAAATAAAACCAGCATTCTTTTGCCTTATGACACACACACACATAAGCCTTGATGGAACTCATAAAAAACTTTGACTTACACCATATTTTATATAAAAATAAATACTTTAATGTATGTATGTAAATATTCTGACTCCATCAATAGGAAACGAATAAAATGTGATTATATCGTATGAGCATAATACATATTTTATGTATGAACATTAAATGATTCAAAAACATTTATTTTATAATTGTATAATCAAACTCGTCGCTTTCAGTTTCAAAATTTTTTTTCTAGAACAAGTATACACGCAACTTTTAACATCTTCGAACTCAAAAAAAAAGAAGAGAAAAACCTATTGGTAAAAAAAAGATTCAACCAAACAATCCTCAAGGGCACTAGTAATGGACTCCAAAACAATTCATATCCACAATTTCCCTCACTTTCATACCTTGATGAAATCTTTTTCCCTTCTCCCTCCATTAAAAAAGTTTCAACATTCTATCACTATGTACATAACCAACCCGCATTCTTACTCCCTGTCAACAATATAAGCGGATCATCAGGATCTCCACGAAGTTCGGCACAAAACGTTCCACAGAACAATGTAGTTAGGGGTTTGGCAAGTCCCAATCTAATGGTAAGGGTCATCAGATAGATCCGACGGGGACAACAGCCAACCCTCACCCCCTTTTCCTCCCTTCTTACTCTTGCAACAGACGATATTTCTTTTGGTAATGAAGACCCTCAACTGGTCTGGCTTAATTGCGGGGGTTGATCATAAAGCCTGCCATTCCAGGACGGGGTATTCCTTCTAGCAGACGATATTTCCCCCTCTCTATTCCTCCCCTTCTAGAGGGAGGTTTGAAGGATCTGTTCTGTACCATCTGGATGTGAAGAAGGATAGAAAGAAATAAAAAAAAGTCGCTCTGAAGAGGTTGTTCCGAAAGGTCTTTTCTTGGAGGATGAGAGGGGTGGAAATATGAATAGAGGGTAGAGAGATGTCGTTTGGCCTGTATGGGATGGAGTGGTTGGAGGTATCCTTTTACTTATGTGGGGATGAGATTATATGAGATGGGTGGCGGTGGTTAGAGGAATGGTTGTATAAAAAGTGATGGTATGTTTTACTTTGGATTGAAGGGATTAGATATTTTATGTTAAAACATATGTGAATATCGTGACTTCATCGTTGTTTGATGCTCCAATTTTTTGGACTGTGTGTTCCATATGTTATATTTTTCTGCATTACAATGTTTTCTATGTTGGGTTGGATTTTTAGCATTGGACAAAGATAGAACTAACGAGTAATAGAAAAAAAAAATTTAAGTCAATTCCTACTTGGATCAACAAAAAAAAAATTATTTTAGTTACTTTTTATTAAATAATTATGATTAATATAAATATGTATATACATATGACAGAATCAAGTTATAAAATGCAATTAATTTTTATTAATTATCATTAAAGTATCGCATTGTCATCCAAAACAATCGTGTATATAAAATTTCAGTTCAACTGTTCAGCTTTGAAACGTGAGGGGAAAAAAAATCTTTTTAAAATTTGACCCAAGTCGCTGAAAATGAAGCTAACGTGGCTGTATCTGTAATTTTTTAAATAATTAATTTCAGTTAATAGTTTTAGTTAATTATAATTAAATTATTGAATAGAAACCCAAAACAATTGTGTATATTAAATTTCAGCTCAAATGAGTGCTTTAAAATGTGAGGGGAAAAAACCTTTTCAAGTTTTGGCACAAGTCGCCAAAATGGTCCCTAAGTCGCCAAAAATGATTCCAACGTGGCTGTATTTGTAATTAGTTGTGTAATAATTAGTTTTAATGGATGATTCACATATTTTATCACTTCTCTTGATTGTACAATGCAATTTTATACTACCCTGTCTAATTAATTTTGCACGTTAGAGATATAAAAACAAAAATGAATACTTTCTTTGCTGTGTTGGCGATCCCTGAACATATAGTGGAGACAATTTAAGAAGTCTCTAGTAAATACCTAAAAAACGGTATTTAAACTTGTGAATACCGGTATTACAAAATTGTACAAATGGCTCAAAATACCGGTATTTGGTATCCCGGTATTGCAATCCCTAGTTGCAGTTAAATTATTGTACTAAAAGTTTGTTAAAGTTATTCTTTTATTATTATTTTTCCAAGTATGAAAAATTATTGGAAGAAATTGAGTAAACTTTGCATTTTTACAGTTTTTCCCTTTTTCATGTACATTTTAAACTTTTACTCTGCTTTTTAACTCTGCGTAGAAGTACAGCGTCAGTTTAGCTCGAACTTTGCTCCTAACAGATGGAAACAAGTCTTTTGTTTAGAAAACTTCTGTCAAAAAACAAGCTGTTAAATCTGTCGACTTTCAGCTCTGTTTATACGTGTTGCTCTTAAACCATCGCCAACATGGCTGTGGAAGAGACCAACAGCACCCGAAAATAATCCGCTGTGTTTGCCCTATGAGGAAAAGAGATTTACATTTCCAAAAAGTTATGTTCCAACTGTAAATTTGGTGTTTTTCTAAAAATCATTTCCACTGTTACGCGGGGACAAAACATATAGGGAGAACCAAAAATTTTGCCATGATTATAAAAAATCTTTACAGTATAACCCAGGGATGGCCAAACCATGGCACGGCAGAGTTGTAAAAAAGGCACGCAAAGACTAAAAGATTAAAAATTTTGAAAACATAATAATAAATACAATTTTTACTGTTTAATTGATAGGTAGTGGTTTCAGACAAAATAAAACATCAAAATCTATTTTAAATACACTTAATTAAATAACAATAGAAAATTATAGTGTAAACAACACTCCTTCATTGTTGCGTGCTTTGGTCTTCCAAGGGAAGTGCATTCGTGAGATTCTGGAACTTGAGGGAAATGTTTTTTAAATTATTTGGAAAGAAACAATGAACTACATAGTGAGTGCTTGCATCTCAAGAATGAAGATAGGCTTTGAGATTTAGGTTTTCTTACCGATACTACAAGACGTTTAAGTAATAGAAATTTAAGATTACACAAGGAAAAGATTGTTATTTTCCAATCCTAATTGATCTTATATCTTTTTTTGTCTCGAGTTTGGAGAAAAAAAGGAGAAACTGATGCACAACCAGATTAATTCAATTCTGTTAGCATCTTCGAGAACTGATCGTAATGTAGATGGCTCAGTAAAAAAAAACACTAAGAAAGTACTGACTGTTTAATAATTACTTAGAATTAAATTTTTCTGGTTACTTATTTTTTTTTATACCTAACGAAATTGATTGAAACTGGAAAGAAAATTTTAACAATAAAACTTAGTTCGTACTTTTGTCTTATTTATTATATTATTTTTAAATTCCCACTAATTAGACTTGCATAAAATATGTGCTAATTGCCTCAAAAATATCATAATAAGCATATAAGTAACATTTTTTCACCTTTTCATAATATTTTGTTTGTTGAAAAAGTTTGAAATGGCACGCATCGTTCTTTTTTCATCAGATAGTGGCACTCTTCTCAAAAAGGTTGGCCAGCCCTGGTATAACCATTTAATACAGTGGAGTAACGGAGAATATTAGAAGCCCTTGCAAAGTCAGGTTTTGGGTCCCCTAAAATCTTCAATCCCAATTAATCTGTACTTAAATTGTGGATGGTCTGCCTAACTTGTTGCCATCTTGTACGGATTCAGTCCAGGCAAAAAAAGTTTTAAAACGTCTCTGGATTGTTCTTGACATAAAAGACTTTTGTACAAATGCTAAATTCAGTTTTTTAAGGCAGCTTTTGTAGCGTTTTATTCTATTTTATTTTATTTTAAATTCAAAAAACTTGATTTCACTTCATTTATATAAACGTTACACTCTGAAGCAACTCGAGGGTTATCACCAACACGCCTGCGCAGGACCCATCTCCAAACTTCCACAACGTGCAAACAGTAGAATTTTGACCCTCGACACAGATTTAATGGGCATCAACACATCTACAAGGCAAGTTTTCAGTGGTGACAGGATTCGGACCCTCGACTCGACAATGCCGGTCACGAGATCGTGACCATGACACCCACCCCCCTTTTCAGCAGTGGTGCGCATAGACCTTTCTTGTGGGGAGGGGAGTGTAGCCCAGAGGTCAAGGTGATGGTCTCGTAGCAGGCATGTCACGAGTTCCAGCCTTGTGCTGCTGAAGACCCTGAAGGCTGATGCACGTTAAATATGTCAAGGCTCGAATGTCCTCCCATTGATGTGGAGTGGAAGTTAGGAGAGAGGGTTGCCACAGCTTATGTATCGTCTTCGTCATTTGATCATTGTTCAAAATTTCGGGATCCGTCGCCAAAAGCCCTCGAGTACGTGAATAGTACGTTAATATTCACTCTCTCGCTTATGGGGGTTGAGGGGTTTACAATCTAAAAAACACTCAGACGAAAATGCCGAGGGGTGTGCTCTTTGATAAAAACTAAAAACTTTTTAGTCTATAGGGCAGGGGTGGGCGGACTTTTCCAGGGTAAGGGCTACTTCTAATGTTTTTTAGGTATTGCGGTCTACTCGGTGGCGTAGGTGTGGTTCTTCTGCATTAAAACTGTGTGATTTTTTTAGCACTTGTTTTTGACATTCTACCCCTCTTTTAAAATATGACAAAATACTATTTTTACTACAAACACTCAAGTAACACAAAATTGTCAATTTGAATGCTTGAAAAACAATAAGGAATTGCTAGACAATGAAATGTGGACGTATGCAATTCATAGAGTAGAGAAGTTATGTGAATCGATGAAATTGAAACCAACGTATGTACTTAATTATTGTTCGCTACCAAGTCCCACGCGATCGCGGGGACATGACGTCAACACAAGAACCCAATCACGTAGAATCGCGGGAAGAGCTGATTATCAACATTTATTCTTCCCATCAGTCGGCGAGTGGGGAATTTTACCACTACAATGGATTTGAACATCTTAAGAGTCATCGTTCGCTTTTAATGAAAGTACATCAGTGGTTATACTATATATAGCTATACTATATATATATGTAGTGATATACAATATAATAGCTATACTATATATAGCTAGTATCAGTGTTCCATAAATAGGTTTCTTTTAGTAAGCATTTCTTAGTAAAGGCGGTAACCCCAAAATATCTTGAAAGTCCACCGGTCGATCGCAATCGACTGCCCATCCCAGCTATAGGGTGTTTAAACCCGCAACCCTACCCCCCTTTTGTACGCTACTTTTCGAAGATTATAATAATATTTTAAATTTAAGTGAACAGTTTGATAATAACTAAAAAAAATACATTATAATATAAAGAATAAACAATTGTTGGAATATTTCAACATTAAGTGTAAACAATCCTTGGAATTATTATTCTTAATAAAAACGACACAAAATATCTTAATTACTTAATAATAATACGAATATATATTTTAAAAATATTTCAAATATATATATATATATCCTATGTCTGATTTTAAGTATTATGCAGTAAGTTTCTTATAAACGTACTACTTCATTTTCCTGATTTCAGATACTTTACAGATAAATTTTAGCCGTACATATTTTTTCTACTTAAAAAAATTATTCCCAGTTATTTTCTGGAAAATAGTTTTCAGTAGCACAACTCCAAAAAGCCAACCTGATTCAAACCAGCCCCCTACTTCTTCCTTATCTCGACACAAAACAAGACATAAATAACTCCCAAACGATACTGAGCGTTGCCATTCCGTGTTGGTTAATCCTTAGTTAAGATAAATGCTACTTCTTTCACTGTTCACGTTAATGTGAGATCTCTGTTATGTTTCCAGATTGACGTCTGATACCACTGCGGGCTGAAAAGACCCTTTTCACTGCTTTCTCTCAGCCAGTTGCTGCTGGCACTAATTAGAGGAGACAGTGCCGTCGTGTTCCTCTAGGGGGAGTGACATCTGTTATTGGCAAATGAACTCTTCCGTGCTGTGGATGTTTGGAATGGTGTCTCTGTTTGTATAGATGAATTCATTTTACTTTGTGCGCATTTCGTATTTTCGAAAGATAAGATAACCTAGAAATGTTTTTGTTGTGTGTGTAGGTATTTCCAATGTTATTAAATAAAAGTTAAATGATATTAAACATTTGTAATGTTTTTCAATAGACATTACAAAAATACAAGTATTTTAATCTAACAGTGAAAGTGTTATTTATGATCCTTTGATTTGACTATAATGCATTTGAATTTTACAAAATATTTTGTTTTATATGGATTATTATGTCTTTCAATTTATTGTCTAGAACAAATGGCGCACACAAGGGGGGTGTCCTAGGGGTCCGATCCCCCCCCCAAGCCCTTGAGTTTTTTTCGATTGATGATAATCCTATATATATAACGTAAAATTGAATTACGTACTTGTAATTAACAATTTATTTTATTAATTAATGCTAATTATTCATTCCATAATTTATTTTTTACTGTTTTTTGTTAACAAAATCAGAAGAATCAATTGGTATTGTCTTCAGGTATGATACGAGTTGGGGGATTTTCGACCATGGACCCCCCCCCCCCTGAAAAATGTTTGTGTGCGCTACTGTCTAGAACTATATTACATTCATGCAGTGGCGCACACACAGATATTTTTCAGGGGAGGGGAGGGTCAAGGGTTGAAAGTCCACCATTCTCGTATCATACCCCCAACACTCCGCCAAACATATTATTTTGATTTTGTCGATTGTCGGGAACGAAAAACAGTCAAAGAAAATTATTGAATAAATAATTAGCATAAATTAATAAAATAAATAATTGATAACAAATACTTAATTAAATTTTTCGTACTATATACATAGGATTATAATCAATGGGAAAAAACAAAAGTGATGGGGGTCCCCTATTGTGCGCCAATGTATTCATGTGATTGATTATCATCGTTGCATTGCCGACGTGTTATGACTTCGAATGTTAATGGTAGCCAATTGGTCAAGGTCCCGGACTCGTGGCAGGAATTCATGAGTTCGAGCCTTGTACCGCTGAAGACCCACCGTGCAGAGGGGCCGATGTACATCAAATATGTCGCTTAAACATCCTCCTGTTGGTGTGAGAGTGAGAGAATATTAACGTCGCACTGATTAGCAACATGAGGGCTTTTCTCCTGTTGGTGTGGTATGGGAGTTAGGAGAGGGGTTGCCATAGCTCGGTGTCGTTCTCATCATTGACCGTGGCTCAAAATTACGAGGTCCAACGCCAATAGCGCTCGTGTTACCTTATAATGTGATATTAACATAACTCTCGCTGCTAAACTCCGCGCCAATAACGTGAGGATATCGAGATTGATATTAACTCACATTTAACGTGACAATAGTCAATTAATTCTAAATTCTGAATGCTTATTGGAATAATGAATAGGTATGGAAATGGCATCCATGAAATTTTTGAAAATGACCACTGGGCTAATACAATTTTACAATAAAAAAGAACTTTTGGATATAAGAATAAAATACCGGGTGTCCATAATTAAACTTGAAATCTGCGAGCAATCTATAGCAAAAACTATACAGCGGAATTGTATGAAAATTGGGGAATGATGGGAATTTTATGGAGGAAGAAAAAAACCGAGTTTCAAAAACCACCCCAAGGTCACGCGTATCCTAGCTTTATTGAGAACATATAAATAATCTACAAAAATTTACAAAACATGCTCGATATGTTGTCCATCATTGTCTGCTACCATTTTGAAGCGGCAGGCAAGGCGATGTGATACAACCACAGTGATTATGCCGGATCGTGCTCCTCCACACATCGCCCCGTTGTGTGAAACAAATGCTCCGCCACCATTTCGGTGACGACAGACTCATCAGCCTGCATTTTACTACAGCTTGACCTCCTAGATCCCCCGGATTGGATCCTTGCAACTTTTGGCTGTGGGAATACCTCAAGGTCATGGTCTACCCTGATCCCATCACATTTCTATTCGACTTTAAAGAAAGCATAAAATGCCATGTGTGTAACATTCCCCAGTTCACGCTGCTTTCAACAGTCGAACATGAGATTTTACGCTTCCGGATGGTAGCAGACAATGGTAGTCAGCATATCGAGCATGTTTTGTAAACTTGTGAAGATTATTTATATGTTCTCAATAAAGCTATGATACTCCACCTAAGGGTAGTATTTGAAACTCGTCGTTTTTCCCCTTGATAAAATCCCCGTGGCCGCGGTAGACAAGTGGTCAAGGCATCGGATCATGGCTAGCGTGTCATGAGTTCGAGCCCAGTACCACTAAGTGTAGGGAAACGATGCACGTCAAATCTGTCGAGAGCTCAAACGTCCTCTCGGGGTATGGTGTGGTAGTTAGGAGAGGGGAGGGGCCAGTTTAGGTGTCGTCTGTGTCACTTGACCATGGTTCAAAATTACGCGGTCCGTTACCACCTCGAGTATAGCTGAACAGTGCGACGTTAATATTCACTCACTCATCACTTGATAAAATTCCCATCACTTCATTCTGCCATTACCCAATTTTCATGCAATTCCGCTGACTAGTTTTTGCTATAGACTGCTCGCCAATTTCAGGTTTAATTATGAACCCAGTAGTATATATTGAGACACATAATGGTATACAGTGGGTTCAAATGGCCAAACTAAGAGGCTAAAATAATGATAATTTTTTCAATAATAAATGTATCAATGTATGTATAGGCGTCATTTAACAAATTGTCGGCTCAAACATTAATCCACCAATGCTTATAATGTGGATGCACGGTGGGAATTTGTTTCAGTTAGATCTTTTTTTTAAAGAAAAGTCACAAATTACAGTTGGATTAAAAAGGTGGTCTTATTGTGGCTTCTAACATCAGAAGTTTTCTCTCATTTAACAGCGAATTAAATCGAAATGACGTATGAAACAACTCTTTATTTTTTCACTCCAATTTTAGATTTGATCGTTACCATTATGTGCTAGTTAATTATTTTGCATCATGTTTCGAATTAAATATTGGTGATTAATTTCGTAATTCTGTATGACAGAATTTGTCAAACTGTGGGACGTGCCCCCCTAGAAGGGCATGAGAACTCTACGAAGGGGCGCGAAGAGGAATTTCTTATAATTAATAAAGATATGCAATTATTTAGTTGAAAAAATAGTGTATTGATGAAAAACTCATTTTTATAAAGTAAGAAAAATATAGGGTCATTCACCCCAATATTACAATACCTCAACTGTGTATGTGAAAATAGAACTGATTCATAACAAATGTCATGGTCTTTCCAACTACTATAAAAACAAAAACGTAGCAATTTCTGATCAATCATATAATAAACTCAATACATTAGATGTTACATTTTTCTATAAATGAGTCATTTTTTTTTACGATATAGGAAACAAATTCTTATTTTTAATGAACTCTATTGTTAACAATTGTTTTGAAATTGCTCATTAAAAAAAGAATATTTTTATTTAATTCATTCGATATATTTCCCAAATAGGAATGATATTAAACATTGGCGGTCAACTTTCCATAATTATTTTTAAGTATATATATTTCTTTAAAATTGTTTGGAAGGAATAGTATTTTATAATTAATTGTGTGTATTGCTATGTTTGTGTACTCAAGTTCTATTCAATTCTTATTAGTATGTATTTTGTGTAAAGTAATTATTTTTTGCCATGCCATTTTTACCAGTTCACCGACTATATATTTATCTTTTGCGCAATAGAGAGAGAGCAATATGGGGTTTGTTTTGAATGTCGTTTGAGTCTCTCTTCGCTAGATAAAACCGTTGTTTTAAATTTAAAAATGTTAGTCCTATGAGATTACTGTAAATGAAAATTACGTATTGGGTTTTTTTTTTATTATAGAAATAATGTTTATATAATTCTTTGTCTATTTAATCTATAATGAATGTGATTATTCCATGCTGTGTAGGATAACTTCTACATTATTTGTTCTTTAATTATATGGTTAATTTTCTGTACATCATTTCTTCTTTCAGCTTGCTGTATACTCGGTTGTTTTTCATGCGCTTTATCCATGTGTAATGTATTGAAAAACCGCATGTATGTTCTTTTCCCACCTGCAAAGCTCACTTTGTGGGAAAGTGATTTTTACAGGCAAAGTTTGCTTCCCAGAGGATGTGATTAAGATCACCAGATTGACGAAAATTTTGGTGAAAAATAATATTACTAAGGAACCATCGAGAAGTCTCTGATGACCTTTGACTACGTGATTGTTTTTAACATGTATTTATTGTATTCAATTGAAATGAATTATGATTGTTCCAATGAGTTATTATTTGTAAAATAGCAGACTAATATAAGATGAAAAAAGTGCGATTGCAACGTATATGCATCAAATTTTACGGTTGTTGCACTAACATGGATTTTTTTATTCAAGTATCCATCTACGTTAAAAATTGGCATTTTGGTGAAAGCATCGAATTTTTATTATTCATCCAATAAAATATTTAAAATCTTTTTAAATCTGCCTTTCTAGTGAAGCTGCGAAACGTAGAAATGGAATTATAAGCGTTTTAATGTGATAATTTAAAAAGAAACTGGTGTTGTATTTTCAAAACCAGAAATTGAAATCGTAAACACTCATTTTTGTTTTTAAAAATTATTTATTGCCTATATTTAAAGAAAAAACATAGAACATATTAAGATACTTTTTAAAAAATCCTACGTAAATATTAATATTTTAAATCAATTTTTTTTAAAAAACCTTATTTAGAAAAATTATAATTTTTTTAAAATTTGACAACTCTCAAAAGATTTTTCGTATATTTATGTAACATTTCGTAAAATGTTTTCATACTGTTCATAAGGTCACGAACTGCGATTTTTGAAAAAAATAAATGGATTTATTCATATTTTAGTATAAAATCCTATAGGCAAAATATTATTAGTATAGAGGCATTTTTCTTTAAAAGAAGAATATTTTAAAAATGTGTCCTTTCATTTTTTTGAAAAGAAACTGCAAGAATCTTTTTTGTAACAATATTCTTAAAACAATTATAAATATATGTTCTTAATGTGACAGTATCAGAAGATGTAAGTATCGCAAAAATAAAAAGAAAATCATTCATAAGCTTTATCAAAATCACGAATCCGAATGTAGTCGGATATCATAAAAGAAAAAGGCATGAAAGGTTGTTTTTTTATGTAATTTGTACATGAAAGTAAAGATGAATTAAAGGAAAAAAATTTCATGGTTCTAATTTGATATCGGAGCGCTATGCGCCAAGTTGTTTCTGTTCGCCAAGATGGGCGATGACATTATAATATGGTTACCTCGATACTTTTTACTGTGTATCATGTGGTTGACATGGGGATGACGAATATTATAGTAAAATTTTGTTTTTTTTCTTTTCGTGGTAAGCCTATTAATTTCAGACGATTTTAATTATATTTCTTATAAAGGGGGCCAATTTTCATCGCATTCCTTCTTCAAGCTACTATTTCAGTCGTATTTTGAGCTATTTTCGAATATGGATATTTCTAATATCATTGGTGAATCCTAGGATATTTTTTTAAAAAAAACATGAGGACTGTGACTTTGACAATTTCGGACCAAATTCCCATTTATGGTCCACTTTGTTTTCTAAAAGAAATGACTATTTTTCTTCTTTTTTTTTTAATCAAGTTTTCGGTAAATCGAATTCATAACATTTCACAACATTCCTCAATCAGTAATTATTATTATTTTTTTCCTGATAGTAATTTTTTTTCGATTTGAAATTTTAGTTTTTTTAATTTTATTTTTTTAAAACAAAATGAATTTTTAATATACTTTACTTATTTTTATTTATTTTTCCGGCATTCCTAAATTCCACACATTCCATTTTTTTTTTTTAAATCTTGGTATTCATGTCTTTCCATGCTTTCTACACAAAAATAAAGTAAGTAAATTTTTAATTACTTTATTATTTTTGTTTCATTTAAATTCTAGGCTATTCAGCATTTCAAAAAACTTTCATAAGGAAAAAGCAATTCTTTAAAATTATTTTCCTGACGATTTGTTCCATCTAAGCCGCCATCTTGGATTCTATATCATTCGAAATCGCGCCAAACAGCGCTTGGCGCTCCGATATTTAATTAGTTCCAATACTATGAGATAAAATGTGTATAAAAGCAATTACTTGTAAGTATCAAACACAAAGTGAAATAAAGACAGTACACAGCAATTACTACTGAATGTGTTTAATATTGCTAAGTGCTACAGGTGACAATTAACTGATCCAGAAACGGACATGTATATATATATTTATGTATAATATATATATATAACAATACATCTGTCGCTTACTTAGCAATGAAAACGGTGTTTATATCCGTCAATCCACGAAAAAAAAATTTATTCGCACTTTTTTTTTTTATTTTCCATTTTCTGTTTTTTTTTTAATCCCTTAGTGATAGGCAGAGAAAACCGATTCTTGTGCTTCTTAGCGGCTTTATATTGATCTAAGTTCTTGAAGGTCGACCAATGATTTTTAGATGAGTTTCGGACGAGACGGATCAAAAAAATAATAAAAAACAACAAAATTATATTTTTTCTCACGCACACACACAGACATACACACAGGTAAATTACACAGTCACACACGACCGCCATATTTGGTCAGCTAATGCGGTGGATGTACTCCATTATTGGTCACGGAGTTTTGCTGGTAAGCGGTAATTTGAAACAGTTAATGCCCGTAAAGACAGTGTTCAGACAGGTTTTTGGAGGTATGAATCCACGGTTTTCTATGATGACGTGTTACTTATATTAAAATAATGCGTCGGTTATAAGCATGGTAGATGGAAAAAACAATATTGTAATAAGAGAAGATGTTTAACATTGGAATGTTTACGAGATTTAGTGTAAACATGAAAGTTAAGTAATTTTATTACAAAATTTTGGATTTCATCCCATGTTTGAACAACCATTTTATATGTATACAAAAAAAAGTATAGGTTTATAAAAGATATTAAAAGTGTATTTAATTAGTGTAGTTAACTTTTTTTGTTATCAACTTTAAATTATCAACATAGGAACATTTGAGGCATATTTATATGTAATGTACTTTATAGGTGTATATTATACCCTGTCCCAATTTTACAATACACGCGATTTTAAGTTTAAAAATATTTTTTAATTCGGAAATTATACATAAAGATTTAAAAAATAGTATTTATTACTATAATATTAGAAATCCTTACAAAAAGAAAGATGTTTTCCCCCTGCAGATTGTAATTACCATTGCAGTCCTAGTACTTTTCCAGGGAGATGGTATCACTTTTTAGTGTGGCACCATATAGGTGGATAATAATTGCCACAACGTAAATTTTATGCCCAGTTTCCTCCCCAGAGGGAGGCACCTTTGCACTGATGATGCGAAATTGTACTAGAGTTTAAATTTGCCGAGAGCACCCAGGCCTAACAGGCATTCTAGAGATCTTAAACATACCACATAATCATATGACATGGACGATGTCGATTTTTTGCATTATGCAAATTCTCCGACTTGGGCCGGGTTCGAACCCACAAACTAGGGCTCATAAGGCCAACGCCACCCAGAAAAATATAACTAATTTGAATTTTGAGTTATTTGCTACTTTTCCAATGTTAAAAACAACTTATTACAATAATCATTTGAATTGGCGAAACAATACAAAGTATCCATAAAGTCAGTATCTACCAAATTTTATCATCCATAAAATTCATGAAGTCAGTATCTATCAAGTCAGTTTTTACCGAATTTTTTTGCCATTATAATTGTACGTTTTTTTTTAAATTCGGATTATTTTTGCTTATAAAAAATATTTACTATAGAAAAATATATAAAACATTTATTGTAAATTATTTGCTTTGTAAAAAGCTTTGAAATTTTTTTATCCAATAAAATAAATAGTAAAATAGAAATTGGTTATTTATTTGAATAAATTTACCATTTGGCGTTACTTATATAAGAATTAAACAAAAATTTTAAAAATTTAGTCACTGCCGTTATAAATAGATACAAACTTTATGGACAATTTTGTAAAATATTCACAATTCTTTCCAAAAAGAACAGTTTTCAGAGCAATCGAAATATAAATCATCTTCATCACTATGAAAATAGATAAGTAATTATAATCCACATTCATCACTACATGCTGGAAATATATAATCCAAATATACAATTGACAATACAATAAACATCAAAAATATTTACTGATATTAATTAATATCTAAAAAAAGAACCAAATAGGAATGTATATATATGTACAAAGGAATGAAATATAATAAGGGAACAGTTTTTGGCTATTGCACATCAATAATGATTGAAAAATTCTATTCTATGCCATCATACAAAAGAATGGATACATTTTTATTTTTATACATATAAAATGCATTCACGACAACTAAGAATCCAGACAACAAATACATTTTTCTTCTCTTGCATGGTTACGATACAGTAAAAGATTCTGAACCTACGATTCTTAGTTCTTATATAACTGTACAATTTCAAAAAATATAAAAGATTTATATACATAGTTTCGAAAATCTCAGTATAGCACTCAATTATTTTTCCAAAATATTTAATTGGTTTACTTTCATTCATTCAGCATATTCTTTTATAAACTCGTTCCTTTTTTTCCGATTGAATAACCCGAACTTTGCTAAGAGTAGAAGAAAATAAAAAAGAAAAACAGCATGCCAAGATTTAAAAAAAAAAAACTTATTTTTGTTTTTGAAAATTAAGTTATCACTGAATTTTTCTCTCTTTCAAGTAGGCTGCATTTTGGCAGCTAAGCCTTTGCAGACTCGGTAAATTTTCCAAATGTGATAGTCATCTTGAGTGGTGGCACCATCTACCAAATTTTTGACGCTTGAATTTATTTAATTCAAGCTCTCGTTGCATGCTAAATATTGCCATGATTTAATTTTCCCGGGAACACCATAGCCAAATTGATACTCACGGTATCTTTTACATGTCACATAATCACATGACATGCGTGCCTACGATTTTAGCATCCAAAAAATCTATCGGCTCCAGCAGGAATCGAGCCCGCAACCTTAGTCTTACGAAGTGAGCACCCACCTTTAAGTCACCGAGCCGACAGTTATCACAGAAAATTAAAAACTTAAGAATCTTCGGATGAGAGTTCCAAGAAAAAATTATTTAAGTTTAAATAAATTTGTAAATATAAATTATTTAATGAAATCATATAAATAAGTTTACAAAATTAAATTTTAAAAGTAAATTTATTATCTTTAAAAATAGAAACTGAACTGAAAAGAAATGAATTGTTCGGGTTATTCCAAAACAGTTAAGTTCTTTGGTTATCTTTTTTATCTTCTCATTTATAAGCTTTGTTAAGGAAAAAACTTTTTTTTGAACTTCTTACAACTGCGCCATCTTACAGATTTTTTTTTAAAAATAAATTTTAAGTAAGCATATGAACATTAAAGAATTAGAAGCTACAAATACCTTTAATTACAAACTTGTCATTTGGGGGAAAAACTACAGAAATTTATTTAAAAGTTAAATTTTTGACAAAATGGAATTTATGTACAATAACCCACTTTAAGCCTCCAGTAAAAAATAATATGCAACAGAAAAAAATTCTTCAAGTGAAAATAAATTGTAAAATATATAATTTACAAAAAATTCAAGGAGAAAAAAAATTGAGATTTTTTATTAATAGCTTTAATTTACACTTAGAAAAAAATATGCAAACGATATTTGGATACATATTTTATTTATTTTGCTCATCATTCAAATGTATTTTTTTCAGCTCAAAAATAAGTATTTGAAATATAATTTTTGAGTTTAAAATTTTTGCACAGAAATTATGCTGCTAAGAACACACAGCAATTATTTAATAGAATTTTTTAAATCATCCGCGAGATGGCGCAGTTCAGAAAGTTGAATATTTCTTTTCCCTTAACGTCTTTATTTTTAGTGCAAATAAAGCACTTTAGGAGAATCACAAAAAATACACGAGAATTTTTGTACTCATTCCAGAAGATCTCAAACAAGAAGGCACTACGAACTGCATCTAATTCGAAAAAATAAACATCTTCCCTGCGTTATCAAAAATAAAAAAGGCAACGAAATTAAGACACTTGTTCGTGTTATGACGTATCACAAAAAAGGTGTTTTGTATATATATTCTTTCTTGGATTTCAAAGAAAAAAGCAAATCATTCACAGAAAAAGCTTTCAAATACATACAGAAGGTTTCGAGTAACTGGGGACAAATCCTTCAGAAAAGTAATTTAATTTGAAGTATAAAGAGAAATTTTACGTTTCTTACTTGGGATGCAGCTCTTTACTCTTTGATAATTTACACTTTGTAATTGATTTGTAAACAGTTTTTATTTAGATAATGTTTTATTTGTGTGAATATTGTCACATTAAAATGATGCCTGAAATTTATTTTAAATATAAAGAACACAATATATTTTTTATATATTTCATTCATTCGGGAGTTTTTGCTCAATGTACTCTTTTTTTTTATTTAAGTTTTTTTTTCTTTTTTCTCTCAATATTCTTTTTTGACTAATCGAGTAGCAAAAGGGGTTGGTGCCCCTTTTACTTATTTTCTTATTCGGTCCTAAGTCCAAATCTGATTTTTGACTCGCCGAGTTCTTTTTCCAATTTGTGTTTAATTGCATTGCTTTCTACCTTTAACATTTGTTATGTTGTTTGATGATTTTTGTTTTTTAGAATTTTTTATCACGCGGAAGATATATTTTAAATTTTTCTCGAATATATATATGTTTAAAAATCATATTAAGCACATATTTAAGGTGAGAGTTTATAATATTTACACATAAACTAGTTTGTTTTTCTTCAAAACTATATGTACAATTTTATATTAGTTACAGTTATTAAATAATTAAATTATAATATCAGATTTTTTTTAGAAAAATAAAAGTAATTTAATCATTTTTGATTTAATACTTTAATTTTTTTTAAAAATTTCACTTAAACAGACATCATAAAAATAAAATTAGTTCAGTCCCAATTTAATCGAAATCTTCTGTATGTCTTCACAGATCACATATCAAGAATATGAGAATTTGAAATTTTATAAACAAAAGAATGGTATTTGTCATCCAGCATCGCACTCGAGAAATTTACTACTTTTCTTTCAGTATTTCATTTATAGCATTATACAGTTAAAATATTCATAAAAATAAAAATGATTTTTTTAGTCTTTTAATTTATGACAATATATAGTTGCGGTGCTATTGAAAAAAGTAAAATCAAGTAAAACTTTTTAACGTTTGTAATAAATAAGTTTTTTATATTAAATATAATTTCAACAAAATTAAAGAAAAATAGTTAAATTTAAAAAAACATTATGATATTAAAACAATACTTTTTTGAAGAGGAAATAAAAATTGACAATTCTATAAGAGAAATAACATTAAATTGTTATAAGAAATATTCTTAATTACGAAGTTTGAGATTCCTATGTTGGAGAATTAAGCATTATTCTCAACCATAGGAGTGTTTAACTACTTTTAACTGCCCAGCCAATCAGAACGCTAGCTCTCGTTTTTTACTACTCAACGATCTTAATCCATGTACGGAAGCTACAATATCTGAATCTTAATTATTTTTTATAAATAATTTTTAAATTTATCGTGGCACCAAATAAGTGGATAATAATTGCCACAATAGAACTTTGATGCCCAGTTTCCTCCCAAGGGGGAGGCAACTGAGCTCTGACGATGCGAAATTTAATTTTGCCCAGAGCACCCAAGCCAAACAAGCACTCAAGGGATCTTTAACATGCAGGATAATCATACGACATGGATGGGCTGGGGTCGAACCCTAACGATTAACCGACTACGCCATCTAGCCTGCACGTTAATGAAAATGAAAACATGTAAAATACTTAGAAAAAGCTTATTACACTGTCATTAATGGCAACGCTTGGTAAATACCAAATTAATAATCAATATATAAATAAATAATAACGAATGTCTACAAATAATTTCAGTGAAATTTATTTCTCATGCACAAAAATGGAGTAAAAAGTAGTTAAAGCACAATAGAAATTTAAATAACACGAAAAATGAGGGTAAAAGTTAAATAATAGGTATTTAAATCGCCTACTTCCTCCAAGATTGCATGTTTTAGCAGCTTTTAAATCGCTTTTACCTAATTCCTTCAAGTCTTGAATTTTCCTGACACCGCTTTAAGATCTGGAATCTGTGAAGCTCTGTATGACAAATACCATTCTTCTAAGAGAATACAAACACACCATAAATATTTGTAATCACCATACATAATAGTAGAAAGCAGTCACCGTAGGCTAGAAAATATTAAAAAATAAATTCATTCACTCTTTTTCTTTAAAAAAAATTATATCTTTTTTTTTAGATCTATAGAATAACACCATATCGTATCCTATACTGTCGTTTAGTTCAGAAGTCCTTTGTGTAATGCACCGATTAGCTGACCAATCAAATTCAAATAGAAAAACAATAAAATATAAAAAAGAGTTCAAGAGTTGGCGGCTGCAACTCTTCATTTTATATTTAAACTTGTTAACGACACACATTCGCAAGCGCGCGCGCGCACACACATTTAGTATAAGAATTGGCTTTGGGTTTTTTTCTTTATATTTATTTTGTCGAGAGCGGAGGAAAAATAGTCCCCGCTGGTGGGATGACGTCATCGCGGCGGAGCGATACAACGATGAGAGATTCAATACACATTTTGAAGAAGGCAGAAAGAGAAGACGGTCAACACCTCAGCTCACAGTAGACGCACCCTATTTATCTGAAAAGAAAGAAAGAATAACTTTAATGTTATATTTTTGTTATGCTTATAATTTAAATTTATATATATATATATTATTTTTTTTTAATTTTAAGAGTTGCGTAGTTATTTTCTCATTTAGGCTCATCTCGGTTAGGAGGGTCAAATCAAGCCAAACGGATACTTTGGCGACAACATAAAATTGCACAAATAAAAGCTTCTATATATACAGTGGCGTAACGTACACTCCCGCAACGCGGGGAGACCCAGGAATCTAGGGGGTTCAAGACCTGACTGACGCCAAGTACGTATTTAACCAATTTACAAAATATTAAAGGTAAAGCGCAACTTTGCAAGGGAGCCCTAATATTCTCCGTCACGCCACTGAATATATATAATAGTTAACCATTACTTATTTTCCTGAAATTACTTATTAATCCTTACTTATTTTCTGAACGGAGAATTTGTTGTGTGTTGTTACTAATGCCACCTGTCTGACGTAGTCAGATCGAGGCCCACGAAATTCATCATGGCAACGGGCTAGAGATACGCCTGTCGTTAGCCGAAGTTTTGAGCCCCCATGAAGGTGACAGTACGATTTTGCTCGATACAACACGATAGATGGCAACACCATTCGGACCCACTGATTTAACGAGCACGTACTCCGTGTATACTCGGAGGGTATTTGGTGGCATCGGGCAACGAACCCAGGCCTTCCGGTCTGGAGTTCGATGCTCTAACCACTAGGCTACCACTTCCCCTCGGAGAATTTGTGACAAGAACGAGTGAAAGGGTTGCAATTAATGATATTTTGTAAGCGAAAGTTAGCAACAATTTGCGATTTATCGCCTGCGCCCAGCTAAATGAACAGTGTCCTATTTTACTACTACAATTAAAGATGTATTGCTGTAAATTTTATTTCTTTTAGATATGAAAAAATAAACAACAAATGAAGTACATTTTGCATTTAAAATCATTTTATTCAGTTTTCACGATCATTAGAAGTGAAATAAAAATTTGAAAATGTACCGCCAAGTTTGACGACTAAGCGTTTTTGGAAACAATTACCAGAAATTTGTACAACAAGTATATATATATAATACCATTATAATTTTGCATAATTCATTCAAACAATCATTACAATCAATTTATACGAATCTTTAATTTTCAGAAGTATGCGATTTTTATTTATTTTAAGACGAATTTAATTATTCTAATTAATTAGACAAAGTAAATATCAATTAAATATAAGTACTATGAGCATTTATAATTCAAAAAGCTTTAGTACATCTATAAAATTTCAAATTAACCAAGTAATAATTTGAGCATGGACAACAATTCAATAACAAAGGGATTCACACTTTAAAGTGACAAAGAAGATTTTTTAGCCTAATTGCTTAGTTATTTTAAGTGTGAATTGGGCAATATTAAATTTAAGGCTTAAAAGCGGCTTCACAAAAAAGGAAAGTAATCATCATGCAAAAGCAAGGATATAACGAATTTCCTGAGAGTACATTTTTGGCAAGCTAAATCTTTTTAAGAAAGGAAATAAAATTATTCTACAAACTGAATCAAAAATAAAAAATTCTAGTAAGAGGGGGGAAAAGTTCTTTGGGAGCAAATGGCGCGGTCAGTTTCTTTGACACACAAGATATGCTCGATTTAACTGGTAGCACTTTGCTTTCACGTCTTTTTCGACATTTTTGTTACTTTTTTTAAATAAGGAAATAATAATTTTCTTCACACAGCTTCGAGAAATAGGCCGATGAAAAGTCCTTGGAAAATCTACGAAAATCGAGTCTCATATCGGATCATTGAGTACGGTTCGTAAATAGATGTATGATTCCAAGCTTCTTTGTTAGCGTATATAGGCAAGAAAAGCATTCGAACATTTTTCACTACAGGCAAAAAAGAAAAAAAAATAACCATTAAGAACTGCAAAATGTCACACAGCGTCGCGACGTACAGATTGAATTTCGCTACATTGTTCGAACATTTTTGTACAAAATGGAAAAAGATTCATGGGAACTTTAAGGACACGCGCGATTTGATTCTTGTGATCGCATTTAACTGTTGCAACAAACCAAGAAACCTCAACCGTAAAAAAAAAAAGGAACTAATGAAATATATTTGATAAATTGGATTAAAAAACAGGTTTGGTTTGCCAGTGATGAATTTTATTTAAAAAAAAAGTAATTTATAATGTAACCCCTAAAATAATCAAAATATATATATATTTTTAGTTTTACAGAAACATTATAAAATACCCAAGTACAGAATTTATCAAAAGGAAAAGATATGAAAGAAAACCCATTTAAGAACTCGCTAAGAACTTTTGTACTTTATGTTAGCTGTATTTTTTGAATATTTTTTATAATTTTAAATATTATTTTACTTCCATTTTTTAAAATTATTGTTCATTTTTAAAATAATACTTGTAAATCTTGCTTTGCCAGATTGGCAACAGTCCGAATACTGACACTTTCTAACTTGAAACGTGTAGCGAAAGTTAAGCCTAAAGAATAGAAAGCAAATTATTAATTTTTATGCGTACTATTTTTAAAAAAAATAAAATACATTACATTTAGAACATAGGACTACGAAAAATATGATCAAAGAATAAATGATCTGAAGAAAATATAGGTTGAAAATATATTTTTATAATACGAGAATTCAATAAATTCTGGATTAGTTCTTTAAAAAAGTATTACTTTATTATAACTCGCTGAATATTAAAAAGTCTACTTCCATTTTTTCCAACGATAATAATTTCAAGAACGAATATTTGCAAGATTTATAAGAATGTCTATAGTACATTTTCATAAATCTTTTAAAGCTTTGGGGATGAAAATATTTCCCTTTCAGTAATATTTTTTCTACATATTAAAAATTCGAATAAATTGTATTTTTGACCTATAAAAAGTAAATCGAAAATTACTTCCAAGTTCTAAAAAAGTAGATGACATTTTATAGTTAAAATTAAATAAAGATACAAATAATTACTTGAGTATTCTTTTTAATTAAGTAAAATTTCAATTTAAATAACTAAACAAAAATATATTTCAGTATAAAAATCAAGCATACGTATTTATTTTTTTAAAGGCAAAACTTGGAAAGTAAAATTTCGCTACAAATAATTAGGTACAAACAATAATATCTTTCATACAAACGATGATTTTAACGTTTCAAAGAATTTTATTTTCGAAATAAAATATAAAATAATAACTCTTTCAAAAATTAAATGTGCCATTAAAATTATTTTCAAAATATTTTATTTTACGTTGAGTTATTTATAAGAGCAATTTTTTTTTTGCTAATTTGATCTTTATTTAAGTGAAGCTGTTACCTAAATTTTATTTTACTTTGCTTTATAATAAATTAAGGATACTTAAGTCTTGAAACCATACAAACAAATGCTTACAAAACTGTTAACCTTTTGAGTTTTGTAAATAGCATTGTGTTTTCCCTCTGTGTTGAGCATCTTACAAATGAATACACACAAACCAAATTCTTCTTAGTAAAATAATAAATTTATTTCTTCAGAAAATAGATTAAAAATTTTATGCACAAAAGAAATTATTTGCACATAAATTGTTTCGCGTTTAGCTTAAGATTGCAGGTGTATTTTGAAAGACTTTACAAAACATGAAGGGGAAAAAAACTGATTTCAAATCTGTGTGTGTGTGTGTGCGTGACAAAAGCTTTATTATTTCGGATTATTTCTTTCAGGTATATCTCTGATTGTAAAGCTTCTTACGATCGAACGCTTTTGCATATTTTACATATTTGTGTACTAAAAAATCGTGCAACTAAATAAACAATTTTACGACAATCGCTTGCAGAAAAATTTATGACATATTCCAGCTTAAAAAAGAATGTTGAACATCGTATGAATTTTTGATTAGGATACTTGAAAAATATAAACACTTTCGCTGAAAAATATAAACAAATTCGTCCCAAAATAATCTCAAAATAGGCAATTTGAATAAACATTTCGTGATTCATTTCAATAAATAAATAAAAATAGACGTTTTTTAAATGCAAAAACTACGTACGCACGAACCAAAATTGGTTGTATGCATGTGGATTTTTATTTTCATTTTTCGCACATCAGCCATTTTTGATTTTAAAAGTAATATATTTTAGATCTTTGTATTTTATTTTAATTTCATACTTATTATTATTAATTTTCCAAAAGAAAATTTAATCTATGGTTTTAAAGACAATTTAAGATGCTTTCTTGGTCTTTTAGAAGTCAATTGGCTGATTGGCTACTAGTTTGGCGACTAGATTAAGTAAATTGGCGATTTTTCGTTAGGTATGACTGAGAAGTACCATTGAATCACTTGGAAAAACTTTCTTTTGCTATAAGTACTTTAATCGACTTCTGGATGAATTAAATATCATCTCCTTTCCAAACTTCAAGACAAAAACCTCCCACGCAACTCGTTCGATGTATAAATAATGTATCAATTCCTCCAATACTTCCCAGTATTAATTCACGCAAACCGATTATATAAAAGACGAAGCACATAAATAAGCTCCAGTTCAAAGCTATTGATGGATTATCGTTAAATAATCGATAGTGGCCACTAACTGCCCACTGAATACGTCATCACGTCATGTTCCAGTAACATTGCGTGTTGCGTTTTACTAAATCGAATCATTCATCACTGAAGGTAAAAATCCAAAAAGAAACTGTCCATTATATGATATACTGACCTCTCGATGGACCAGAGCAGTGAACTTAACTTCCGTGACAAGTTTTTCTTTCCTGCACACAGCAACTCTTGGATAAATACACTCTGGAGCAAAAGTTCTTTCAATCATTTATAAGGGAGTGACAGTTGATATTGACACGTTCCTTAGAATATAAAGGATAGAGTTTTGGGTGAAATTTAAAAATGAATGCAGGGTGATAAAAAATTCAAATGAAGTGGGATGATAGGTGTAAATTCGGGGATGAAAAATGTCTGAAGGGTTCTTCGTGTTTCTAGAAATATTTACATGTCTGTCACCATCTAAGTTTTTTTATATATATAAATACTATTTTATTTATATTCTTTATAATGTCCCTTTTATGTATCCGATTTCTAAGTGAATATCGATTAATAAAAATGACAAAATAATCGATGTAAATTTATTGAATATCGAATAATCCATTTAGATGTCGAGTACCATTTACATTTATTAGAACAACGTATTTGCATTTTGAATGGCATGAAAGCCATTTAAAAAAAATTCTAGAAATTCTTTGGCCAAAAGAGAACGAGAATAGAGCTCTCTCGATCAGCAGTCGCCAAGCGGCGGTCTGCAGAAAAAAATACAAATCATGCCTAATTTATGATTTTAATTTCAAAAATGGCGAGGAACAACAGTACCAAACATAATGGAATATGGATTATACTTTTTTAAAATTAAATTTTAGCTATTAATTTTAGCAAATTCCCTACGAGTCTGGCGACTTTTTACATGTGTATCTAGCGACATCTGAAAATGAGTTGGCAACCATGGTAAATTGGCGGCATAACACTTCAGTTTGCTGATATTGCCTTGCGTTGTTGCTTTGTTCTTCCTTTTCGTGAAGTTCCTTTTTAGTGATATGGAAACGTAAATAAAGGCATAAAAAATGACTATGTAGTTATAGTGGTCAATGGAGCTCTAAAAGTTGGCGATGCAACTAATATTTATATTTCGAGAAACTAATTTAAAAATTAGCAATGAAAATATATTTTTCATTATCCACTTATGGTATATGCAAGTATATTTCTGAACATTAGATTTATAGTTGAATAATCTTTAACAAAAATGACAAAAGTGTCTCTAAAAGGATATAGAAGGATTTAAGTGTTTGTCCTTTAGAGAGAAGTGTGACTAAAGGACAATTCTTAAACCCTTTAAAAGAAATTTGAAAAGATATAAGAGATTCATCTTAATTTTAATTTATAAGAGGGTATAACCAAAAAATTGTTTTATGTAACAAATATAACTATTTATCTTTAAATAAATACTTGCTAATGGATATATCTGTTAAATTGTTAACTTCTAGTAATTGTATCATGGTAGTTTCTCTATTAAAGCAAAACACACACCACAAAGAATATCACAACTACTTTATTTATAAAGTTAGTCTTCACCAATTATAAAAAAATCCCGAAATAAACGCAAAACACATTCAGACAACAAAAAAATGTCTCGATTTTTATAAAAATCTGCTGCGTTTTAATTGATACACATCTATGTCTATAATACTGCGTTTTAAAATTTCTTTTGCTTTAACATTTTAAGTGAAAGCTTTTTTAGCTTTACGGTCTAGCAGAACAAATATGAATCACGTTTTATATTAGAACAAGTAATATAAAAAAAAATTAAATCAATTCCGACTTAGGTCAACTAAGAAAATTTTTATTTTAGTTACTTTTTATTAAATAATTACAATTAATATAAATATGTATATACATACGACAGAATCACAATATTAAGTGGCAAAATAGAAAGCGATTTTCCTTGCAATTTTCCCATTCTCCTTTCTATATATGGTGTTGAAATATTAATTTTGTTTGTGTTACTATTCATTCACATTTATAAATCACATTCTCAGAAATTAGGCCATCCCAGTTAGTATTCGAACCCACGACCTTTGGATTAGAAGTCCAACGCGCTATCCATTGCGCTACAGGGACACAACGAGCGATTTTCCTTTTTATATATGGTGCTGGACTATTATTTTTGTTTCTTTTTATTCATTAATTAAGTTTAATTAATGAATTAATATTTGAAAAAGAAACTTCATAATCATCAAGTGTCATTCACTACAAGTTTAAAAAACGTATTTGAACTTAAATGTATTTATTATTATTAAATATTATTTATTATTTATTAAATGTTAAAAGTATTTTATTAGCGATTTAAAATTTGAATAAGATATATATATATATATATATATATATAGAGAGAGAGTGTAAACTAATAGTATGAATTGAAAAAAGAACTTACAGATAAAAAAGAACAGTAAAATAATATATGCCTCATCTCAATGGATGAGTGTAAGTAAGTATTCATTAACCTTTTCAGTATAAGTAACACGAAGGCTATTGGCGACGGACCACGAAATTTTGAGCAATGGTCAATTTACCAGGATGAAGCTTGAGTTGGCATCCCTCCCCCTCTGCAAACTACGCGCTAAAGGGAGGACTTTGAATCTCGACTGATTTAACGTGCATCAGTCGCACCAGTGGCGTAACGTACACCCCCGCATCGCGGGGGGGGGGCAACAGGATTCTAGGGGGCCCGAAGTCTGACTGAAACCAAGTTGAATCCTTTGTAGGATCCGACTTGGGTCCAAAAACCTGACTTTGCAGGGGGGAAAGGGCTAAGATTCTCCGTTACGCCACTGAGTCGCACTAGGGCTCGAAATGGCACGCAGGGAACGATTTCGTAACCATAACCACTAAGCTACCGCAATCGCGCATATTAATGGGATAGCGAATCAGAATAAAATATTAATTTTAGACAACTTTCTAACTCATATGACATGTTCTAATTTTTGAGATCCTATTCTACTTAAGGCTCTATTTGCTTATTGTCCATTCTAAAATGACATTTAGAAAACATAACTTTAAGTAGGTGAATAAAAATTATATAATAACTCTCAGCAGTACCAGAAGCCATATAGATAGCTTCCATTCATAATTTAAGGTATCCGAATACTTGCGACTTTTTTTTAAAAAAAATGAAGAGACGGGGATTTTGTGGTTATTAGATTTGTTTAGTATATTTTAAGAAAAATAAGCTACAATTAAGAAGAGAAAAAGAAATTATTATCATTAAAATGGATAAAAATTTACATAACGTTCTTACCATTCTGTACCAAAAGTTCATGAACAAATTTTCAATTCTGATGTTTTGCTATGTTATTTATTTTTGAAATGCCCTTGAGGAAAAGAGAGATATTTTAATTTTAACAAACTAGAGCATTTTATCTTAGTTATTATATGAAATTGCTTAAAATAACAGTTCAGTTATTATATTCACATAAGGGATTGTAAATTTTGTAATAAAACAGTGATTGATAAATCTGTAGGTTAAAACACTTCTACTATTATACAAAACATACAGAAAAAGTTTCAGTTAATTATTTTTCAAAACTTTTTTAGCGATCGCTGTCCCTGTTTGATCATTTTCAAAAAACACCACACATTTTGAGTAAAACGCGTTTTAAAGTTTGACACATCTTGCTTAAAGAAAGGACATCTGCTTTCACTAAAACACTTGTGGTTTTTGTTCTAGTGAAAGGAAAATAATAAACTTGGTATTTTTATAAAGCTAATAAGGTGGTCTATAAAATAAAATCATAAAAACATTGTCAATTTTTGGAAAATTTCACAATTTTAGGGTAGTTGGATACTTTAAGCAGCATTGGGTACTATACATATTGGGAAATAAAAAAAGGTGAACGGTAAAATACTGGTGACAATGCACAGAGAGAGAAAAAAAATATTCTACAACTACCAACATAACGATCAAATCAAGAAAGCGAATAAAAATAACATACACCCCACCGTTACCAGAACCCATTTTTACTTCTACACTCACTCCACACAGCATACGGCTACAGGAAATCGCAAAAAAACTCGACAAAATACTCATTGCGTAAGTTAACACACGGATGCCTCAACTCAAATCGATGATGGTCCTACTTGCCTACCTAGGCAGCCTAGCTATTTTAATACGCTACGACAGAGAGAAATGATTCAATCTGTACAACGAACAATATGCGTGTTTGGGCTAGGTCACGCGAAATCGCCATTTTGAGACACCAGATGGGGCTGCGAAGGTAATCCCGTTCCAACTATTGTTGCCAATCTGAGGGGAAGTAATATCGCATACCTGAGTTGCATTTGATGGATGCTGGTTTATGTCGACTAACAGATGTTTTAGCGGTGTTTAATTGGAAGTACTTCTCGGGTCATTAGGCTTAACCATGAAAGTACAAAAAAATGATATGGAATATTATTTTTTAATGACATAAGTTGGGGAGTTGGCTGTCACACACATTTGTAGCCTTTCCTGCAATGCAGATTTTGATATTGAATGTTATTATTTTACTATCAGGAAGTGCAGAATTGGAAAAAAAAAATGATTCTTTTATTTTATTAGGTGAATATAATTGCAATAAACAATTAGGAAAAAAAATTCTATTAATCTTCGTATTTCATAGATTTTAAAATATATTGGTAGAGTTTGACGTGTTATATTGCAGTACATTTATAAGTACTGCTAATAATAATAATAAAAAAAGCAAATTGACGTAATTACAGTACTCAGAAAATAAGATTGTATAAAAACGTTGAATCCGAAACATAAATAGCATTGTAATGTTTGTTTTTGAGAACTCAAAATACGCTTAAAATTACTTAATACTTTGCTAATTTCAAAACTTTTGAAAAGTAGAAGGTATTTTTTAAAAAAATATACACTCTTGTGTATAATATTTGCATTATATATGTTATTATTATGCTCATTATAATTCTATTATTAAAAGAGACTGAACAGGGGAAACTTTCAGGACGTATATATAACACCCCTTTCCCAAAAAGACAATACTCAAAAACTATATTAACACTTAATTTTTAGCTAAACTTAAAAAGAAAATTTTGAAAATTTTTATAGTTTGCATGGAAAACAAAAGTTAAACAGCAGTTTTTTTCTTTTCTTTTTTGAGTGAGTGAGTGAATATTAACATAGCACTGTAAAACAACACGAGAGCTATCGGCGACAAACCTCGTAATTTTGAACCAAGATAAAACGACAAGGTCGAATAAGGACTACACCCGAGCTGGCAACCCCACGTCCAATCAACCACACCAAGCCAATGGGAGGAAATTTTGCCTCAACAGATTTAGCGTGCATCGGCTCCTCCACACGGCAGGTTTTCAGTGGCATTAGGTACGAACTCACGACATTACGGCCCCGAGTCCGTGACCTTGGCCACTAGGCTACCGCGGTCATACAAACTGGTACAGTAGATGAGTATATAAACATGATTTTTAGCGCGTTTTTCACGTAGTGTAAAAAAAAAGCGCTATTGGGACGCAAATTTCGTCTTCGTCCTCGTCTTCGTTCTATATTTTGTACCTTTTTCTCAGCCAATAATTAACCGATTGATCTCGGGTTTTCGGCATTTGGTCGCATTTGTGCCCTAGATGAGCCAAATCGTATTTAAATTTAATAATTTTAAAAAAAATTTTAAATTTTTTTAATTTTAAGAAATTTTTAAGTATAGTACTATTTTCTGTTGGTAAAAAGTTCATTAGTTGCATTATTGTAAAATACAACATGTGAAAAACGCGCTAAAATTACTTGGCCATGCCAATGATTGATATCTTGTTTTTCAGATGTGTGTATATTTCTATTTGAAATTAAAATTAAAATAAAACGAAATAAACTTTATTTTTGCTGACTGACTTAACAAAGTGACCATTTGTACGAAGTCTAGCGGGGGGGGGGGGTGTCTATACAACACTTATATATAACTAATGTGACTACTTTAGTAGTAGTTTTTAGATCCACACTACGTCACTATGAACATTTGAAAAGTTTAAAAGAAAGTTTAGTCTAGATAAATACCGTCTAGAATCGATCACCAGCATTTATTGGTTCAATCGCTCACTTAAATCAATTCCTGAACGACTTCTTATTAAGCACAGCATAGCCTGAAGAACAGTCACTTGTGTCTCCTATCGTTGGCGCCACGAAACCTATTTCCAGCCCTACACAGCCGTATACCCTCGTAGAAACACAAGTTCTACTTTAGCTTCAAAAACTCCAGTTCGTAAAAAATGCCAAGACGAGGACAATAAATCAGAGCCGAAAATTAGCTATCCGTTTTTATATCGGCAAGCGGGCCCTAAAAACTTGCCTTCCCCTTCCATAGAATCGTTTTATTACTGTTTTGCCTTTATTTTATTTTTTCCTTTCCTGGGGTACTTAAAATTGTGGGACTCTACATCACACCATCGCTAATAACTGGAAATTGCTTAAGCCTAGTTCGGCATGTCTTTTTAAGTAGGTTTTAAGACAGGAAGTTCCTGGGATGGTTGTTGGGAGGTGACAAAAGGTAAAATGTGTTGCCAGCAGCTGGCGAATAACTTGTAATGTTTCTTTATAAAAGGAAGGATAATTCCAGATGTACCCAAATGACATATATGCAAGTTTTACCACGTATTCATCTTGAAGCACATTTGAAACACGCCTCTTTCTTCCCTATTTCCTGTAAATCTTTCATATCTTAATATTATTCAATAATAAAGACGTACCGTGATTATTTGAATCGTTTTTGAAGGAAATGAACTTTTTCAGACGGAAAAGGATTAATTCTTTCTAGGGAAAAAAATGTGATTCATAAGTACACGATGCATGTACTAAATGGTTGCAAGAAAATATATGGAAGAAAATGTGAGCTGACAGACTTTGAAAGTGGATAGTAGACGCAACTAAGATATATGGATCAAATATTAGAAAACCACCACACATTTTATAAATGTTCACGAGCAGCTGTAGCGAAAAATCAAAGAATCAGTATCAAGAGAAAGAAAATCAGGGTCTGTTCGCGAGCTCAACTTCGCTAAGAACGCCAAATCGACAAAATGATTGTTGTTTGAGTCTAAAAGGGCCAGTTAATTTGTTGTTTTGAATATAGATTTCGTACACCTCTCTCTACAAAGTGTTAACAGGTAAAGTGCGATCATTACCAAATGGTGAATGATCGGGCAGAACAGAGGATCTTCGTAATTGTGAAAGAAAACAAAATTACAGAGCAGAAAATTACAGATCTTCATCAAGGAATGTCTCAAAGACCTCAGAGGGCAGTGTACCCTACTATACATCGGATAAGCTATGAAGGAATGAGTGAACACCGTTGCTGTCAGCAGTAAACAGATAACACTTCAAATTCGTTCAGGTACACAAAAACTGGACGGTGAACAGTTAAAAAAAATGTAATGTGACCGATGAATCTCAGTTTAAGTTGGATCATGCAGCTAGGCGAGGTACGGTTTGGCGAAAATAGTACAAAAGCATGCACACTAAGCGCATCATTGCTACAACACTTGAAGCTGGTGGGTGATAATGTAACAATCAAGTAAGGTTTCGAGATCAATGCAGTAGAATCCATTATGTTTTTATCGTATTGGATATTCCTAAATAGACAGCAAAAAAACAATAGCTCTGCTTAAGTCAGCGGTTCTTATACTTTCGATCGCCACTGACGTATCATCCTGACATCGCAAACCCCCAAGACTTTGAACACCCCTCCTTGACTTCTCACACATGGCTGAATGATTTAAAGTTCCTCGTCAATAATCCTAAGACTCCCTCTGCTGCTTATACTGACTTTTTTTAAACACTTCTATGCGTTTCTGTGATTTTTTGAAAATATCCCGTTATAGTAATGGCTATGTAGTTGCAATCAATAAATCACGGAGACTTAAATGGGCAGGACATCTGGCTAGAATGAATGAAGATCATTGCTGCAAGAAAATCTTTCCTGGCAAAGACCATGGGAAGTAGACCTCGTGGCAGACCCGTTAAGATGGATTGACTGTGTCAAAAAGACAAATATTTTAAAGGTCAAAAACTGGAAAAACAGTTGCCAAAAGTAGAGATGCCTGGAGAAAACTTCTGGAGAAGGCCAGACCCACCCAGGGCTATCGAGCCATTGGAGAAGTTGCAAACAAAAACTGAATTAATGTCCTTGATCAAAATACATGTTCTAACATAGTTTTTTCATTGGGGTAATTTAGTAATCTAGTCTAGGATGGTACATTTTTCAATTTTTTTCACAAAGCCTTTCCGATTCTTCAAAAGTGGGAACATTGCCATGAAACCTTCACGGACCCCTTAGAAAAGCGCTGAGGACCCCCGGGGGTTCGTGGACAACAGTTTAAGAACCACTGCCTTTTAAGTCAGCAATTACTCACGAAAATGATGATATCCATACATTTAAAGAACAATAAAACCCCTTCTAATTTTAAGAATGAGTCACTTCATGCAAAAACATTACTTAAAAGCAGGTTTCCTTTCACAGCCTTAAAAGTGACAGGAAACGCCCATACGTAATTTCAAAAATTGCTCCACCGTCCTTGTTTTTGATTTGCATAATTATAAAAGATGACAACGAGAACGATTATAGATTTAACTCTTTCTTAAACGTCCTTGTTTTTTGCGGGGGAAAAAATTATAGACATGCATTATGTCATCGTAAAATATCCAAGAAACGGTGCTCATAATGAAAATGGAAAATGCTAACTTGTTTCACTAATGCAATCATGCATATCTCTCGAATATTTCTCATTCACGTTTTTTGAAAAGTGAACATCATTAACTGTCTGTCCGAAAGAATATATGTTTAATTTTTCTTCGTCGTTTCCTTTCTAAATCATGCACCAAACATTTAAATACAAATTATTAAAATAAAAAAAAGTTGTCGGGGAAAAAAAATCTTGAAGCACGTTGCTTCATCGTCATACAGTACACTTCATTTAGTTCACTCTTTTGTCTGGTGCCCTATAATTTACCGAATCTAAAACCCGTTAAAATGATCGCCAGCAAACGGAACAAATAATGACCTTGAAATTTTTTAAAAAATTTAAAAATTTTCTTTCTTTTATCTTTTTTTTTTTAGACAGAAAGAGATAAAAATAACTTGTTCAAAAGCGCTGTCACGCTCTAGCATTGAAAATAATTTCGTAAAGCAAACAACAAACCGATATGTGGACGTCAGGCGTGGAACACATCTTAGTTGAATTTGGAGTCAAGCCAGCGTAGAGCATTTCAAGGTCGCCATTTTTGTCCACTGGAACCAGAATTACCTAACAGCAGGGTAGGCAACTTTTTTGGCTCGCAGGCCACATTGGTTATCTTCGGGACATTAAATTTTAAAATGATTGCAATCATTATAAATAACCTAAATATAAAGTCAAATAACCTAAGTATACAAAAATAAGCACATTGATTACACAACGCTTGCTACAATTTTTAAATTGTCAATACAAAAATCGCTGCCTATCCGGTGTAGTGGTTAGTGACGTTGGACTGGGTTTGAATCCCGGAGAAGGGATGGATGTTTGTGTCGCAATAAACATTCCTTCTCTGTGTTGTAAGCCCCTATGTGATACATTGTGAGATGCACTGGGTTTATAAATGTTCTCAATAAAAAAAAGTACTGTAATCAATCAATAAACCAACATGATGTATTTTAAACGGACACGATAGGAAATAACTTCCAAAAGAGGGACAGAAAAATTAATAAGGAAAAAGAAGTTCAATGTTAAGTTATAGTTTCAAGTGGGAAGATAATAAAGTGATGTTTGTAATTATGTTGGCGGTATAGATGCGTTGATGAATTGCTCATTTTACAATGTTTCTTTTTTTACTCATTTCTTTAAATGAAATAATCAATATAAAAAGGTAACCAGCTGCATTATTAATAAAAAAAATAGCCAATTTCTCTATATTTCGTTCATCATATCTCCATACTTCATGAATGTTTATCAACGTCGCACTAAAAACAACACGACTATATTGGCGATGGAAATCGTAATTTTGAACCACGGTCAAATGACGAAGGCGACACCTGTGATGGCACCCCATCCCAACGGGAGCATTTTGAGCCTCGACAGATTTAACGTGCATTAGCTCCTCTACCTACACGATGGTTCTTCAGTGGCACTGGGTCTAAACTCATGACACGCCAGCCCGAGTCTGCGACTAGTAGGTTATCGCGGCCAACATGATAATTCAAGTAACAAATTTGGCAAAGATATGTTCAAATTCGTCACTGATCATAAGTTGTATTCTAAATATATTAACATTTGTAAAAACTTTTAAAAATGTGAATTCAAACATAAGTTAATATGAATTTCACTTTTGTAACCAATACAGGGAAATATACAGGGATATATATAAAGTTTAGAAGGGAAACGTATTAAATATAACATTAATTTTTTACAAGAGATGCCAGAACTGTTTAGTTTCACAAGTTATTTAGGTAACGATTTATCGCGTTAAAAAAGTGCAAGATTTAAGCAACCGGCTAAATTGCTGACGGTCAGGTGATAAATATAATCACGTGTCCACCTTTGAATTCAAAACTGACAGTAGACTTATACTTGCAGCTCTACCTGTAAATTTAGATAAAATTTCAAATTTGATAAAAATGTTCAAATATCAAGATTTTCAAGAAGTTTTTCAACATAAAAAAAATTTATACGTGTACTTTGTATACGTATAAATCAAGTGTATTTTGTCGACCTATGCGTGCTATTATTGTCAATCTTCACTTTTTAAAAGAATAATTCTGCAAAAAGCAAAAGTTGGCAGCAGCGAAGCGTTTGAACTGATTGGCTGAAAACACGAGATGCATTTATCATGTGAATGACGTCACGTATATTTATGAACGGTTTGCTGAAAACAGCGTGATTAAAGTTAAGTGACAATGACATCACATGAATTAAGCTCATTTGGTTCATTTTCACAATATTTCATGAGATATTTATAAATAATATAAAACTATGAAAAATAAATAAAGTTATAAAAACTGCTCATTAAATTGAAAAAATTAGAACGAAACTACAACTCTCTTACGATTTGTTCCATTAATGATTTTCAAATAAAAAAAAGCTTTTTTTTTTAATTAATAAAAATAGGTATAACCATTACAATGATAACATCTACAAACATATAATACTCTCCTTCATGATATATAACAAACATGGCTGCCACCATTTATCTTGTCATTTCCTGTCGGACCGCGTTTATGGAACTATCATCATCATAAACCCGAATCTTGTTTTCAACTTTTAGAGCATTTTTTCCCTCCCTCCTCACCTAAACAGAGCTAAAAAAGAAAGCTGACATTGCACATTCTTCCCCGACTTTTTTTTTTGTTTATTCCTGCCAGTTTCCGTAAGTCTGACGAGAATTTCGGAACAGTCGAAAACAGTGGGCAAATCGGACATCACGTTTAACGCCCCCTAGCCCCTCCAACAAAAATCTCTTTCTCTCTTCTTCAGATTTTTTTTATATATACGTATTATATTCTCTTAATACACTAAAAACGTTTCTTACTATGGAGGGATATAATAGATATATTGTAGAAAAAAGTGAATCCACGTGTTGCTATATGGTCATTTAACGCATATCTGGTTCCCGTAATTTTAGGGGGTAAAAACAGGTTGAATTTTAGACGTGAATAAGATCTGATGCCCCCTCCCCCGTTCCGAAAAGAGTCAGGTTTTACCTTTAATATTTCACAAAATGGTTAAATACGTACATGGCGTCAGTCAGCAGGCCAGTCAGTCTCGAGGCCCCGGGCACCTACAAAAATGTAGGCCTCACCTATGACCTTAAAAGTAGACAGTACACAACATACGTGTCAAATACTCGTACAAACAATAGCCGAAAGCGATAAATGTGCATGACTAACAATCGCACAAACCGACTGCCGTCTTCTGGTTGAATGAATAATGATGCTGTATGGTGCTGCCCTACGCCTGAACGTGGACGACAGTATCACATGTAGCCAGTTGACATATCGTCCGAAATTCCATTTTTCCCTATAATACAACCGGAATAACATTCAACTGTTGAAATTATTCGAATTATGATCTTCTTAAGATTGAGTCGAGAATCAGACTAGGCCTCCATTACGGCTGAGGGCACGGGTCTATGCCTTAAACGTCCTGGTATGTGTATATATACATACCTACATATGTACACATATTTTTCTAAAAAGATCGAAGTGCCATAAATAAAAAGGCATTTTATTTAATTTCAATGAAATAGAGGATTGATGGAGACTGTGCCTTTAAATTTATAACAATTTCATTATTTGCATGAGTTATGTGTGTGTTTGTTGTGACGGCCCTATCCGCGATTTTCTTACTAATAGTCCTCTTGGAGAATTTTGGTCTTTAAAATTATTTTATTATAAATCTTCCTCCCGAAGAAGAAAATGTGAGCATGCAAATTAGGACTACTATATTAAGTCTAGATCTTTTTAGGCTGAGTCCAGAACAGACGAGGCCCAGTTGGCCCATGCCTTAAGACGTCCCTGTCAGTCAGGATTCCCCCCCCTAGAATCCTGAACCCCCTCCCTCGCTATACGAGGGTGTACGTTGCGCCACTGGATGGGGGTGGAAGGAAATTATTTGCATCATTCTAAGTTGCCCATGCACAAAAACACACTTTGATAATAAATTATTTTTTTAGAAACGGATTTCTCTATAAAAAATTCTTTTCTTCCCATAGTAATACAACTGTATCAAATCGTGACCGTAACTACTAGGATACCGTGGCCTCCATTTCTTACGAACTATATTATTTACTGTTCTGAAATGATCCATTGAATTCCCTACACCTGAAAGTCGCTACCCAATTTTATCTAGGAAATCCTTATTATATAATTACACTGCGACAAGATGCAGATTACGCAATCATAGCTACGAACTCCAAAACAAAACTCGAATTGTGGATTATCTTCCCTAAAAACTAATTTAAAAATCATCAGTTTGTCAATAACAGGGAACTGTTCACTTAAAGAACAAATATAG